>SJYA01000239.1:1030293-1189198 GCA_006410615.1 Neotragus moschatus | reverse complement strand
CAGCTCATGCGAAGAGTTGACTCATTGGAAAAGACTCTGATGCTGGGAGGGATTGGGGGCAGGAGGAGAAGGGGACGACAGAGGATGAGATGGCTGGATGGTATCACCAACTTGATGGACGTGAGTCTGAGTGAACTCCGGGAGTTGGTGATGGACAGGGAGGCCTGGTGTGCTGCAATCCATGGGGTTGCAAAGAGTTGGACACGACTGAGCGACTGAAGTGAACTGAACTGATTATATGGAAAGAGGCCTGATTCAATTAGGGGAGGTTTGGGGGTCAAATTAGTGAGAAGTATAGAAAATTTAAGCAAATTAAAAAAAAATTATAGCATCAGGAAAAATTAAATGTGGTACCGGAGAAAGGAGTAGTCACAGCATAATATACAGCTTCATAGCAGTGCTGACAAAGTGATGATAAAACACAGATCATAGGTTCACCACAATTATCCTGGGAGGATGGGAAAAGGAGAAGAGAATGTATATGTGATTAAGAGTAATGTATTGAGACAGAACGAAACTCATTTTCATCATGGAAAGTTGATAAATAATGCTTAAAAGGGAAACATTAAGATATAACCACAGTGCACTATTTGGAACTATCAAGATAAACACCAAATAAATCAGTTAGAAAGAAGTGAAAATAGTTTTCTCTAGGGAGAATAAAATCGCAGTGTGAGCAATGAAATATTTTCTTCTTCAGAAACCAGGGAGAACTATGACTCTATGTGAAGTATAAATACAACTCTGATAAAAATAAAGACTAAGTTTAAAAAGATAGTCCCAAGTTTTTTTTTTAAAAGACAATGAACAAAGCATTAAAGGAAAAGAAAATTAATATTCTCCATGCATGGCTGAGCCTGAAAAAGATGGTTAATATTTGTAAAGAGACTGAACTCCAGACAAATACAGTTGATAGTTTATATGTCTTCCCCCCCCACCCCCACCCCGGCTGTCTAGCAACCAAACCTTCTTCCCAACCAGCACTCCGCAGCCTCCTTTCCCCTGTGGGAGGCAGTGAGTGCTCTGCACTATAGCAACTAGAAGATTCAGCTTCTCTCCTAGTCACGGTGCAGCTGGGGGCAAGCATATGACCTAGGCTGGGACACCCGGGGCCCTGAAGCTGTCATCACACAAAGATTTGAGGAAAGGCCAGCAGTTCCTCAGGGTAGGGCAGCAGGTTGTGCCAACCTGATGCTCCCTGCAGTATGTCCCTTGTCCCTCTGACTGCCAGTCAGTTCTGAAACAGCAGCAAGCCTCTGAGAGTCTTTTCCATGGGTTGGGTAGCTTGCAGTGCAGAACTCTGAACAACACAGTTGATGAGCATTATTATGTATGGAATGGTTCTACATTTAACCCTCTGGAGAGACTCTAAGTTTTGCTGCTATATAAAAAAGGTCACAAAAGAGAACCAAAGGTTATCCAGTAGTGTGCCCTGAATGTGATTGGTACCTAAACCTCCCGTGCCCTGGACCTGCTTGGGCACTGTCCTCGGACATGCACCCACCACTGCTTTGAAGTTGTGTTGGTTGTGCTACTCTCCTCTCAGTGTGCAAAATCCTAACAAATTCTCCTGCAAGTTCATTATATCTCTTGATACAGTTGCTCTGTTGCACCTATGTGGTTTTCTCACCTCTTTCATATTTCTACATTCCACTTTTTTAATTTTAGCAACTGAATCTAAAAGCAAGTTAAAAGTATCCACATTTGCTTAGGTATCTTAAAAAGTGTAAACGGTGAAAGATTTTCTTTTCTTGGGCTCCAAAATCACTGTGGATGGTGACTGCAGCCACGGAATTAAAAGATGTTTGCTCTTTGGAAGGAAAGCTATGACAAACCTAGACAACGTGTAGAGATGTTGGCAAAGCAGAGACATCACTTTGCCAACAAAGGTCCATAGAGTTAAAGCTATGGTTTTTCCAGTATTCATGTACACATGTAAGAGTTGGACCACAAAGGCTGAGCATCGAAGAAATGATGCTTTCAAATTGTGGTGCTGGANACAACGTGTAGAGATGTTGGCAAAGCAGAGACATCACTTTGCCAACAAAGGTCCATAGAGTTAAAGCTATGGTTTTTCCAGTATTCATGTACACATGTAAGAGTTGGACCACAAAGGCTGAGCATCGAAGAAATGATGCTTTCAAATTGTGGTGCTGGAGAAGACTCTTGAGAGTCCCTTGGACAGCAAGGAGATCCAACCTGTCCATCCTAAAGGAAATCAGTCCTGAATATTCATTGGAAGGACTGATGCTGAAACAAAGAGCTGACTCATTGGAAAAGACCCTGATGCTGGTAAAGAATAAGGGCAGGAGGAGAAGGGGGTGACAGAGGATGAGATGGTTGGATGGCATCACCAACTCAATGGACATGAGTTTGAGCAAACTCTGGGAGATAGTGAAGGACAGGGAAGCCTGGCGTCCATGGGGGTTGCAAAGTGTCAGATACAAATCTGAGACTGAACAACAACATACATATACTTACCCATTCTGAGTCTCCATGTATTAACAGAAAGCTTCCCCAACTGGAGAAATGAAACAGGCACTACTGCTCTTCACTTTCACTTCTCACTTTCATGCATTGGAGAAGGAAATGGCAACCCACTCCAGTGTTCTTGCCTGGAGAATCCCAGGGACGGGGGAGCCTGGTGGGCTACCGTCTATGGGGTCACACAGAGTCGGACACGACTGAAAGAACTTAGCAGCAGCAGCAGCAGCTACTGCTCTAGCAAGTCCATGAACTCAGATCTAAACACAACTGCCTTAGACATTTAAGCCCAAGGTTTTCAGAAGACACAGAACTCATTCAACCTGCAGAGTACATGCTTTTCATTCTTTTCCTGCAGATAGTCTCATATGTACTAATATAGCCACAATGGACACCAGCCTTTCTTAAATAAGAGAACTAAAATTACTTCTAAATTTCCACGCTCACAATGCAAGTAGGACATTCTAGCAAAACTACTATAAGAAAAGCTTTGGGGAAGGAGTTCTCCTCACAAAGCAACAGATGGATCAAACCTAGTAGCTTCTAGAAAAAGCATTACTGTCCCTGACCCAGGTCAGCAAACAAAAGCCTGGGACCAGGACTTACTCTTCAATCTGTCAGGGGATAAAAAGAAAATAGCCTTAAATTATTCTGTCTGATAGTTAGTGGATAGTGAATTTGTTTCCTCCATTTTATAAGGCAGAGAGGCTGCTAAAAACATATAACTTAATTCCTTAATATAAGCATCTCTTCTCTTTATAATCAGATTAAGGACTTAATTATCTTTGGGGAAAATATAGTAAAAAAAAAAAAAAAAAGTACCTTCAGCCACTTCAACAATTAGGCATTTCCTGTATGTACCCTAATCTGGAATATTATTTACTAGTGTCTATATGTTCATTTCATAATCCTAAACCTGTTACATTTTAGCCTCAATAAATAACACAAAAAGTTTCCCAGGTAGCAGAGAGGTAAAGAATCCACCTGCCAATGCAGGAGACATGGGTTTGATCCCAGAGTCGGGAAGATTCTCTGGAGGAGGAAATGGCAACCCACTACAGTATTCTTGCTTGGGGAATCCCATGGACAGAGGAGCCTGGTGGGCCACAGTCCAAGGGGTCGCAAAGAGTCGGACACGACTGAGCGATTGAGCACATACATACACACACACCCACAAATACAATATAAAATCAGAGAAATACAAACAGAGCTCCATTCAGAGATACTGGGGTGAAGGTTACTTAGAGACCCTCCAAGTTCTGTGATTTTAGGGGGTGAAAAGAAAGGCTCTTAGCTCATGATAGAGATGCAGTCAATTTTTTTGTCGTTGTTATCAGTTGGACACTAAGTCGTGTCCGACTCTTTGCGACCCCATTGACTGTAGCCCACCAGGCTCCTCTGTCCATGGGATTCCCCAGGCAAGAATACTGGAGTGGGTTGCCATTTCCTCCTCCAGGGGACTGTCCCGACCCAGGGATCGAACACACATCTCCTGTGTAGTCATTTGGGAACAGCTTTCTAAATCATAAAAATACAAATCCATGATACTCTATCAGTAAAAAGAAATAAAAATGATTGAAGAAAGTGTCTTAAAATAATAACAATGAGAAAAGCTGGTCCACAAATGAAGAAGCATATTTGCCTAAAAATGTTGGAAATGAGAGACAAGCTCTTATGATTGATAATCATCTGGCTGAAAACAGTTTTTAACAGCTTTTTGCCAACCAGATTTTTAAAAGAAAAAAGAACCTGAGTTTTAAGGCTCAAAGTTCAAGTCACTTCCTATCTTGAGAGAAGAGGATTAGGTGGACAAGCTTTAAGGAGGGGGAGCTGGAGGACTATTTATAAATACCACCTTCTGGGTCAGCCAGGTCTTTTCTCATTTAAAAGCTCCCTGGTGATTTATATACCAGATGAGCACAGAGGAACACTCCTTTACTAAGGGAAGCCTCTGCTGGGGAAGAGGGGTTGTCCCCTATATTTGGAACCAGGCACCCAAAAGGAGACGTACTCTCACATGTAAAATATAAGCATCTTAAAAAGAAGCTTCAGAACAAAAGCAATAGTTTGTAAAGTAGCTTTACGAAAGTTAATAGAGGAAATAAACTAAGAGAAACATTATGGAAGAGTGAGACATTCGGTTCACCGTGGACAGTTGCATAAGTCCTCTGATGTTTTAAAGAACAGACGTGGTCTGGTATGAATTAGATGCAGTCCAGTGTAGGAGCTGGGGACAGTCCTAAGGTACAGAAGGCAGTGGAGGTGCAGAGGTGGTAGTGGAGTGGGAAGGGAGCGTGTGGGGGTTGGAAGAAACCAGTTAGATGAGCGGCTGTGATGGTGGTTTAGTCGCTAAGTCATGTCCCAACTCCTGTGATCCCATAGACTGTAGCCTGCTAGGCTCTTCTGTCCATGGGATTCTCCAGGCAAGAATACTGGAGATGAACCGGGTACTAGGTAAATTTCTCCTAGAGATGTCAGTTCAGGAACTGGGATACAAAGACTTAAAATACTTCATAACAATCATCTATAGAAGCATTTTGGAAGAGTACATTGAGTCTTGTGGGTTTTAGTTAGTTTTAAATGGAAATAGTAAACATTAATTTTTGATTGATTACTGAATAAGATGAACATCCATTATTATATTGTATATATAATATACATTATATTAACAACATTAATATGCTGAACAGAACAGATTCACTGGATATGCCAGTATCTCACTGGCCAGTTAAGGGAGGGAAAAATGAGGGACATTAAAGCAAGGCAAGGGAATAGAGAGGGAATGAGGAAGGCAAAGAGGGGAAAGAGCAAAGAAACACAGAGCACACAAGAACAGGAAAAGGGACTCGAGGGAGAGAGTTAAAGAAGAAAAAATAAAAGCCCATATAAACTCAGAACCAAGAGACAGGGTGAGGACAGAAGGGAACAGAGAGGAAGAGGTTCGGCAAGTGGGGAGGTCAGATTCTAGTTTTTTCTACTTTAATATTGCACTATAGAGCGTTTTGGTTAATGACTTTCACAGAATGGTTTGAAATTGATGGGTGGAGAAGAAAACAGCAATCCAACCATTAAGCCCCTCTGACAGTGTTAATTGGCTGATTCATAGTTTTCTGGAATTTATTATCCAAACTGTGGTTACCAGTGGGGAGAGGGAATGTTTTGAGGGGCGATATAGGAGTACGTGAAGAGGAAGTACAAACTATTAGCTATAAAATAAGCTACAAGGATACACTGAACAACATGGGGAATACACCCATATTTTATAGTAACTATAAATGGAGTATAGCTTCCCTGGTGGGTCAGATGGTAAAGAATCTGCCTGCAATGCAGGAGACCTGGGTCAGGAAGGTCCCCTGAGGACGGGAATGGCTACCACTCTAGTATTCTTGCGTGGAGAATCCCATGAACATGGGGAATCTTCCCAGACCAGGGACTGAACCCATGTCCCCTACACTGGCAGGCAGATTCTTAACCACTGGACCACCAGGGAAGTTCTGTTGCCATTCTTGCCTCTTCCTCAAACCCATTCTCACAGATGGAAGTGGTTTTTTAGAACTGTAAATCAGATGTCAATCCCCATTTTTTCCTTTGCACTTAGGGAAAAAAAGCCCTTTGTGTGGTTTCCAGGGCCCCCCAGTTGCTACCAGTGGGCTTACAGTGGGCTCCTTCTATGTCTCTAACACAGTCTCTTCTCCCTGCTTTTGTCCTGACTCTTCAAACCCTCAGGTCCTGGCTTCAGTGCCACCTCCTCAAAGACACCTGGGACCAACCACTCAGTTTCTAGCAGTTTCTAAAATCAGATCTGCCTGATTCCTGGGTCAGGGTTTCTTCTTGCCCCAAGGCCAACACCTGGCCACAGCTGGCTTCCCAGAAGCAGAGGATTTGTGGTACCTTCTACTCTCACCTAGAAAATCCCATGGATGGGGGAGCCTGGTGGGCTGCAGTCCATGGGGTCGCTAAGAGTCGAACACGACTGAGCGACTTCACTTTCACTTTTCACTTTCATACATTGGAGAAGGAAATGGCAACCCATTCCAGTATTCTTCCCTAGAGAATCCCAGGAACAGGGGAGCCTGGTGGGCTGCCGTCTATGGGGTCGCACAGAGTCAGACACGACTGAAGCGACTTAGCAGCAGCAGCAGCAGCACCTCCCTAAAAAAAAGGCTAAATACCCCTTCACTTTTGTATGTTGCTCTCTTGGTCAAAAACCTTCAATGGATCCTCCCAGACTGATGCAGGGCTCCCCATATATCTGATTTCAAAACTATCATGCATTCAATAAACACTTACTGACAACCTACTGTGTGCCAAAGACTGACATCAAAGTCACATGTGAAAAAAATCTAGGCAATGTTGTTTCAGAAAAAGTGACAGGTGACCCACTCCAGTATTCTTGCCCGGAAAAGTCCATGGACAGAGGAGCCTGGTGGGCTGCAGTCCATGGGGTTACATGACTGACCATGAGTGCATCAGGGTGGAGGAAGATGAGTTGATAGCAATAAACTGGTAGAACTAAAAAAAAAAAAGTACCAGGTGGAGGGAAATAATAGTTCTAAATTCATATTATTCTATTAAAATTATGATCTTAAATATGTATGCAAAATATTTCATTCACATTCCTTTTTAAAATATTTTTTCATTGGAAAGATAAGAAATTGCCTTATACTCAGGGTCACCATATATTTAGGCATTATTCTGATAATTTTGTGGGTTTTCTTTACTTAAAACCAAAAAGTTTACTCACTTCCTTAAAGATAGTTCATACTCAAGCTGGATAATCTGCAATGATACTGAGATAATTCTCTAATGATATTAACTGCAACCCTGATATCAATCTAAGGATGGAAGATACATAAGATTTCAATTCATAGCAATTCACCAAGAAGAGAATTGTTTTATCAAGTGTTATTCTGTTCTAGCCTCTTAAAAAAATAAATTTTAAATTTTAGAATAGTTTTAGATTTACAGAAAAGCTGTAAGATAGTAGAGTTCTCATATACCCAATACCTGATTCCCTTTTTATAAAAATCTTATGTTTGCTTCAACTTATGAACCCACACTGATACAGTATCATTAATTAAAGTCCTGGGTTCAATCCCTGGGTTGCGAAGATTCACTGGAGAAGGGAAAGGCTACCCACTCCAGTATTCTGGCCTGGAGAATTCCACAGACCGTATAGTTCATGGGGTCGCAGAGTCAGACACAACTGAGCGACTTTCCCTTCACTTCATAGTTTGTTCAGATTTCCTTAGTTTTTATGTAACGTCCTTTTCCTGTCCCAGGATCCCATTCAGGAATCCACGTTACATTTAGTTGTTGTGTCTCAGAAGTTCTTTTTTTTTAAACAATTGTTTTTATATATTTATTTTGGTTGTGCCACTATGCAGCATGCAGGATCTCAGTTCCCCCATCCAGGGATTGAACTGGTGTCCCCTGCATTGGGAACACCAAGTCTTAACCACTGGACCACCAGGGAAGTCCCCTGAAGCTCTTCTTGGCTGTAAGAATTTCTCAGACCTTCCTTGTTTTTGGTGACCGTGACAGTGTTGAGGAGCACTGGTCAGGTTTCCTGGATGTCCATCAACTGGGGTTTGTCTGATGTTTTTTGTTATGATTAGATTGGAGTTGTGGGTTTTGAGGAGGAAGACCAGTGAAGTAAAGGGCCATTTCCATCATATCATGTCAAGGGTACATAATGTCAACATGACTTATCACTGTTGATGCTGACCTCAATTGCCGGCTGAGGTAGTACTTGTCAGCCTTCTCCATTGTACACAGTCATTTCCCCTTCTTTCCATATTGTGCTCTTAGAAGGAAGTCACTGTATGCAGCATGAATTAAGGGCTGGGGAGTTATACTCCACGTCCCAGTGGGAAGAATAACTAGATGAATTATCTGGCACTCTGCAATGGAGATTTGTCTTTTTTCCTCTTTATTTTTAAATCAAATTATTTATTTATATCAGTTCAGTTGGTTTTATAATCAAATAACTGTGCTCTGATACCTAAATTATCTATCCACATGAAAATATTTCAACACTAAGCAATTTGTTTAAAAATATTTAAGATGGGACTTCCTTGGTGGTCCAGTGGCTAAGACTCAGCTGTGCCAATGAAGAGGGCCTGTGTTCCATCCCTGGTCAAGGAACTAGATCCCACATGCTGCAACTAAGAGTTTGCATGCCTCAACTAAGACTTGGTTCAGCCAAATAAATAATAAAAGTAAGTAAATATTAAAAAAAAAAATTTAAGATGTTCACCTCTAAGTCTCAGGAATTCATTTGGATTGTAGAGGGGAAGACAGACACCACAGGGTATATTAGTATACAGTAACAAGGAAAAGCTGAGACAGAGGAAAACAAAATTGGTTTGGAGCAGAACACCTGGATGAGAGTCCAATTTCTACCATATCATAGTTGTGTGATCTTAGATTAAGTCATTTATCCTGCCCGAGTTTTAGTTTGTCAACTACTCATAATACTTTAAGCCTTTAAGGTTACTGCAGGATTATAAGAAATACTTATAAAAATGGTTTATAAACTGATAAAACTTGATACAGGGCTACCCAGAAGGCACCATGATAAAGAATCCATGTGCCAATGTAGGAGACCCAAGAGATGTGGGTTCAGTCTCTGGGTTGGGAAGAACCCTTGGAGTAGGAAATGATAACTTGCTCCAGTATTCTTGCCTGGAAGATTGCATGGACAGAGGAGCCTGGTGGGCCACAGTCCATGGGGGTTGCAAAGAGTCAGACAAGACCAAGCACACCCACAAACTTGATATAAAAGTATGACATTATTATATCATAATTATTCAGGATTGGAAAAAGAAAAAGAAAGGAAGCAACTTCTTCTGAGCTATTTCACATTCTCTAATAAAAGCACATTATCTTAAATGCTGTATAGTCTTCAACAAGGGAAAAACTACAAGTTTAGTTATATGAATTAATGTTTGACTTTGGTTTATTCACTCAAAACCTTATAATTCCTAGAAAATCTCTTGCTGTCCTTTTTGTTGCTCATATATTAATCAACATTTCTTTTCCCACCTTCATCTGTTTAAATGTACATATGTGTGCTTAGTTGCTTGGTTGTGTCTTTTTGTGACCCCAAGGACTATAGCCCACCAGGCTCCTCTGTCCATGGAATTTTCCAGGCAAGAATACTGGAGTGGGTTGGCATTTCCTACTCCAGGGGATCTTCCTGACCCAGGTATCGACCCCAGGAATCATCTCTTGGGTCTCCTGCATTGGCAGGTGGATTCTTTACCACTGTGCTACCTGAGAAGCCCGTTTAAGAGTATAGGTGAGACCTAAACCTACTTTATTGGAGAAGGAAATGGCAACCCACTCCAGTATTCTTGCCTAGAGAATCCCATGGCCAGAGGAGCCTGGTGGGCTGCTGTCCATAGGGTCGCATAGAGTCGGACACTACTGAAGTGACTTAGCAGCAGCAGCAAACCTTCTTTATATTGTAAATACATATAGCCTAAATATTAGATAGATAGAGAGTAGAAATTGTATTTAGGGGTTTGAATACTTTAACCTGAAAAAAAAAAAAAAAAGGCAGGGATGGCTCTCTTAGTTTTTCCATTTGAAATGAAACCTAACTTTTATTAATAATTCCTTCTGGTTTTCTGTTTGACTCACATTTTACACTGAGAGGGCTTCCCTAGTGGCTCAGACAGTAAAAAATCTGTCTGCAATACAGGAGACCTGGGTTTGATTCCTGGGTCGAGAAGATCCCCGGGAGATGGGAAAGGCAACCCCACTCCAGTGTTCTTGCCTGGAAAATTTCATGGACAGAGGAGCCTGGTAGGCTACAGTTTATGGGATCCAAAGAGTCGAACACACCTGAACAACTAACACTTTCATTTTTCACTTTGACTTTACACTGAGATGTATTAACTAAAATTAAAAATTAAGTGATTTTTTTGAGAAAAGTCACTAGAAAATGATTTTTTCTTCTACTGTATGTGTTAAAGCTAGTTCTCTTGAGGTATTTTTTCCTCCTTTATATTATTGATACAATAGTCTGCCAACTAATTTCTCTCCTTCAATCTGCAGTCCATTGTTTTCTTAAAGTGTGGTTTGATGATCTTGTTAAAAAACAAGGTTCCCAAGGCCTCATCTCAGTCTTAATCAGAATCTCTTCAGGTGAGGTCTGGCGATGCTCATTTTAAAAAGCAATTCTTATGTGCAATAAAGTTGAAGCACCATTTGTCTAGCCTTTACAATCTACGACTAGAGTTACACTTCTAAAGTACAAGGTGGATCATATCATTACTTCCTCTTCAAAAATTTTCAAAAGATTTTCACTGTTCCTAATTTTTTAGCTTGGTATTTAAAGATCTTTATATTGTGCCCCAGCATCTCTCTAGTCTCCTTTCTGCTTCGTATCCTTTCTGATCCCTTCCTGTACCCCATTCTTATCTAGGCACAGTGAATATACTATGGCCCATACACCTCCAGGGGATTCCTAGATGGCACTAGTGGTAAACAACCCGCTCTCCAATACAAGACACATAAGAGATGCAGGTTCCATCCCTGGGTCTGGCAGATCCAGAGAAGCCTGCCAGGCTATGGTCCATAGGGTTGCAAAGAGTCAGACACAAATGAAGCAATTTAGCCTGCATGCACACATACCTCTGTGCTCTCTGGTCAGCTTGGATACTCATCTGAAGTCTCTCATGAGAGGAGCCAGAAAGATCAAGAGAGTTGAGCTGCTTTTTGGGAACCCAATCAAGCGTTATGATCACCACAAGGCCACACCAGACAAGCTGACAAAAGCAGATGGGAAGAAACCGGCCTTTAGCTCAGAGGACCCTTGTGGAGGCAATCATGACAGAGAAGCAGAGTAACAAAGACACAGTAATTATCATTGGCAGAGGCCGGCTATAATTGCCCCAGATGCACCAACTGCAGAGCAAAGGCCCCCAGTCATCCCAAGAAAATCTCCCTAAAATATATCAAGTGTGACTAGTCTTTACTTCCATTACTGAGAGAAGGAAACACTCTTTGTGGCTTAAATACTCATTTATGCCATTTTCTTACAATGCCATAGAGCAAAACTTGTCCCAAAGAACGGCAGTTTCTTATCATGTGATAAGACTAAGAAAAAGGCCATAAAGCAGAGCTGATCAGTATCATAACCAAAGTTGCACAGCCAAGAGGCAGCAGCCCAGGATTTGGAATGATGGTCAGACTCTGAAGCTTAAAATTCTTCCACTATTCTCACTGCCTCTCCATGACAGGGAATAGATTTCTTTTCCTTTCCTTCAAAGATTAAAATCCACTCTTCTATTACAATTTTTTAAAATACCATGTTTTTTTCTTAATGGGGAGTTCCAAACAACTTATTTTTAAAAAGACCCAGAAAAACTCTTAAGTCTTTAGCACTTCTAGAAACACCAAACTGTTCAAGCCAATGGCAGTTCCAGTTTCAATCACTGGCTTCTACTCTAGGTGAAGCTGACTGCTCAGGAAACTGATTCACAGGTAGAACAGAGCTTTTAATTCTTTCAACCATTAATTCAGGTCTCCCTTACTTTTCCTCATTCGTCCACATCCTGAATTTTACTGTTTTTGGATGATGCAATTAAGGATGGCTATTAGGCAATGGAAGAACAAACACAAGTGTTTAACAATGGATGAAAAGAAATATTTTGTATTCAGGGGAGAGAATGAGTCAAGAAATGTGGAGTATAAATGTACTTATTTACAAAACAGAGAGTCACAGGTGCAGAAAACAAACATGGTTAACAAGGGGGAAAACAGGTGGGGTGGAGGGATAAATTGGGAGACCCAGATTGACATACACACACTGCTATATATAAAATACACAACTAGTAAGGACCTATTGTATAGCACAGGGAACTCTATCCTCAGTACTCTGTAATGGCCTACATGAGAAGAGAATCTAAAAAACAGTGGAGAGAGAGTTCTCTCGTTGCCTAGTGGTTAGGATTCCGGACTTTCATGGCTGTGGCCCAGGTTCAATTCCTGATTGGGGAACCGAGATCCCAAAAGCTGTGCGGTGTGGCCAAAAAAACCACAAACAAACCACAAAACCCACCTAAAATAAAAAAATAAAAAGGAGTGGATATATAAATATGTATAACTGATTCACTTTGCTGTACAGCAGAAACTAATACAACATTGCAAAGCAACTATACTCCACTTAAAAAAAAGTTCCACTCAGTAAGCAAATCAACTATACTCCAATTAAAAAAATAAAAGTTCCACTCAGTAAACTTTAAATATGCCAATATTATCTATTTCACTTTTAGAAATTGTTGGTTTTTTATTCTCAACTCACCTAAGAGATTTACAAATTAAAGATTATTTCCCCTTAAGAAAGAAAGAAAAGAAACGTTAAGTAAGGGATACTTACTTTGAGGCTATCAGCCCACTGTGGCTCCCTTTGCTTGGCAAAGCAATAAAGCTACCCTTTTCTACTTTACCGCATTCCCCCCAAAAAAATGTTCAGTAAGGAGAAATAAAGATGTTTATGTGAAACAAGCCATGATTCACACTTACTGGGTAAACACTAGAAACATTCCCTTTAAAGTCAGAAGTAGGGCACAGACATCTTCTAGCACCACTATTATTTACTTTATTCTGGAGGTACTAGACAACACAATTATAAGTGAAAGAAATAGGAAATATAAAGATTGGAAAAGAGAAAATAAAATAATCATTATGTGCCAGTGATATGGTTATACATCAGGAAAACTGAAAAGTATCAAAAGAAAAGTTACTGTAAATAACAATAAAAGTAAGGCNCTATTATTTACTTTATTCTGGAGGTACTAGACAACACAATTATAAGTGAAAGAAATAGGAAATATAAAGATTGGAAAAGAGAAAATAAAATAATCATTATGTGCCAGTGATATGGTTATACATCAGGAAAACTGAAAAGTATCAAAAGAAAAGTTACTGTAAATAACAATAAAAGTAAGGCTGCTTGACTCAAGCTCTATCAGAAAAAAACTCTAAATGCTACTGAGGGACACGAAATATTAAATAAATGGAAAAGCATACTCTAATTTTGGATGGAAAAAATTAATGCCACAGATTCATCCGTAAATTAATGCAATTCAAATAAGTGTAAACTATAGGATTTTTAAAAAACCCAAAAACTGATCTTAAAATTCATATGGAAGGTATGAGAATCATCAGGAAATCCTGAAGAATAACAAGAAAAAAGTAACAAGAAATATATCCTTACAGATATTAAAACTTATAAAGCTGTAACAACTAAAATAGTGTTGAATATGACTAGAGAGATCACTGGAAGAGAAAAAAGTCACATGGAATTCAGTACATATTAAAGTTCTTCAAGAGAATTTTTAAAGAGATGGTAAAATTCTTGAAGAGATGGGAATACCAGACCACCTGATCTGCCTCCTGAGAAATCTATGCAGGTCAAGAAGCAACAATTAGAACTGGACATGGAACAACAGACTGGTTCCAAATTGGGAAAGGAGTATGTCAAGGCTGTATATTGTCACCCTGTTTATTTAACTTACATGCAGAGTACATCACGAGAAATGCTGGGCAGGATGAATCACAAGCTGGAATCAAGATTGCTGGGAGAAATATCAATAACCTCAGATATGCAGATGAAACCACACTTAGGGCAGAAAGTGAAGAAGAACTAAATAACCTCTTAATAAAAATCAACGAGGAGAGTGAAAAAGCTGGCTTAAAACTCAACATTCAGAAAACTAAGATCATGGCATCTGGTCCCATCACTTCATGGCAAACAGATGGGGAAACAATGGAAACAGTCACAGAGGGGGCTCCAAAATCACGGCAGATGGTGCCTGCAGCCGTGATATTAAAAGATGCTTGCTCCTTGGAAGAAAAGCTATGACAAACCTAGACAGCATATTAAAAAGCAGAGATATTACTTTGCCAACAAAGGTTCATTTAGTCAAAGCTATGGTTTTTCCAGTAGTCATGTATGGATGTGAGAGTTGGACTATAAAGAAAGCTGAGCACCAAAGAACTGATGCTTTTGAACTATGGTGTTGGAGAAGACTCCTGAGAGTCCCTTGGACTGCAAGGAGATCCGACCAGGCCATCCTAAAGGAAATCAGTTCAGAATATTCATTGGAAGGACTGATGTTAAAGCTGAAATTCCAATACTTTGGCCACCTGATACAAAGAGCTGATTCATTGGAAAAGATCCTGATGCTGGGAAAGACTGAACGCAGGAGGAGAAGGGGACAACAAAGGATGAGATGGTTGGATTGCATCACTGACTTGATAGACATGAGTCTGTAGAAACTCCAAGAGTTGGTGATGGACAGGGAGGCCTGGCATGCTGCAGTCTATGGGGTCACAAAGAGTCGGACATGACTGAGTGACTGAACTGAACATATTAATAGAAACATTTAAAATCAGTGGCAAAAAATGATGGGACTATTGAATAGTGTTAGGACAAAAGGGTGGTCATATAGAAAAATTAAATCTCTACCTCAACTCCTTCTATTAAAATGTACTTCAGACAGATCAAAGTTAAAAAAGGAAGGAAGGAGAAAAATACAAAAGGAAATATGGGGATTTTTATAATGTAGGATTGAGAAAGGTGTAATATGACGAAAAATCCAGAAGCCTTTACAGAAGTCTCTTCCTTCTCTGACCAAAACTGCAAACTGCCAGAAATCCTCACTTCTTCTGTCATTGTCTTATTTCTCCCATTTAGGTCTTCTAGAGGCTATTTCTTTTATTTCTTTTAATACATAATGTATTCCTCCATCTGATGTTTTTTTAAGAAAACATAGTTCAGTTTTTAAACTGCAGAAGTTTTAGTTTTCACTGTATATTCTTTTATACTATTTGAAAACATTTTAATCTGTCTTAAAAACAAAAGCACAAATAATTTCAATAAGAATCACTTCCTAATTCTTCACCAAAGAAGTGGCCTAATTTTTCATACCCTAGGTCACCTGAATTTCTTTCTCTGGAAGCTTTTCTCGGTAGTGAAGACTTGGCCCTGGCTCCCTCACTGCTCTACTATATGGTAACTTCTGCAGATGGAGAGGATATTCCAGGAGGATCTATTGAATTTGATCAGATTAACCTTTGCAGCAGGTTCTGCCCCGGTCAGTTCTGGAGTCACTGGCTTCATAAAGACAGTGGTGTGCAGGCTTCTTTAAAAAGAGGGGCAGAATAATCGCATCACATGTTTTTATCTCCTGGCTAAGACAGACACTATAATCCAACATCTCTGAACGAATCAAGATTTAAAAATGAGCCTCTGCTTGCCAAATGGCTCTCCTGAGTGCCTATATTTGTCTTCCTCTGTCTGATTTTCTAGTACTTGCTCCTCATTATTCCTTTTATTCTGAACACCCACAGGCTTTTAAAAAGCAGCTGTTTTATGTACTAGTTACTGTTTCCCTAATTTGGTTTATGGACTTACTGAGGGCAGAGGTATTCCCAATCATTGAGTTGATAGCAAAAAACAGGGAAATCTTGGGCTATCCTGGCTTTTGCATCACATCAATCAGTAACTTTCCAGTGTGCCAAAAGTAATTAGCAAAAAAAAAAAAAAAAAAAAGGGGGGTGGGGTGGGGTGGGGTAATAGGGCTAAGTAGAATGAACAAGAATTTGCTTCCAAACTATTAAGTCTAGGGTACTCTGTATAAGGACAGTCAACATTAGTTTTCATAGAGTATGTTTTCTTAGAAAGGATTTTTCTTTTAGGATAATGCTTGAATTAAGGAACAAAGGCAAAAAAGAAATTAATACTAATTTCTTAGTTAGTACTTTATTTTTATTCTACTTTGTACTTTTTTTTCATGATACTTATTCTTCCCTGGTGGCTCAGCTGCAATGTAGGAGACCTGGGTTTGATCCCTAGGTTGAGAAGATACCCTGGAGAAGGGAAAGGCTCCAGTACTCTGGCCTAGAGAATTCCATCTGAGTGACTTTCACTTCACTATTAACAAGTATCTTAAAGTTATTGTACAGTTCTTCTTTACTCAGGACTTGGTTCTCATTTCCAGTCTTCCTAAAAGTAATCAATTTCTAGACATAATCCTTTTCTTTCACTTTAATTATAGTTAAGAATTATAAACTTTCAAAAATGTAGTCTCTTGCAGATGCTACCAAAATCAAAACAGGGGCACATTCCTAAACTATGCCAGAGAAAACAAAAATCACTAGTTCTATTAGCTTAAAATTTGACTGAAGAGAAAGGGATCATTTTAAAATGGACTATTATCATTATAAATAGAAGAGTATTCTTTATATTTTCATACTATTTTTAGAGATTTGCTAGTTTGTAAAAATAAATGTCTGCCTGCTGGTCATTTGAATGCACACATTTAACTAGAATCAGGTACCATATTTAAGATCCTGTGATATTCCTTCACATAACAGGAGAGAGAGATTGAGAGAGAAGAGAGAAGAGAGGGAGAGATATAGATAGATATGGAGAGGGGGAGGGAAAGAGAGAGAGGGGAGGGAGGGANAGGGTCACAAAGAGTTGGATACAACTGATCAACTAAGCACCCACGCACTTCAGTAAAATAACAATTAAATGGCAAAATGTTAATATTCCAACCGGGTGACAGGAGAATAGTCAAATTCATGGAATCATAAAGTATCCTGGTAGACGGTAGGGCAGGAGGTTGGGATGGGGGAGGGAGAATGGGTAGCTGGTGTTCAATGGGGACAGAGTTTCAATTTAGGAAGATGAGAAATTCAGGAGGATGATGGTACAACAATGTGAATGTATTTAGTGCCCCTAAACTATACTGTTAAATATGGTTAAAATAGTATATCTTATATAATGTGACTTTACCATAACAAAAAATTTTTAAAAACTAAGTGATGGGTATACAGGTGTCCATTATTCTAGTCTTTCTGTATCCTTGAAAAATGTTCATCACAAAAGAAAAATAATCAAATTCTGAAGTGGACCTATGATGAGAAATCATAAGCAGCACAGAGGGAAAAGATTAGTCAACTCAGGTAGAGAGATTTCATAGACTTACAGACATCAGATGGCTTTCCAGGTGGCTCAGTGGTAAAGAATTGGCCTGCCAATGCAAGAGACTCAGGAGACACAGGTTCAGCTCTGGGTCTGGAAGATCCCCTGGAGAAGGGAATGGCAACCCACTCCAGTTTTCTTGCTTGGACAGTTCCATGGACAGAGGAACCTGGAGGACTACAGCCCATGGGGTTGCAAAGAGTCAGACATGACTGAGTGTGTATGCACACATACACATGGACATCAGAGCTGAGAAGGCCTTAGATTTTCTACAATCCAGTCTTTGGTTTTGTTCCCAGTTCCACCACCACAGTATGTGTTTGGGTAAGTCACAAAAATTCAGTGGAACTTAAGACATTTTTATTTGTAAAATGAGGGAGCTAGCTTTGCTGATTTCAAATATTCTGTGTTAAACTCATTCAACGCTAGCTAACTCGAGCTCTCAGGTATCAGCAAAATCAAGAAAGTGAGTCACCCCTACTGCCTGGCGTTCAAGGCTCTTCATGCTCTGGCTCCAACTGAACTTCTGTCCTCTATACACTTTTATACCCCATTTATTTCTTCTGTACCTGAATATTCCCTTCCAGTTCTACCTCCTATTTCTCTTATAAGACCATCTCAAATATGACCACTTTCGTGGTGTCATATTGGATTCCTTAATAAGATCTGACTTCTGTTCACTATATCCCACATATTTATAGAACGTGTCATGTGGAATACACAATATTTTACATTTTACTATTTCTAATGGTATTTTACTTAGTTTTGAAAAATATTTTCCTTCCTTGTTGTTGTTCTGTTGCTCAGTCGTGTCTAACTCTTTGCAACCCCATGGACTGCAGCATGCCAGGCTTCTCTGTCCTTCACCATCTCCTGGAGCTTGCTCAAAACTTATGTCCCTTGAGTCCGTGATGCCATCAAACCATCTCATCCTCTGTCATTCCCTTCTCCTCCTTCCTTCAACCTCTCTCAGCATCAGGGTCTTTTCTAATGAGTCAGCTCTTCGCATCAGGTGGCCAAATATTGGAGTTTCAACTTTAGCATCAGTCCTTCCAATGACTATTCAGGACTGATTTCCTTTAGGATCGACNCCTCTGTCATTCCCTTCTCCTCCTTCCTTCAACCTCTCTCAGCATCAGGGTCTTTTCTAATGAGTCAGCTCTTCGCATCAGGTGGCCAAATATTGGAGTTTCAACTTTAGCATCAGTCCTTACAGTGACTATTCAGGACTGATTTCCTTTAGGATCGACCGGTTTGATCTCCTTGCAGTCCAAGGGACTCTCAAGAATCTTCTCCAACACCACAGTTCAAAAGCATCAATTCTTCAGCACTCAGCCCTCTTTATGGTCCAACTCTCAGATGCATACATGACTATTAGAAAAACCATAGCTTTGACTAGACGGACCTTTGACAGCAAAGTAATATCTCTGCTTTTCAATATGCTCTCTAGGTTGGTCATAGCTTTTCTTCCAAGGAACAAATATCTTTTAATTTCATGGCTGCAGTCACCATCTGCAGTGATTTTGGAGCCCAAGAAAATAAAGTCTGTCACTGTTTCCATTGTTTCCCTATCTATTTGTCATGAAGTTTGCCCATCTATTTTCTTTCCTGCTAGACTACAAACTCCTGAAGAAGAGGGATTGTGTCTTATTTAGTTTCATATTCTCAGATCATTAGCATAATGACTTAGACAAAAGTTTTTTTTATAATCTTAAACCCATCGTTTAAGGTGGAAACAGATTTATACAAAACTGTGAGTTGGCTGTTTTGCTTCCAAACTCTTTCTTTTTTTTTTTTTTTGGTTGCATTGGATCTTCGTTGCAGTACAAGGGCATTCTCTAGTTGTACCTTGCTTGGGACTTCTGGTTACAGTGCTTGGGCTTCTCGTATTGTGGAACACAGGCTCCAGCTTGCATGAGCTCAATAATTGCAGAATACAGGCTAATTTGCCCTGAGGCATGGGGGATCTTAGTTCCCCAACCAGGGATCGAACCCGTGTCCCTTCATGGGAATGTGGATTCTCAACCTTTGGATCACCAGGGAAGTTCTGCCACCAAACTCATTGGCATAAACTAATGCTTTTTCTGAAACTAATGATGAGGGAGTATGATTATTGATTTTCCAAATAATTTTTAATTGTGGTAAGATTTTCCCAGAAACCTTTTTTAGCTGGCAGAAGAAAACGTTGCTCAAATAAATTCTGCCGCAAAAGAGAATCTTTTGTTGAAATTGCAATTATTTGGCATGTTTTGTGCTATGGGATTGTTGCCTCCACTGTAGGTTTCCAGGTGGGCAGCATATGTACCAGGAACAGCAGCAGAATGGAAGGCAATGATGTAAGCATCTGAACAATGATCTCTAAAGGACTCTCTAGTAAAACCTCTAATGGAGAGGATGACTTACGTATGTGTGTGTGTGTTACGTGTGTGGAGAGGTTCAGCCATGCCAGGGTTTGCTGCCTGCAGGAGGTACAGGAATGAGGAATTAACTGATCATTGCTAACCTGGCATAACATATGGTGACTCTGACTACTAGTAAAACGTGGTCCAAGGAATGTGTAGGGCTCTGAGTAGTTTCCTTAGCAATCCTGTCTCTCTTGGTTATGAATATATGTAGATGACATGGTGGAAAGGAAGAATGGTATCAACAACAGTTATCTTAGCATGGGAATAGAGATATGATCTCTCCCATTCACAACACAGTTTAAATACCTTGTAAGATTTAAGTCATTTTACAAATTCCAGAAAAATAAATGACCCAATCAAAAAATGGGCCAAAGAACTAAACAGACATTTCTCCAAAGAAGACATACAGATGGCTAACAAACACATGAAAAGATGCTCAACATCACTCATTATTAGAGAAATGCAAATCAAAACCACAATGAGGTATCATTTCACACCAGTCAGAATGGCTGCTATCCAAAAGTCTACAAGCAATAAATGCTGGAGAGGGTGTGGAGAAAAGGGAACCCTCTTACACTGTTGGTGGGAATGCAAACTAGTACAGCCACTATGGAGAACAGTGTGGAGATTCCTTAAAAAACTGAAGATAGAACTGCTGTACGACCCAGCAATCCCACTGCTGGGCATACACACCAAGGAAACCAGGATTGAAAGAGACACGTGTACTCCAATGTTCATCACAGCACTGTTTATAATAGCCAGGACATGGAAGCAACCTAGATGTCCATCAGCAGATGAATGGATAAGAAAGCTGTGGTACATATACACAATGGAGAATAACTCATCCATTAAAAAGAATACATTTGAATCAGTTCTAATGAGGTGGATGAAACTGGAGAATATTATACAGAGTGAAGTAAGCCAGAAAGAAAAACACGAATACAGTATACTAACACATATATATGGAATTTAGAAAGATGGTAATGATAACCCTGTATGCGAGACAGCAAAAGAGACACAGATGTATAGACCAGTCTTTTGGACTCTGTGGGAAAGGGCTAGGGCAGGATGATATGGGAGAATGGCATTGAAACATGTATATTATCACATGTGAAACGAATCACCAGTCCAGGTTCGATGCATGATACAGGGTGCTCGGAGCTGGTGTACTGGGATGACCCAGAGGGATGGGATAGGGAGGGAGAAGGGAGGGGGATTCAGGATGGGGAAAACATGTACCCCCATGGCAGATTCATGTCAATTTATGGCAAAACCAATACAATATTGTAAAGTAAAAAAATAATAATAAATTAAAATAAATAAAAATGTCCTTTAAAAAAGATTTAAGTCATTTTATTCACTTAGCTGATTTGTGTCATCAGTTTAGAGGAAAACATATGTACATTGATGTATAGTTAATTCTTTTTCTTTTTTTTGCTGAGATCTTCATCATGCAGGATCTTCTGTTGTCTTAGACTCTCTAGCTGTGGCACACAGGCTTAGGTGCTCCAAGGCATGTGGGATCTTACTTCCCTGACCAGGACTTGAACTCGCTTCCTCCGCATTGCATGGTGGACTGTTATATACTGTACTGCTAGGGAAGTGTCTCTCTTGGTTATTCTTTCAACTTTGTTTTATTGCAGCTTGATGCAGAATATACCACAGTGTTGCTCTGAAGTGATAATCAGGAACATACTCATATTTTCAAATTAGAGTTTTAACCTTGTAACGTGTGATAATTCTACTGAAAGCTTTAGGGAAGATTTTAGCCACAACTAAAAGATCCCATGTAGCACAGCTAAGATCCAGCACAGCCAAATAAAACNTGCAGCTTGATGCAGAATATACCACAGTGTTGCTCTGAAGTGATAATCAGGAACATACTCATATTTTCAAATTAGAGTTTTAACCTTGTAACGTGTGATAATTCTACTGAAAGCTTTAGGGAAGATTTTAGCCACAACTAAAAGATCCCATGTAGCACAGCTAAGATCCAGCACAGCCAAATAAAACTTTTTTTTTAAGTCAGTTACTTTTCAAATCAACAATAGTACCATATCCCTTGGCTAGTTCAAACAGTGAATTAGTTTTCTATTGTCCTTTATTAATCTAGAATCAAACAAACATTCTGTAAGGATCTACCAGCAAAGATAGGAGAAACACGTACACATCCTGTCATTCCCTCCCCTCATTAGTGAAATTGTTTTACATATTTCAGTTGTCTATATGAGAAAAAGCAATCATTTCATAATAGCAAATTAGCATATGTTCATAAATATGTCACAGATAGAATTTCTGTATTTTCCTAGTAGCATCAACAACTTGTTACTACTGATATAACCACCCTTCTTTCATTCATTTAATAAACATGAATTGAGGGGCTAGGTGGACCAGGGTTCTACTAGACACTAAAATAGAAACAGGCTGAACCTAGCAGGATCCTGACTCCTGCTCTGTGGAGCTTACAATCCAGTTGAGCAGACAGACATAGAAAAGGTCATTGTAAGTGTTTTAGTGCAGGGTGCAGTAGGAGCTAAGGTGCATGACCCAGGCTGTGGCTCATTCTGATTTTTTAATTCTTCTTACACTTCAAACCTGAGGAGAAAGTGAGGGTACAAGCTACAGTACCTGATGGTATGTGTGTGTGTGCTCCATGGACTGCAGCACATCAGGCTCTTCCATGAGATTTTCCAGGCAAGAATACTGGAGTGGGTTGCTATTTCCTTCTCTGAGGGATCTTCCCAACCCAGGGAGGGAGCTTTTGTCTTTGGGGTCTCCTGCACTGGCAGGCAGGTTCTTTACCACTGAACCACCTGAGTGAGTGAGTGTTCAGTCGCTTAGTCGACTCCAACTCTTTGCAACCTGATGAACTGTAGGCCCCCAGGCTCCTCTGTCCATTCGATTCTCCAGGCAAGACTACAGAGAGGGTTGCTGTGTCCTTCCCCAAGGGATCTTCCAGACTCAAGGATCAAACCCCTGTCCCTTAGTCTCCTACATTGGTTGGTGGGCTCTTTACCACTAGCGCCACCTGGGAAGCCCACTGAACTTCCATACATATTTTCCAGGGAGAACATTTTCCAGTCAAATTGAGATTCGGTCTCTCAGTCCACCTCCCTGGAATATTAGAGTATCCACCGGAAATGTCACGATGCATACCCACACGCTCCCCCCACCCCATCCCGTACCTTATACCCAAATCCCTAAAAAAGAGTACCGAAGTGGTATGGAAGGGATGACCATGTGGAGATAGTATGGATTTAGTTTTTCACTTTTCAAGGGAGTAAGAGTAGATCTGGAAAGTTGTTGTGAAGACTGGAAAGTCAGAGGAAAGAGCAGGGTAAGAAGNGGGAAAGAGAGAGAGGGGATGGAGGGAGGGGGGCGGGTAGAAGGGGGAGAGAAAAATGGGAGAGAGAGAGAGTGAGAGGGGGAGAGTGCCCCTGCTTTTTTATGCAGGTGAATTTAATGTTAGCAGTTTAGAACAGTTGTGTGAAAATGAAGTGTGTTTTTTGTTTGGGTTTGGGGTGTTTTTTTTTTTTTGGTAAATTACATGGTTTAAATCGCTCTGCATGAATTTATTGTTTTAAAAGTACCAAATAAGTTATCTCATAAATGGAGAAAATCTGTAAATTAATGTTTAAAGCCCTGATTTGAGATTAACTAGGCATGGGGTTGCTAAGAGCAGGACACGACTGAGCAACTTCACTTTCACTTTTCATTTTCATGCACTGGAGAAGGAAATGGCAACCCACTTCAGTGTTCTTGCCTGGAGAATCCCAGGGACGGGGGAGCCTGGTGGGCTGCCGTCTATGGGGTCGCACAGAGTTGGACACAACTGAAGCGACTTAGCAGCAGCAAATCTCTAAAAGTGAATTTCTGTTTACTGTGATTTCTTCAGGCACGGCACATCCATAAGTCTTCATTGTGATAGGAAAAAATGCCAGTCATGTTAGCTAACAACTTCTGAAGATTATACCCCAGTTAGATACAATCATATTTCAGATCTGAACCCCCTAAAAAGCCAGAACTTAATTTGTCACACCACTGTAATATATCTTTCCCTACCACACAAGGCCTCTCTCTTAGAAAAAGATATCTTTGATGTCTTCATAAAGTGACATTTTTTTCTCTTTTTTTCCCTAAGCCTAAGAACCTGAAGTGCATCATTATCACATCAATGGCACCTTATAATAAACATACACTAATCTTCCCTGGTGGCTCAGACGGTAAAGAATCTGCCTGCAGTGTGGGAAACCTGGGTTCTGTCCCTGGGTTGGGAAGATACCCCTGGAGAAGGGAATGGCAACCTACTCCAGTATTCTGGCCTGGAGAATCCCAGGGACAGAGGAGCCTGGTGGGCTACAGTTCATGGGGTTGCAAAGAATCATACATGACTAAGCGACTAATACTTTCATTTTCTTTCAATATGACCTCAAGGAAGTGCCAAGACCAAATTATCTGCATGAGAAACAACGTCCAGGGCAGCACTAAGTTTACTCAACCACGGTAACCTGAAATTCTCGGCTGTATTAGCATTTGCTGGCAGAGGTGGCTGCTGTCAATTCGCCCCTGTCACATTATTTTGCTTTGTCTTAGTCAGAAGCCACAGGGGAGGGCAAAAGGGTTTGCTTCTAACTTGTAACAACAGCAGAGGTTATGGATTCCCTCTGCTGCCTTGATGAACCTGACTCCTGGCTCCTCGCCTGGAAACAGTAAAGCTGGAGACAGATGTATTGTTACCAGACAGGACAAGAAATCTGCTATTCTATGAAATGTTTGGTTGGCTACTTGGAGAACATGGAAAAGTCTGTCAGAGGAAGGGAAAAAAGGAAATTGTGTAGAGCTGGCTTTGACTAGAATGTCTGCTACCTTCACTGATATTCTTGGTTTCTTTACTCCGCTTCTCATTTCTTTTAATACACATTGTGGAATCTGACTGTAAATAAGATAGCTGAAAAGCAGCTTTTTCCACGACTGTTTTGCATGGTTATTCACCAAGTGGACTCTCAGGGTAATCCTAGAAGGTATGTGACCCTGGAAAAACAGTGGTTAATGGTACTGTACCAATATCCCTTTCCTGGTTTTGATAATGTAGTATAGCTATGTAAGATGTTATCATTGAGGGACATTGGATGAAAGGTACATGAGAACTCACTTTCTATTTTCACAACTTATTGTAGCCTAAAATTATTCCAAAATGGAATTGAAAATAAAAAATATAGACATCCATAGGTATATTATACTAGTACTAGTTTCTAAGACATTTAAGACTCTATGAACATGCTCAGTCATGTCTGACTCTTTGCAACCCCATGGACTGTAGTCCACCAGGTTCTTCTGTCCATGAGATTTCCCAGGCAATAATACTGGAGTGGGTTGCCATTTCCTTCTCCAGCAGACCTTCTCAACCCAAGGACTGAACCTGGGTCTCCTGTATTGCAGGCAAATTTACTATATGAGCCACCAGAGAAGCCCTGCTTCATTCTACACCATATGCTAAATTCCAAATTATTGAAGAAAAATGGTTGATTATCTCATATTGTTTACTATAAAATACTTAAATTGGCCTCAAGAATTACAAAAAAATATAGATGAATATGTAACCTAAGGATAAAGAAGGCCTCTCTAAAAAGAAATGCAAAAGAAAAAAAACATAAAAGAATAAAATGTGTATAAATTCCAGAAAACCAGTTTAAAACTCAAGTGGTTTCAGCAGGAGGGAAGGAGCACTAGACAGAGTGCTCTGTGGACAGAGATTGAAGCAGACTAGGTTTTTCAAACTGTTTTAAGTTTTTACAAGAAGAATGTATCTCTATTACTTAATTTAAGAAGTATCTCAAAAGTCAAATCATAGAACACTTTATACCTCAAAATCATCATAAACAAAGTTAAGTCAAATGAAAAACTAGAAAAATATGACAGGCAAAGGGACAATGTCTTTACCACAGAAGGAGCACTTACATGAGAAAAAGACAAAATGGCTCAAAAGAACAGGAGGCAAAAACATGCAGGAAATGCAAGTATTCACCTGTCACACTCCCCCAGCCCAGGCTGGCCCCTCACAGAAGGAAAGAGAAAGAGCTGCCTCCCTGGGACCCCAAGGGAAAGGTGCCTCCTTGAGAGAGGATCAGGTTTCAGGGAAGGGGAGGGCTCCAGGAAGTGCTCCTGGAGGGAGGAGACCGTGTTTAGAGCAGAAAAGGGTTTTCTGATGAGGTAGTGTTGGGGAGAATTGGGTGGAATAAGAGGCAAGAGGGTGAGACCGCCAGAATGGACTGGTGCCTGGAGGAGCCTGTGCTTTGGGAGGGTACAGGAAGTTTATGGAGTCATATAGCCTGTTCTCAAGGTTTCCAACTTTTGACAAAATTATTTTGGTACTGAACTTGCCCAAAGGGCTTTGTTTCTTTGGGCAATGACCTTCCTGACCTCTTTTGACTTTCCTTTCCAGTCAGTCACCAAGTTCTGCTATTTTCTTCCATTAAAATGCAGTTTCACCTTTTTTCCCCTCTATCCAATCTACACACTACTGCCAGACTATTGTTTCTAAAATATCCCTTGGATCTTGTCTCCTCCCTGCTCATAAACCTCTCAGTGCTTTCTGCTGTCACTGGGTTAAGCATAGACACACCAAGAGTCTCAGGTTCACTTCAAAAACACCTGCTCCAGCCAAGCTGGTTCTATCACAGACCTATCCCTGTATGTGCCACCATCCCCCCAAAACCTTTTTTATGATTTTCCTAAGTCTTATTTCACACTTGAAAGACCTTTTCCTTTTCACTTCTCCATGATCTAGCATTCTTGCATATTCAGTTTCATCCCCTCTTCTCCCACAAGTATACAATGTGCTTAAAGCACAAGAGTGGAGTCTCACAGCCCTGGTGATAATCATGGCACCATTATTTAATAGTTTTGTGACCTTGGGGGTCACTTTTTTTAGGTTTGCATGCTAAGTTGCTTCAGTCATGTCCAACTCTTTGTGACCCCATGGACTGTAGCCCACCAGTGTTCTCTGTTCATGGCATTTGTCCAGGCAAGAATACTGGAGTGGGCTGCCATTTCCTTCTCCAGGGGATCTTCCTGACCCAGGGATTGAAACCGGGTCTCCCTCATTGCAGACAGATTCTTTACCGTCAGAGCCACCAGGGAAGCAGTTTCCTTAAGGCTTAGTTAGCCTCAACTCCAAAATGTAATAAATATTTGTATGATTTTTGTGAAGATTCAATGAGAACTGATGTATGTAAAACTAACACAGTGCCTGGAGCATAGGAGATCAGTAGTAATGCCTAGAAGCTCACTAGATAGTACTCATTATTACTGTCCAAAATATATTTATTTTCTCTGAGTATAAAGTTTTTTTTACGATTTGGTACTTGTGTGCACTGCTATTTTCTCTCTTACATTTAGATTTTTTATACTCATTAACACTGGACATAAAGCCCTGTGTTAGGTGCTTTAGGTACACAAAACCATATGGGTTAGGTACTGTTACTTCCATCACTTCACTTTCTGGATGGGAAATAGTCTGGAGATATTAAAAACCGAACCTAATATTAAACAGCTGGAAGGAAGAAGCAGGTGATTTTCTTTTGATTGATCTATTTTTAAGGTTGAAAACTGTCTACGATTTCCATGAATGATCTCTGGACAGTCCTAATGAGTCAGGTCTGGTCTTCCCTCACAGGGAGATTCCTCCCAGGGAGAACCGAGCACCGTCACCAGATCTGACTTTGGCTTCGTTCCCCAAACAGCCAGAGCCTGTGCTTTCCTCCAGTGACTGCTCTGACCCTTTGGCTTTAAGAAAGAAAGCACACTAGAAGCCCCATGTTTTGTTATAAGAGAGGAAGATCATTTCTGGCGTGAGAAATCATGCCATAAAGCCTCAGAACAAAACCCAGGTTTCCATCAACGAGAAGCACCCTGTCTTTCTGAGGAGAAAGAGAGGCTCTTAATAGAAAGAACCAAGCCTGCTGAGAACAGAAGAGGCCCACTTTTCCCAAAGGCAACATTTAAAAGAGTGTGAGTCTTAAAGAGTCAGAAAGACAAAACCCTAAAGGACAAAAGAAGGACAGACCCACAACTGTGTATTATTTATTCTGATCTATTACATGAGAGTGACAGTACATACAACTAGATTTGTTTGGTAAGAACTGTACAAACATAAAAATGAACCACTGTATTAACTGACATGGTAGTTATGTTTACAAATTGATTGCCAGTAGAATCATCACACATTAGGCCTCTTCATTAACCTAAAGTTTCCAGACCATGAGAAAGCACTGCCTCTGAGTGAAACCTGCAAATTTTATCTTGCTAACTCTTAAACTGTTTTGCCTGATAAAGGTTAAAGAACTTCTTTAAAACAAGCAAACAAAAGAAACCAACAGCCATAAAACAAAACAAGTTCATCTACTTAAGAAATAAACATGTCTACCCCACTCTACTGTCTCTTAACTACCAAGGGTACTTTAGAGGTCAGAAGGAGTAGATATACATTCCTATCAGTAGGGGAGCTGCCCACTGCCAGCCTCTGGACAGACACCCTGGGCATGGATTCTCTAAGGCTCAGTGTTGGTAACTTCCTGAGTTGGGAGACTGAGATTGGTGGATGACCAACAGGAGTTTTAAGTTTTCTCCCTTCATTCACCCACTTATCAAATTCTGCTCAGAGGGTCTTTACTTGTGGAAAGAGAGCAAAGAACTTTTTTCTTTACAATGCTTCTCTCCTACATGTCAGAAGAGAATTATGAGGACTGGAGGGATTAAGATGGTGATATTTCCCAAACTGCTCTACAAATTCAACTTAATAAAATCCCAGCTGGCTTTTTTTTGGCTAAAATTGACAAAATGATCCTAAAATTCATATGGAAATCAGAGAATTCAAACAACCTTGAGAGAGAAAACAAAGTTGGCCAAATCACACTTCCTGATTTCAAACCTTGCTATTAAGCTACAGTAATCAGATGGTGTGGTACTGGCATAAGGACAGACATATAGATCAATGGAAGAACTGAGAGTCCATAAATAAACCTCACATTTATGATCACTTGATGTCTGACAAGGCTGCCAAGACAATTCAATGGGAGAAAGAATAGTTTTTTCAACAGATGGTGCTGGGACAATGGGCTATCTACATGCAAAAAAATAAAGCTGGACCCCCAACATTCACATCATACATAAAAATTAACTTAAAGTGGATCATAGGTCCACATGTAAGAGCTAAAATTACAAAACTCTTAGGAGCAATACAGGAATAACTCTTTGTGACCTTGGGTTAGTTAAAATCCTTCTTAGATATGACAGACTAGGAAAACACGATGACAAAAGAAAAAAAAGAAATAAACTGGATTTCATCAAAGTTAAAAAATCTTACGCTCCAAAGGACATCATTAAGAAAACAGAAAAACAACCCACATAGTGGGAGAAAATATTTGCAGATCATGGATCTGCGGAGCAAATTGTATCCAGAATATATAAAGAACTCTTACAACTCAATAAGACAACTCGATTGAAAAATGGGCAAGAATCTGAATAGACATTTCGCCAAAGAAAATACAAAAATGGTCAAAAACACATGAAAAGATGCTCAACATCATTAGTCACCAGGGAAATGCAGATTAAAACCACAGTGCGATATTACTTTACACCCTCTAGGATGAGTATTAGTAGGAAGACATGTGTTCAAAACCATGTAGAGAAACTAGAACCCTCATACACTGCTGGTGGAAATGTAAAATGGTGCAACTTTTGAAAGAGTCTGGCAGTTCCTTAGAAGGTTAAACAGAGTTACCTTATAGCCCAGCTATTCTGCTCCTAGGTATATGTCCTAGAGAAATGAAAACATAATGTTCACACAAAAGCTTGTACATGAATGTTGATGGCAGTATTAGTCTTAATAACTGAAAAAAAGTGAAGACAACCTAAATGTTCATCAATGGATGAATGGATAAATAAAATGTGGTACATCCACACTATGGACTATTATCTGGAATTGAAATGGGATTAGACACTAATATATGGATGAACCCTGAACATATGGATGAACCTTGAAAACATTAAGTGAAAGAAATCAGTCACAAAAGCCCCCCAATTCCTTGAGTCCATTTATATGAAATATCCAGAATAGTGATATCTAGAGAGGCAGAGGGAGAAGGCAATGGCACCCCACTCCAGTACTCTTGCCTGGGAAATCCCATGGACAAAGGAGCCTGGTAGGCTGCAGTCCATAGGGTCGCTAGGAGTCAGACAGGACTGAGCGACTTCACTTTTACTTTTCACTTTCCTGTACTGGAGAAGGAAATGGCAACCCACTCCAGTGTTCTTGCCTGGAGAATCCCAGGAATGGGGGAGCCTGATGGGCTGCTGTCTCTGGGGTCACACAGAGTCGGACATGACTGAAGCGACTTAGCAGCAGCAGCAGCAGCACAGCTAGGATGGGAGGGTAGAGGAAATGAAGAATGACTGCTAGAGGAAACAGGGTTTCTTTTAAAAAGGTGATGAAATGTCCCCAAAGTGACTGTTGATGGCTGCATAACATTGTGAATAGAATAAAACCCACTGAACTGTACATTATAAATGGGTGAATTGTATCTCAATAAAGCTGTTAAATGTGTATTTTTTTTAATTTTAATTTTTTAAAAAATATTTTATTTATTTGACTGCTCCAGGTCTTAGTTGCAGCATGTAAATTCTTAGTTGTGGCTTGTGGGATCTAGTTCCCTGACCAGGGATCGAACCAAGGCCCCCTGCATTGGGGGTAGAATCTTAGCCACTGGACCATCAGGGAAGTCCCTTTAAATGTGTATTTTTAAAAGAATTACAGGTAAATAAATTTATATTTAAAAAATTACCACACTAAAAAAATAAAGAAAAGAATTACAGGGATATCAAGAAAAAGGCTTCAAAATTAATGAAAAGGTCAGGAAATGTTTCAAAAACAAAAATTCACAAAAGAATCAGAAAAACACTTGGTAAGTATGCGAAAAGGAAAGCTGTGGGACTAGAAAGAAAGTAAAAACATCCTTGGTCTGGTTCTATTCTGAAAAACAAATTTTTAAAAAACACTGTGGCGGGGGAGGGATAAACTGGAAGTTTGGGATAACATATGAAAAGTTAAAGTGTTAGTGGCTCAGTCGAGTTTGACTCTTTTAGACCCCAGGGACCGCAGCCGTCTGAGCCACATTATATAGTAGTGTGTATATGTTAATCCCTGGGTTTTCCTGGAGGCTCAGATGGTAAAGAATCTGCCTGCAATGCAGTAGATTCCAGTTTGATCCCTGGTGGGAAGATACCCGGAGGAGGGCATGGCAACTCACTCCAGTATTCTTGCCTGGGAAATCATATGGACAGAGGAGCCTGGCAGGCTAAAGTCCATGGGGTCGAAAAGAGTCAGACACAACTGAGCGACTAACACTTTATTTCGTATATTAAAAAGATAAACAAAGACCTACTGTATAGCACAGGGAACTATATTCAATATCTGGTAATAACCTATAATGAGAAAGAATCTGAGAAAGAATATCTATCTCTGAATATCTCTCGCAAAGAGTTGGACATGACTGAGCGACTAAATTGAACTGATCTCTGAACAACTTAGCTATACACCTGAAATTAATACAACTTTGCAAATCAACTATATTTCAATTAAAAAAACACACTATATGTCAATTCTATCTCAATAAAACTAGAAAAAATTTAGAAAACACAAGAGGGAGAGTCTAACACAAACTCTTCCTCCCTCTCTTTTTTTTTTCAGTTTTATTTGATACTAATAAATGACTAAAAAGGTCTGGTCTGCACATGGACTCTTTAGATATAGGAAGAACTTAGTAGTAGTTATTTCTCATGCCAAACACACCTTCCACCCTAATATTTTCTAAATCATTTTTCTAATAATAATAAAAAGACAGATTTACTATCAGATTTACTAGGGCCATCAATGAAACCCATCATTTATTTGCATAGAACCTTGAAGTTTATAAATCACTTTTACACATTTTATCTCCGCTGATCCTCTCAAAGCAGGTATCATCCCCATTTTAAAGATGAAGAAACAGCCTCAGAAACATTAACAGACATTTAAAGCCTCACACCTAGTGAGAGGTATAGATAGGTTAGAACCCAGGCCACTTTCTAAGTTTATAAAGAAACTGCTCTTTTGTATACAATATTCTTTTAGTAAACACAATTTTTTTCTTGTTGAATTTTCTCTTACAATAAGTTTTCAGAAATAATTTTAAATAGCAGTTTGGTCCATATTGAAACATAGTTTAATATACAGTATAATATATATTCTATACTAATTTCAATCATATATTTCATTTTTTAAAAATCAAAAAACAATTACACGGGGAGTTCCCTGGTGGTCCAGTGGTCAGGACTCAGCACTTTTACTGCTGTGGCCCTAGGTTCAATCCCTGGTTGGGAAGCTAAGATTCTATAAGCTGTGTAGTGCAGCCAAAAAAATCCCTCAAAAACAATTACTCAGAAATGTACAAATTCCAAGCTGACTGTTACAGAGTTTGACTAATGGCTAAGAAGTCAAAGTAATGCTTTAGGGCAATAACTTTGCTATGCATTCAAAAGTCAAATGTGTGTCTCAACCATTTAATTTACTTAATATACTAATATCAGGAAATTGTCTTTCCTTAATTTGTTTTCATATCTTATTTAAGAATTAAGGCACTATAATGACAGATAGTATAGTATATGTATGTCCTCCAAAACATAATACCAGTCTGAACATAAATAAATATGGTCTGAAAAGCTAATCCCCCAATTTTGATATAATTTTAAATAGAAGTTTTCCTAAATCATTTCCCCTTTATTTTCCTTCCAGAATGTCCAGAACTCCAGAATGATCATCTACTATACAGTTGTTAAACACTGGTGTTAAGTAATGATCAACCTATAATTGTTGGGAAAAAAGAAAGAAATCAATTGCATAGCCAAAGGGTTCTGTATTACAACATGGCTGAATTGGACATTTCATTTGTCTAACTTTACTGAACATTTATGAGTGTTAGGCTAGCACACACCGTGATTAATAAAACATGACTGTGTGCATGTTCTCTGGATTGCTCCTCCAGGTAGGGAAAACTATTAGGTAAAAGAATAATTACAATGCAATGTGAGAACAACTATCTATAATGAAGACTTGTACAAAGTACCATCTTTGGCTTGCTTATGATCAGGTCTTGTGAGATAAGATAAGTATCAGTGACTAAAACATCCCTCTAAAGCTGAAGAGCCACTCACTAACCTGTATCACCTTTCAGATACTGTGCCATACCCAGGTGTCTCCTCTCTTCCTGATTTGCATAATCAGGCAAGATAGCCCAGGTTGATAGCACTACTGTCTCAGGTTAAGGCACAAACTCAGATCAAATACTACTCAAAGGAACATAAATTCCCTCATGATCTTAGTTGGTATAGCTCCTGAAGTCTTTAGGTTGTGAAGTGTTTCGAAATTTTTCTCTTCAGAAGAAAAGCTAAGTTTAAAAGCTCAGTTAGAATTACAAATAGGCAAATAAAACATTAAGCCTATTTCTCTGAAATTAAAGACTGTACATTTCTGAACCTTTTATATATAGATTCTGGTAGAGAAAAGGTTAAATGGAGTAAAAAAAATAAGCAGAATTTTTCTCCCACAAAGTCAGCTACTGTATATCTTTTAAAAGTTTCCCCAACTTTATAGAATGTATCTCCTTTCTTCCAATTGTAAAGACACTATCAGCAAAATTATTCCTTTCCCATATAGTGCAACTGGACTGGGTCAAGAATAGAATAGTCAAGAAGAATAGGCTGATAATTTATTTTTTCTTTTGAAGTTGGGGGAGGAGGGGTATTTATTCCCAAGTTTGGGAAAAAGGAGGTACTTGAATCTCTTTAATTACAACACAGCCTGGCCCACTATAATATACCATTGATGTTTTCAAGATTTTGCTCAAAGGATACTCTAGCTTTACATACCTTAATGTACACAGTAATGCAGAGGAGACTCAAACCGTGAGAGGCATTTGTTGTCTTGAAGCACAATTCCAACTAAACCAGAAAGGATTTGCAGAGCAGTCAGAAATACAATGCCCTTCAACAGGACACGTAGGCTGCAATCCAAATATCATTGAGGATTCCCTAGGGGGCAGCATCTTCTGGGATAGTAAAGTCAAGTTTACTGTGTTAAGTGCTCAAAAAATGCTGGTACTCAACTGATGACAGTTGCAAAAGCCTCTGGGAAGGTCTGACCTGACCTCACTGCAATTCTATGTCTTCATTTAAACACAGTTCCTTCTGTGGACAAGGAAAGCTTCCAAACACTATAGGTTTCTCCAGGAGTTAGTCTCTCAAAGATTCTAGTCAGTATATAAACGTTATCTTTTAAGTAAAAACACAATCCTGGGTCAAGATTCACTTTAAACAATATAAAAATCTATTTAAATGATATTTAATGGTATGAGAAAATGTTTGTTATTTATTGATGTGTGGTAAAAGATAAAATTTTATTTTTATTTATTTTTTAAGATAAAATTTTAAAATTAAGAAGTTTACAAAACACATATAATGTAATCACATATAATGTAATCTTTGGCTGCTGTGCTGGCAATGGATGGAGAAACACTACAAGGAGATGTGTAGAATATTTCACTAGCAAAACATGTTTGGGAAGTTGCACAGCTAATAAACTGAGGTTGGTGCAGATTACTAACCATCCTCTATCAACCCACTCCTGGGACCTAAGAAGAGATCCCAGGAGTATAAGTCTCTCCTAGCAGCATTTAAGGAACCAACAACAAACAGTGGACTATTTGCCCACATGCTTCTCACTGTGTGCAGAAAGAACACTGAGATGCTCAAACATGGGGTCTTATGGAGCTTCTTGGGGCTTCCCAGGTGGCACTAGTGGTAAAGAATCTGCCTGCCAGTGCAGGAGATCTGAGAGAAAGGGGTTTGATCCTTAGGTTGGGAAGATCCTCTGGAGTAGGAAATGGCAACCCACCTCAGTATTCTTGCCTGGTGAATCCCATGGACAGAGGAGCCTGGGGGGTTAAGTCCATGGGGTCACAAAGTTGGACACGAATGAAGCGACTCAGCATGCATGAAGCTTCTTGGCAACACTCTACTTCAGATTTCTTAATTTCAATGGAAATGAAACAAAAGGGTTTTTTTTCCTCCTGAAAATTAGGAAAGTTTAGCCTATTTTGTAGAATGACAAACTATGTAAGTATTCATAAGTAGAAAACATACGTTTTCATAAATCACAAGACTGTCCTTTAAAATAACTTCTAAAAACAATAAAATAGGAAAACTTTTGCATAAAATTATCTGGAAAATTATTTGAACCAGCTGGTACACTTCATCAGATATTCCTTATCAGCTCAGCAATGTCTGAGTAAAGTTCTATTCAAATAAACTAAAGAGGAAGAAACTAAAGGGGAAGATTTTACCAAGTAAAGAAAAGAATTCCGATGTCATATGATTCATGTTACATCTCCTAGATCTAAGAATCTTTGGCAGAATCATACCCAACCATAACGGTTCCACTGATCTGTATATTCAGCACTTACTTACTGTGTAATGGTGATGGTTAACATGTGTTGAGTGCCAGATGTTGGCTAAGTGCTTTATCCACATCTAAGTTAATCTGCACAACCCTATGAAATAGGCATGATTATTACAGTCCTTGTATGGATAATAAATCTGTGGTTTAGGGATGGCAAGTACCATGCTCAAAGGTCATGAAGCCAGTATGTTATAACACTGGCTTTTGAGTGCCTGATTTCAATACGTATTCTCTTAACATTTATATGACATAAACAGCCCTCCTGTGTGCTAAGTCTGTACCAGGGAGAAACTATACTTAAGACTGGGGGACAGAAGGTAAGTTATGATGTCTAAGCTTGTGGTACAGAACAAGCAGTTCTTCTGGGACACGAGGCTGGAAAGGTACTTCAAACACTGTAGAATACAGGATGCCGTATGGTGTTGTGGCATATGAGCTCAGATTATGCTGCTGGTGTATTCCATGGATCAGAACTCATTTACCTTTGGGGTCCCTGATTCTTGATCTTTTATATATTCTGGATGAGTAGAAGACATATTTACAAAGAGGACACACTATGTGACTACAGACATAATTTCTTTTAGCTTAGGCAAGCTTTCCAGAAATTACTGAACCACTCTAACTCTATAAAATCAAGGAAGCCACAACAATGTCCAGATAAGAGATCTAGTACTAGTTGAGGGTTGGTCTCCTCCACATTCAAATGGTAAGGGGTGTTGCTGGGTAGTCTAGTCCAGTCAGGACTAGGAAAAAAGAAATCTGTCTCAGTTGAGGTTCTTGTCTTTCTACTGAGTTTCTATAAAAATCTCCAAAGGCTAAGGGAAACCCCACTGAAGGTATTAGCTGAAAAGTAGAGACAAAGATCAATAATTCTTAATCAATGATTCATTACCAGTGCAGACAGATAAAGAAAGTCCTAACTTTTCTGCATTTCTCAGAGCTAGCTTCCTAGCATGCATTTGTGCTCAGTCACGTTCAACTCTTTGGGACACTGTGGGCTGCAGCCTGCCTAGCTCCTCTGTCCATGGAATTTCCCAGGCAAGAATACTGAAGTGGGTTGCCATCTCCAGAGGATCTTCCCCACCCAGGGATGGAACCCACGTCTCCTGTCTTAGCAGGCGAATTCTTTACCACTAAGCCACCTGAGAAGCCAGTTTCCTAGTAGTCTTGTTCAACTTGATAACTGCAAACTTACTAGGGAAAAGGTAAACAGTATTTCCAGCCTTATTTGGCTACATTAATCGCTTAAAGCTGGTCTTTCAAAGAAAGAGGTAGGAGAAAGAACTACTATCTGAGTACCTACATTCAATATACCAGTTGAGCACTGTCCTAAGGGCCCTTCTCTTTTCCATTTTTCAATCTTATCTCACTTGATAATGACACTCACATGAAACTGATCTCAGAAGTTTCTTTCTCAGGAACTCATGAGAAAGGTACTTAGGTAGTCAACACAGCTCACATTCAGCTGAGGCCTGTCCATACTACATGTTCTTGAAAAGAAGTGACTTCAGGCAGCTGCAAAGTCCTGGGTATCTTTATGAGGACAGGCCTCCAGTGCTAGAAGAGCTGAGGAAACTGATGAGAGGATGATAAAGGCAGGCAGACCTCAAACATTCCACAAAAATGGTCCTTTTGCTCCACCTAACAATGTTCTCTTGGGATATAGTTAGTAGAGAATAAGGACTATGGATTGAGCTATTGATGCTGTACAGCTGTACCCTCAGTTATCTGTGGGGGACTGGTTGCAGGACCCCCTCACATCATAATCTGTGGATGCTCAAGTCCCTTCTTTATAAAATGGCATAGTATTTGCATACAACTTATGCAAATTTCCCTATACTTTAAATAATCTCTAGAATATCTATAATATATAATAAAATGTAAAGTGAAAGTGAAGTCGCTCAGTCGTGTCTGACTCTTTGCGACCCCATGGACTGTAGCCTATCAGGCTCCTCTGTCCATGGGATTTTCCAGGCAAGAGTGCTGGAGTGGACTGCCATTTCCTTCTCCAGGGAAGCTTTGCAACCTAGAAATTGAACCCAGGTCTCCCGCATTGCACGCAGACACTTTACCATCTGAGCCACCAGGGAAACCCCATAATACAATGTAAGTGCTTTGTAAATAGTTGCTGGCATGGCAAATTCAAGTTTTCCTTTTTGGAAACTTTCTGGAATTTTTTTTCTTGAATATATATATTTTAAAATTTAGCTGCACCACTGGGCATGTGAGATTCTAGTTCCCCAACCAGGGCTCATACCCATGCCCCCTCATTGGAAGGGTGGAGTCCTAACCACTGCACCACCAGGGAAGTCCCCTAAATATTTTTGATAATGCAGTTGGTTGAATTTCTGGATATGGAACCCATGAATATGGAGGGCTGGTTTTCCTGATCCACAATGGAAACAAGATTCTACTTATGACAGCAGAAGTCCCCTGTTATAAGCTGCAATCAGTTAATTAAATGTTTTAGATTAAGGATCTCCTTGAAATGCAGCCGTGTGTTCATGTTCAAATATCAGAGTACACCTCCTGCTTTTCTATCCTCTGAACAAATAGCATGGATTTCTTATTTGAAAGGAATTCAAGACCTTACAACTTGCTTTAAGGAACTGAAAATTTGTAGTGTAATAAGCAATCTGAAGTTATCTTACCTGACACAGAAAGCTTGTTGTTTATTATAAAGTTTTTGATATAAAGACTTCTTACCTTATTCAGCTAATCTTCAAAAAGATGCAAAAGGAAACAAGAAAATCTTAGGTAGGGAAAGCACTTGGCAGTATGGTCCATATTATGACATGGAGGATACTTTGACTGAAAGAGCAGGTCTACTATCTGAATCAATCCTTGCCAACTGTAGCTTTGCTCCTGAAAACTAGTTCAGATAAGCAGGTTGACAGTTTTCTACATTCACAGTAACTTTTATATTTTTGTCAAGATCAAAACTAGTATTTCTCATAAATTCACATAGGTGATTAGAGAGCCAAAGGAACAATGTTCAGAAAGTGATGACAGAAAGCTTGTTTTACATGGGGATAACACTGCTACGGTACTCTCTACTTTCTCACTAAATTATTTCCCTTCAGCTCTCCAAAGAGAGCTGCCATTGTTCATTTTCCCTTTTCTACTACTATAATCATGCTAACCACCTCATTCACATACTTACTCTTTAAACATGCATACTTACTCTTTAAACAGACATTGAAGTTAAACTGTGTATCAGGCACAAATTGTACTGGGGATTCTACTGCCATGTTACTCAAAACGTGGTCCACAGACTGGTGCTGGTTTGTGAATGCACTGGTTACCTGTTTATGACAAGGGTCTAAAAAGTTTAACAGGAATTTAGCAGAGTAATTTGAATGTTGATTCTAATAATAAATTTTTTTGACATTTTATATGTCATCTTTCTAATAACTCATTTTTATTTATTTTAGGAAAACATCAGCCTATAAAGGATTAGAAGTGAAAATCTGGCTTGTTACTAGTAATAGTTTAAGTAGCATTGATCTAAAGCTGCAGTCCCCAACCTTTCTGGCACCAGGGACTGGATTTGTGGAAGATAATTTTTCCCTGGATTGGGGTAAGGGATGATTTCAGGATGATTAAAGCACATTACAATTACTGTGCATTTGATTTCTATTATTATTACATCATCTCCACCCCAGATCATCGGGCATTAGATCCAGAGGTTGGGGACCCCTATTTGAGAGGATAGAAAGATAAGACCTTGGCTCTTGCTTGACATGGGCACAATTAATCCCATGTGAGCATTAAAAAAAAATTCTTTCCATCCTCAGACACACACACTTTCTAAAGAACTTTATATAAAGTTCAAGCTTTGTAAATAGGTTTGGGGAATACTGACCCTTTTTTTTTTTTAAAGGTTATAAGTTAATAATAGGTTAAAAGAACAAGGAGAAGGGCGAGAGAAGAAGGTAGGTCAAGTAGAAAGGACAATTTAATAAAGAACAGGAAACCAACAGGCAGCCAGGAGGGTAGTAGATATGATGAACTACTGAAAGCCTGGAGTGAAGTTAAGAGGGTCAGTCAAAGCTTACTGGAGGGAGGGAGACACTGAGTCTAGTCTCAGCCATCCTTTCCATTCTCCAGTCACCTCCTACCTTAGTACGTAGGCACAGCCTACCCTCCAGCTACCCCTAATTGCTATACTTCCCAAAGACATTTTCTTTTGCTTGAGTGTTTAACAGACTACTGCTCCACTCCACCTAGAATGTGTATCCCCCCATCCAGTACTCTTCTTAAGGACCCAAGTGTTGCTGTCAACCTCTCTGACCATGGTGCCTGACACACCCTGAGACAAAGCTCTTATCCTTCTTCAGTGCACTTGTATACTTGTTTAAACTTGTATCACATTACTTATCCGAATGTACCATGAATATAAGTCTGTGAGTCAAATTCCATTGGCACTGTATTATTTACCCTTCTCTTCTCAGTGCTCAGCACATAATTGCCTTTCCCATACGTATTGAACCATACTGAGCATCAGAGAGCAAGTCAGAGGGGTTGATTAGATTCTTGTTCAGGCTGAGCAACCAGAAAGCAAGGCTCACTGAAAAGTGCCTAGAAGCCAAACAAGTAGAGCTGCTCATTCAGGATTCAATGGGCTATGGAAAGGCCAGCTTAGCGATGGAGCTCGGCAAAAAACAAAAGGCAACAAACAGACCCCAAGGCCCCATTCTCCTTAGGGAGAACAGTTCCATCACTAAGCCAAACTGTACATGAAAACACATTAGAATGAAAAGCCCATTCTGTATTAAGTTGAATTCATCACTTAGCAGAGTAAATTATACATGGGAATGCGGCTCATTACCTATAGTCTGGAGGAATTTCAAGGTAAGTAGAATTGTCAGGCAAAATGGCTGACTAAGCACAAATGACATGTGCTAACGTCTACTATGGCTGACCTGAGCGATAGGAGGCAAAGCGTCAACACCAAGGTCACGGGGATGAGGGAAAACCTCCCCCTTCTCATTCCTCTAGGGTGGAAGCAGCTGCAATGACCAGCAGTAAACAAAGGGAGTTTCTATTTATTGGTATTCTGAGCATTTTCATCATAGGAGTGCCTTTCTTTGCTTTCCTCATTTTTGGTTGTAGCTTTTTCTTTTTGTTCTTGTTCTCTGTACTTTAACACTCTGCCTTTATGATCTCTACCCTCTAGAACTCTTTCTTCCTTGCTCACTTTCTGAATTCACTTCCTTTTCTTATTCCCATTATCATTCTTTTTTTTTTTTAAATAAGGTATTCATTCAGCAATCCTTTAAAAAATTATTTATTTGGCTGCACTGGGTCTTAGTTGTGTCACGTGGGCTCTTTTAGTGGGATCTAATTCCCTGATCAGGAATGGAAACTGGGCCCCCGGCTTTGGGAGCATGGAGTCTTAGCCACTGAACCACCAGAGAACTCCCCCTGCCTTTCATTAAAACCCTCCTTTTAGGCTCCTTCTGTCCTAGCACTGGTTATAGAGAGCATTCTATTTTTTAGTATGTTTAAAAAACCAGTTCTAATTCATGGGCATTTAAACTCCAAGAGATAGTGAGGGACAGGGAAGCCTGGCTTCCTGCAGTCCATGGAGTTGCAAAGAGTTGGACATGACGTGGTGACTGAACAACAACATTTTTCTTTGCCCAATATGTTCCCAGTGATTTTTCCATGTGGTATTTCTCATATGCATGGGGATAAGGTGAGAAAATATAAATGGATCCCTGAGAAACTTGGTATCCTTGAAACATAATATGCACACTGTGATCAGTGGTGATATCCAAGTGAAATAATACTCTGGCCTGGCAGAGGTAATATGCTTGGAAAATGCGTAATCAAAATCAAACTGGCCTGGGAAAAGAGTGGAGGCAAGTAATTTATAACGAGAAAAAGATCAGTATTTGAAACATAACACAGCCTTCTCACTAACAAAGACAAACAATGAAACAAACCTTTCTTTTTCTAGTAGGTGTATTCTTCTACTGATATATGTGTGGTTATGTGCCTGAAACTGCTCAGAGACAAGCTAGAAGAGACATAACCAAAGAGATTCATAGAGACTCTCTTCGCATTTTTACTCACTTCCCAAAACCTCCTGATGGAGGAAGAGACAACACAGGGTACTTTCCCAAAAGGATCAGCAGCTGTTTCTTATACATTATTCAGAGGAACAGGAATATTACCTTAAATCCTATTGAAATTCACATTTAGAGATCCCAAATTTTACCTAGCTTTAAAAATGCTACAGTATTGAAAAATCAACTTCCTCAAGTTATAACCATTAAAAAAAAAAAAAGGAAAACCAAAGATGATTTTGGCTTTCAAATGGGGCATATGTGCCATGGAGGGGGCTTATTTCATCTCTCCAGCAGCCATAATTATCCTCCAGAATTGTGAAAAAGGCTTCAGATGTCTAATCTGGAGTAAAAAAAGGGATCACTAAGGCTCTGGTTTTATCAACACCCTGAAACATGGAACCTAAAATCTGAAAAATAGAAAGCAATCCTGAAATTTAAAGCAAAGATAAATAATTTAACAGGCTACCGTTTTTAAAGTGAGGTAACAAATATTATTCCACTCAAATTTCATAATATCTCTATGAGGCAGATGGAACAAGCATTATCCTTGTCTTATAAGTGTTAAGCAACTGGCATAAAGTTGGATAAGCTTTCATAAGTGACTTCCACTCTTTAATAAAATCTCTCTGCCTACTCAAGCTACTTCCCTAATCTCTGCTTTCTCAGGTCACCAGAATTCTTGGAAAAGTAATCTATTCTTGCTGAATTTATTTCATCTATTATCCACTTTTTAAATCTTGGTAGTTTATTTGTTTCCCCAAATAGCTACTATTCTCAAAAAGATCACCAAGAAAGGATCCCAGAACTTTCAGGAGAGTCTCAAATAGTCAATGAGTGAATGAAATTTCCAGCAATCTCAAGGACTTGTTTTTGATCCTAATCCTTTCTCATTCTTTTTTTTTTTTTTTTTTAATGGCTGTGCAGGGTCTTTGTTGTTGTGAGTGGGCTTTCTGTAGCTGCAGCGAGCAGGAGCTACTTTTTGTAGCAGTGCATAAGCTTATTGTGGTGGCTTCTCTTTCTTTTTTAATTCAGCATTTTAATAAAGGATTTTACTGCAGCTTGCAAATTTTGCAGGTTCCATAAGAGAACGAGGTTTAAAGCAGTTATGCCACCCTGTTTAGCCTGTTCAGGGCACTGTGGGGGTTTCTCTTGCTGTGGAGCACTGGGTGCTAGGCATGAGGCCTCAGGAGTTGCAGCACCTGGGCTCAGTAGTTGTGGCATGTGGGCTCTGGAGCTCACGGGCTTCAGAACTTGCAGCTCGTGGGCTCCAGAGCATGGACTCGGTTGTGCTGCACTGGCTCATTTGGTCCTCGGCATGTGGAATTTTCTCAGACTGGGGATCATTGTGCCAGCAGGGAAGCCCTCTTTCTCATTTTTGACCCCAACTCACCTCTGAAATCCTCTCTTTCCTCATTTTCCATGCCATCACTTTCCTTCCTCTATGTCACTGTCTCATATCTTTAAAATTAAACTGCTCAACACCTACTCATCATCCAAGACCTGATTCAAATAACAATTCTGAAGTCTTCTAGAGCGCCTCCAGCTGCAGGTTCCACAGTATTCTGAGGTTCTTCAGTACTTCATATTACTAGGCACTTACTACATTGTATTCTGCTTGTTATCATCTCTGTCTCTGTCTCTCTCTCCCTCATAAAAGCTCTTTGGATACAGAAGCTGGCTTATTATTCTGCATCTCTTGGGTTTAGTAAATTTCCTGGCACTTACAGACCCTGCTAACAAACGTCTGAATGAACTACCAGTAAGCAGCAGCCCTCAGGCCAGAGTTCCTCTGCCTTTATCCTTCTCACAGAAAGTGGCTCAAAAGCAAAAGACACTTAATTTAAATTTCTCAATTTCTATTCCACGAAGGTAAAGTGATCAGGCTAGATTCTCAGATTTAGTCCCTTAAAAACGTTTATTTGGCAGTGACCTGCCTACAAATCACCCTTTCCAAGTAGAACTGTCGGCCAGGCAGCGGTGCCACATGTGGTAGAGTTATGACTCTCCTATGATTTGCCCATCTACTCTCTCTCCACCACGTAAGGACTCAGGGAGAAGGTGGCCAGCTGGAAGCCAGGGACCAAATCAGTCAGTATCTTGATTTTGGACTTCTGAGACTCTAGAACTGTGAGAAATAAATTTGTTGTTTAAGGCCCCCAGTCTGTAGGGGAAATGTCTTTTTCTGGAAAATGTCTTTTTTTCCCCCCCAGCTAACTCTTGTTAGGAAATTCTCCCTTACCCCAAGCTAAATCCTGCCGTCTGTATCTGAGAATTGAGGAAAAACAAAGAATATAGGGGAGAGGATCACAACAGAAGAGAATAATTTCCAACTGAAAAATAAATCTGTGACTTGACCACTGAGGAAAAAAAAATTTTTTTTTTGGAGGAAAAATCTCAAACTCAAAACCGATAATATAGCAACAAAAATAAAATCTCCAGAGAGGCATCATGATATGCTATAGAAAACAGTAGTTTGTAGAAAGACAAGCCAAGGTTTAAGAGTCTGCCTTTATCTTAGTGACAACCTTGTCAATCCTTACTTTTCTTGTCAATAAAGTGAGGTTAATATTGTATAGAGTTGTCTATAATAATAATGTAATAATACATCAAAGGGCTTTGAAAAACTGAAAAAGACTACAAGAATGTGAGATATTATTAGACTATCCCCTTTCTTCTTGTGGCTATATATAAAGTGTTTTTTATATTAGAGCTACTTATGTTTAGTTCTCTAGACTTTATTCAAATTCAGAGGCAAAAATTGCTCTCCATAACTTTGAATCAGTGGATCCACAATACACTAAACAAAACACATTAACAATACTGAGTTCCTAAACAGTTGTCTGAAAAGCAAAAAGGAAACGATAGCATGCTTTCATTATATCAAATCACAAAAAGTGTTTTGCCTATTTTAGGTGTAGTACATATCTCAATAGAAATAAGCTGCTGAAGAGTCCTTGTTAACAAAGAAAGTTTGTCACCAAATCAAAAAACTGCAGTGTTGAAAGGATTTGAGTCCTTTTGGAAACCATCTACTCTAATATCTTATCTGATGCATATATAATTCCCTTCTGCAATACTCTTGATGGATAGGCATCCATCTGCTGCTTAAAATACTTTCTGGAAAAAATTTTTCTCTTCAGGTAACTCTAATTATTAAAACTGGGCTGGAACTTCCCTGGTGGTCCTGTGGTTAAGACTCTGCTTCTACTACAGGGGGTACAGGTTTGATCTCTGGTCAGGGAACTAAGATCCTGCCTGCTGCACAGAGGCCCACCCTGCAAAATCCTCCAAGACAAAAAACAACTGGGCTAAACGCTGTCCCGTGTAACTGCTAACCTTGTGTTCTCTGAGAACCACAAAGAATACATTCAATTTTAACTCTTTAGAACAGTTTTCTAAAACTTTACGACACTCATATCCTTTGCCCAATTCATCTTCAGGCTAATCCTCCTCAGTTCTCCAATTATTGTGCTGACATTTTTCAAGTGTGTCTCCTCTGGACCAGCTCCACTTCGCTGTGTTCCCCCATCCTCACTGCAGTCTAAGCAAATTCCTCTGTAAACAGTGTGCTTCTTTAGTCCAATCCACTGAGATCTTTATGGATATTGGACTTAAGAAAATATATTTGCTTTTCCTCTCAACTTCAAAATTATCAACAGGTGAAAAGCAAAAGAAGAATGTTGTTCCTAAAATCTTGATTTGAGTTTTTGCATTCAAGCAATGGTTGGAACAGTCAGATTTTATTAGACATCTCCCTCTGATGCCAAAGCTCCGGAATAGGGACAGGCCCATACTTTTAGAAGTCAAGTCCTCCTCTAACATGGTGATTTGTGGATGCAGAGTCCTGACAAGTGATGCCTGTAAGGCGAAAGTGAGGCCAAGCCTAATAAGAACCTAGAGCTGGCAAACCTCAGCACCACTGCTAGTCTTCTATCAAATACAATGATACAATTGGAATTTTCCATGACAGTTTTACCATATTCTGTTCCATTTTCCCAGAAGTCAATACTATATTTCACTATAAATATAATCCTGGAAAGAAATTTAGAAGGTCTGAGGAAGAATTTAAGTTCTAAATTCCTCCCCCAAATGCAAAAGCAGCAATTCCTGCTTAAAAATCCTAAATAACAAAAACAATAGGATGTTATCATCATTTAATCAATTCAGGATAACAATAACTTCTCCAAGCCCACACAGGAAGGTTCTGGAGAACAAACTACCAATCACAATCTCCATGAAGTCTATGATCAAAACAATCTGTTTGGGGACTTCCCTGGTGGTCTAGTGGCCAAGATTCTGTGCTCCCAAGACAGGGCCCAGGTTTGATCCCTGGTCAGGGAACTAGATTCCACATGCCAAATAAAAAAGATTCTGCAAGCTGCAACTGAGACTTTGGGCAGCCAGATACATAAAATCAATCAATATTTTTAAAAAGTCTGTGTGTTCACAGGCTGTATGGGTGGTGTGTTTTACTTTCCCCAAATTTGGGGGTGATAAGATTAAAACTATATTTTAGGAATTATAAACTCTGGACTCACTTTTAACACTTGGTCAAGGTATCTCTTAGGCAATACTGACATTCAAGAAAGTTCAACAGTCTACTACTCTTAACAAGGACATCTAAGTGAATAGATGATGCAAAACCAATTATTTCTGACTTGAAGTAAAGTCAAAGATCAAGATGCTCTGAGAAAGAGAAGGTGGGGGGATCCAGGAGCAAACTATAGAGAGGAAATGCAAAAACATAAGTGAAAATTGCTTTCAGAAACCTCTGAGTCAAACTAGTTCTTTTTTTTGCTTACTGCCATAAATTGGAATGTGATTAGTTGCTAGAAAACAAAATAAATACTAGGTTTACATCGATGCTACTTAACTGAACCATTTCTTCAAAGAAGCAAAACAGATATTATAGCTGTTCAGTGAGAAAGAATGAATAGCATGAAGTCATTGGTTATACCTCAGAAAAATAAGTGGCTTTCCCTGGTGGCTCAGAGGGCAAAGAATCCGCCTGCAGTGCAGGAGACCTAAGTTTGATTCCTGGGTTGGAAAGATCCCCTGGAGAAGGAATGCCTATCCACTCCAGTATTCTTGCCTGGAGAATTCCATGGACAGAGGAGCCTGGCGGGCTACAGTCCCTGGGGTCACAAAGAGTTGAACATGATTGAGCAACTAACACTTTCACTTTTTTCACTTACAGTAATATTAACATTACTATTACTGTTAATAATAATTATTAATAAAGCAAATAATATAGCACTTAACATTTATTACTTACTATGAGCCAGGCAGCGTACCAATCATTTTATATGCAGTCTCATCTAATCCTCTTAACAACCCTCTAAAGAAATGAAATGGATACTGAGGTTCAAAGCTGAAGGCTCTGCCTAGGGTCACAGTGGTAGAGGCAATAAAATCTGAATCTATAGTCCATGCTCCAAAGACTGCTCTGTGCTTTGCTGCAGCTACACATACACTTTTGATAGATACCAATCACTTTCCATAAGGTCTTACACAGATACACACACACACACACACACAGAACAAAGCACCCCTTTTCCCAATAGTTGCCAACCCTGACTATTATCAATCTTTTAAGTTTTCGTCAACTAATTGGGAAAATTTTTTTTTTTTGTCACACCACAAGGCATGTGGGATCTTAGTTCCTCAACCAGAGATCAAGGAACACTCCCTACACTGGAAGCAGAAGTCTCAGCCACTGGAACACCAGGGAAGTCCCTTGTTGTTTTAAGAAGGTTGTACATCTCTGAATTTATTCATTGGTCATTTGCATTTTTCTTCTGTGAACTGTTTTTCATATCCTTTGCCTATTTTGAATTTAGTATTTATCTGACTGATTTGTAGGCAGTCATTTATATTCTGGATATTATATTAATATTTGGAATATAAGGAAATGAAGAAATAAAGATAATTAGCAATCTTTATGAAAAATTAAATCACTGCTTCATACCTTATACCAAACCAAATTCCAGACAGATTAAAAATAATGAGATCATAAAAGCATAATTCCTTCTTCTGGCAATGTGTCAGTTTCTTGATATTCAGTTCAGTTGCTCAGTCATGTCCGACTCTTTGCAACCCCGTGAACTGCAGCACACCAGGCCTCCCTGTCCATCACCAACNACCCAGAAATCTCCTGCAAATCATGGTAAGGCTGAAACAACAAACACACTGATTAAACCATGAAAGAGAATGTAACAGAATGACTCCTTCAAGTCGTACTTGTTTGTTGGCCTGGGGAGCCGGTTAGGTATTTCGCAGGGATTTCTGGTGTGCTCCTGCGGTGGACCAACAGATGTAAAGGTTGTGTGCTCAGACTATCAATGCAGTCAGAATTCAGAGGATTTACTAATCTAACCTCTGTTATTTTACGTATGAAGAAACTGAGGCCCAGTGAGGCAGAGAGATTGTCGGGGTCACAGGAAATTGGGGCAGAGTTAGAATTGAGCTCTAAGACTCCTGCAGTCTGGGCTTTTTGCACTACACTAGGGTAGTGATATTTTTAGCAACATGGCTATGCGATCTTCCTCTCCTTGGTGAAGTTCTCCTATCAAGGTTGAAACACCCAGAGGATACTGTGGACAAAAAAATGTTGCCTGACATTTCAGTAAACAACAACAAACGTTGCCCACCGTCAAGCCATCAGCCACTGAAGTTACCGCTGGAGATGGGCCCAGAGGAGGGTTCAGGAGGGAGAAAAATAGAAACTTGCCCTAGATAATTAAGATGCATGTCTAAGGAATGATTTCAATGAGCCCAGACACTTGCATCTTCCCATGCATAGAAAACCACAGAAATCATTCATTTGAGTTGTCTGTTTCTTGTTAATTGGCAGTAATCTTTTGATGTTCAACTACAAGCTCTCTTTTCAGCAAAAACTGCTAATATCCTGGCTCCTCCCTTACTTTTTTGGAGCAGTTCCTCAGGGCTATGTGAGGCTGTCTCCTGGGCTATAGTCCTCAGTAAGCTCCCTGTATAAAACATAACTTGCAAGTTTTAGGTTGTATGTTTTTCTTCAGTGGATATTAGGTGAACATTTATTTGGTGACTTTCCTGCAAGTGAAGGAGTGCAGTCTTTGTTTATCCTCAGTCTAGGTAAGACTTGGTGTTTTGATTTGTTCTGTGTTCAAGGGCTTCGCTGGTAGCTCAGACAGTAAAGCTTTAATATGATTTCAGAAACTAGATAAATACTGTAGTTTAAGCTAAAGTTTCTTTAGCGATCTGCTACTCTTTTTCTAGGCCTTCCTTCCTCTTCCTTTACCTCTTTTGCCCATCTGGGCACCCACCCGATTTTTCCTTCCGTGTAATTCAACAAACACCTTTTTCAGTTTTTGTTATTTGCCAGACTTTGTTGGTAGAAGGTGAAAGACATGGTCACCACCACCAGGAAGATAACCATCTAGTTAGGGAAATAAAGAGATTCCACTGAAATTCAAGGTAAACTGTTAGGAATGGTACAAAAGAAAGGACATTAGAATGCTACAGAGGCCCCCATGGAAAGATATATTCAGTTGGCAAAACTTGATGGAGGAGGTGGCAGGGGTAGGATTTTTTTTCTATGTTAACATTTTTATCTGTAAATTGTTTTTGTTAATGAAATATAACACATACAGCAAGGGCACAATTTTTGCCTATGTATATACTTGTGTCATGAACCCCTAAATCCAGATAGAGAATGTTTCCAGCACCCCTTTGCCCCTTCCCAGTCATCCTTCTGTCCTGGTAATCACTCTTCTGACTTCTATTACCATAGATCAGTTTTGCCTGTTCTTGAATTTCATTTATTTATTTATTATTTATTTATTTTTGGCTGAGCTGGGTCTGTGTTGCTGCATGCTGGCTTTCTCTAGTTTAGGCGAGTGGGGGCTACTGTCTAGTTGCAGTGCCCTGGCTTCTTATCGTGGTCGTTTCTCTTGTTGCAGAGCATGGGCTCCAGGGCTGGCAGGCTCAGTAGTTGTGGTGCACGGGCCCTATTTCTCCACGGCTTGTGGGATCTTAGTTCCCAGACCAAGGACTGAACTTATGTCTTCTGCATTGGAGGGTAGATTCTTAATCACTGGACTACCAGGGAAGTCCCTTGAATTCCTATGTACAGTATAAGTCTGGCTTTTTTTGTTCAGTATTTTTGTGAGATTCATCTATGCTGTATGTAGCAGTAGCTAAGTTTTTTATTTTTACTTTTTAATTGCTAAGTAGTATTCCATTGTAGGTATGTAGTACTGTTTATCTTCTCTACTGTTCATGGACATTTACGTTTTCATTAACCAATTTTTGGCTTTTATTAACAAAGCTGCAGTGAACATTCTTAAACAGTTCTTTTTGTGCACTCGTGCACTTATTTGTAGGAGAGAAGTTGCTGGCTTCACACCCTCACAGAGGGTGTGTGATCAGCAATAGTAGATATTGCCAATTTTCCAAAATATTTGTACTAATTTTCACCTTAAACAGCAACATAAGAGAGTTCTGGCTGACTCTTATCCTTGGTGATAGAGAACAGTGTCAGTTTTTAAAAATCCTAGCCATTTTGACTAAAAGTGGTATCCCATTATATTTTTGTTTACATTGTCTTTGGTGTTGAATCCTTGTCACATGCTTGTTGACTATTTGCTATCCTCTTTGTGAAGTGCTTATTCAAGTCTTTTGCCCACTTTTTTAATTGGGCTGATTATCTTCTTGTTGATTTGTAGTTCTTTATATGGTCTAGATACGGAGTTCCTTGGCTGATACACGCTTTACAAATATCTTTTCCAAGTCTGTGGCTTGTCCCTTTAGTCTTGTACTGGTGTCTTTTGAGAAAGAGCAATTCTTAATTTTAACGAAGGGCCACAGTTCAGTGTTTCCTTTTCATGATTAGTACTTTTTAAATTGTTTAACTCTTTACCTACATAGTTAGTGGAATTTGAGCAGACAAATAGGAGGGAAGAGCACTGCACCAAGGGAGAGAGAGCAAGTCTGAGCCTAGGCCCTGGTGTCAGAGAGGGAAGATCCGAGTCCTGTTGTGCTGGGACGGCATGGAGTTTGAGCTCTGATGGGGGGAGGGCAATGAGACAGCTGGATGAGGTGGGGGAGGCATACTGAGCCTTCAAATATGAACATTATTCTGGAGGAACCAGAGGCACAGCCAGAATATTTATAAACTTAAATAAGACGTATTAGTCCTCCTTCCAACACTAAATTTGTCCCTTCTCCTCCTCAGCCTTGTTCACTTACCACCACCTCCAGAGAGCTCTGGCCTCCTCAGCCAGAATCCTGGGTGATAGCTTCCTTCTCTATCCCTGTAGTCAACTGGTTGCCAGGTCTGATAGATTCTATGGTCTAAATGTCACCAACAAAGACCTTCCTATTTCAAGCCCAACTGCTGCCACCTTTGTTCAAGATCTCACAATCTCTTAACTGGAATCCATCAGTCACCTCAAGGGCTTCCCAGCCTCTGCTGCTGCTGCTGCTAGTTTTCTCCATATCCAGTCCATTCCTATAGGACTCGTGTCCAAAATGGCAATTATTCAGAACTCTCCACAGCTTAAAAACCCTCAATAACTCCCCAATGCCTCTAAGATAAAAGAAAAACTCTTTTACATGGCTTGTCCTCTTTCTGATTTGCTTGCTCATTCTTCCAGGCTCAACTCAAGCCTCATTTCCTCTAGAAGGCTGCCTTGAATCACCTCTCCCCAGGGCACAGTCAGGATGGCCTTGGCTGTACTCCTGGGATACCTGTGGCACCATCTGTCCTGGCCAGACAGGCCTGTCTCCCCCAGAACCATGAACTCTCCCAGGTAGGAACTTTGCTGTATTTAGGTTTTTATGCGTATAGTGCCTTGCATGTGGTTTCCAAGAACACAAGATGACCTGATGCCAGCTCTGTAGCCCCCATCTCTCACCCATGATCCTGGGCTCCAGTCACTCTGGGTTTCTTTTTTGCATCAGTATAGCTACATAGTGCAGACCTCTTTTCTTCTCAGCTCTTGCCCATAAGATACTCACTTTCTCTTCTCTAGCGTTCTCTTCTGTGCTTCCAAAGTGTTGTCATCTCTCTCTCTCACAGCACTTAACAGATTGAAGCTTTTTGAGGGCAAGAACTTTATCTTCATAGAACATTCTAGAACATAATAGGCGCTAAAGAAATTTTCAAAATGAATGTGTTGGTGCTCCGCACCTTTGCCGCTGTCTGATTTCTGCACTTGAATTCACGAAAGGTAAATAGGGCCCTTTTTTTTTCCTTCTTCTCATTTTCAAGACCTTAGTCTGGTGTACACGTTAAAGAAGCCAGCTTAGGTGTTCAGTTGGGTGGCATTCCTAGCCATCTTCCCGGGGAGTTGGTAAATACCAGATGCAACGCCACAAATGTCATTTTGGTCACAGAATCATGGTTGGTTCATCCCGTCTTTTACTTATTTTTAAACATTTTCTGAATAGAGGCGAAGAACATGGTCTTTGGCTTCAGAGAGCCTGGGTTTCAAAGCAGACTTCAACACACTGGCTTTTGGATCAGAAAAAATGGGAATATTACAGGCCTGGAGTTGTTTTAGGAATTCGACGAGACGGTGTACAGCATTCGGCACCAGCATATGCAAAGATGCTCTGTACCCATGGGTAGCCACAGTTCGGCAGGGAGAATGGATTTAGGGCCCAAAGCTGCTGATGGCGATGGTTTGGGCCCCTAGTCCTGCCTAGGCTGCATTACTCTCCTCAGGACCCCGACCCCAGCCGGCTCGGATCTCCTTTCTCTGGTGGAGGCCTCACTAGAGCTCCGAGGCTGCAAACGCGGCGGGGAACCGAATGTGGGCGGAACTCGAGTGCAGCGGAGGGAGGCTTCCGGGGGAGCCGCAAGGGCAACGGGTCGGCGGAGGCAGAAAAGCGTCGGACGCCGGGCAGATCATGGACGCTTGACAACCTGCGGGCAGGCGCCGGGAGGCCAAGCCAGCGACCGAGACGACAGAGAGGCGGCCGAGGACAGGTAGGGGCCGGCGAGAGGGTGGGGCCCGGCGCGCCAGGCGTGGCTGGGCAGTCAGGCCTAGCGCCAGCCGTGGGAAAAGCCCGCGGCCACACCGCCCCGCCCCCGCCCCGGAGCGCGCCCCTCCGCTGCTCACCCTGCACCCGCGGCCCTGCAGGGTACACGCCGCCCGCCCTAAAGCCCACCCCAGCCGGCGACCCTCAGCGTCCGCACTGTGCTTGCTCTCGCTTCTCCAGCCGCAAAGGCTGTGGCTTTGCCCCTCTGCGGTCCATGAAAATAGCGCCCCCCGCAGGACGGGAATTCTCCCCTGAGTTCCTAGCCGCCTCCTTGGGCCCTCCCACTCCAGAAGAAAGCGGTTATCGGCGCCTGCTTATTATTTCTTTGCCCCCACGGGGTTTGCTTTTTAGGCCGAGATTTTTTTTGAGGGACCGAAGTTCTGTCCATGTTTTTACCTCTTCTCCATCCCCTTTCATTCAGTGTCTTCACATATCTCCACTTGGAAGGGAGGTTTTTGTTTTTTCCTCTCCGAACACATCACCTTCCCCCGACATCTCCCTCATACCCTCTCCTCTTTTCCCTCCAGTTTCCCCTGTCCTTAGCAACCTTTATTCCCTTTATTTAGCACTTCATTTTTTTCTGTTTCCAACAAGACCTTCTTAAGTAACCCTGGTGAAACGACATACTTGTTCCTGTAATACTATGAAAGGACTGCAGTTCTTGGTGCCTGCCTGCAAAGGAAAACTTAGTTTCTCTTGGCCCAAGCTATCCTTTTTCGGTTTGCTCTCTTCTTCCCTCTGCTACTCCTTCATTTTGTCGCACTGCCCAGGATATATCATTCTTAGAGAAGCAATTCCCGAGGAACCCTCCTGTCCTGATGTCTTCAGGATGGCTATCTTCATTGTTTCCTCAAATCTTTTTATTGTTTTCTGGAGGTTTTCTACAAATTCTGAAGTCCTATTTGGTGAAATGTTACATACCAGTAGGAGGCCAAATAAAGGGATTTTCCACATGGACTTAAAACAGCATGTGTGCATGTATTTTCTTAGTTTGAGTATGTTGCTCTTTATCTTTCAAGATGATTCCCCTCTCCCCTTTTCTATTCAGTCAGTGATTTTGTTGATTAAATGCATCGTCTTTCTTGTCTGCCTTTTATTTTTCCTTATCTGTATCTGGTTGTAGGTGGGATTCTAATGACACAGTGGAAGCTATAACTGATTGCTTTTGCTTACATCTGATGCCTCTGTGTCTTGACAAGATTCTCTGCTTCTTAACCAGAGTGTAAAAATGAGGTGACTATAAGACAGTTACTGAGATACTCCTGTGTGTTTCTTCAGGTCCTGGTTAGGTTTAAGGACTTTGAAGGCGCTGCCTTTGGGGAAGGGTCAGATGGAGTAAAGTGGCTTTTATTAAATGTTTCAAGCCTCAGAATAAGGACCAAATCCCTGTAACTCCAGGTTAGACCCTACCATGTCACAAAGTGAGATCTGGATTCAGGAGCTGTTTTTTCTTTTTGAATACTGCAAAACTATTCTGATGTCTGATCCCAGCATGAAATAAGCATAGATTTTGCAAAGGAGGAGGAAGAATGACTGAAACACTTTTCTTTTGGACAGATCTCAAGGCCAGAGAATGGCAGGTGAACAGAAGCCGTCAAGTAACCTCCTGGAACAGTTTATCTTACTAGCCAAAGGTACCAGTGGTTCAGCCCTCACTGCTCTCATAAGCCAAGTTTTGGAGGCTCCTGGAGTATATGTCTTCGGAGAACTGCTGGAGCTGACCAATGTGCAGGAGGTAAGGGCAGTTTTCAGACAATTTCTCTATCTACTTTGTTTTAAGCCTTCCCGAGATTCTCCAGGCTTCCAGGGATTATTAGTGCTGAAGCATTGTGGACCTGTGAGGTGCTATTTTGGAGTGAGGGATGGCAATTGGTGAGGCAGGGGAAGTGAGTGAGGATGAAATTCTGGGCTCCTTCTGGTGAGTATTTTCATCTGAATTTGGAGTAAATTGAGATTAGTAGTAATGTTGGTTTCTCAGTTGTGTCTGACTTTTTGTGATCCCATGGACTGAGCCTGCTAGGCTCCTCTGTCCATGGAATTCTCCAGGCAAGAATACTAGAGTGGCATTCCCTTTGCCAAGGGATCTTCCTGACCCAGGGATCGAACCCCAGTCTCCTGCACTGCAGGCAGATTCTTTACTCTCTGAGTCACCAGGGAAGTGGTAGTAATTTGAAAGACGGGAAAAATCCAGTTGAACCTGATAAAGTAGAAAAGTATAGTATCAGCATGAATTGTTACTGGTAGTTCCAGTCATTCATAGGGACAAAAGCCTCCGGTGTAAATATGGACATTGAAGATTGGTCAGGCACATACATAGCAGGAAGTATTTGTTATTGAGCATGAGATGGGCATGGATAAAGAATATATTATTTCTGTGAAAAGGGAAGTTGAGTGCTAAAGATGTGTAAAAACAATATGACATGAAAAGCTGGGAAGTAGTCCTTTTTGCTTCGTTTGCTTCTTTGTTTGGTAGTGGTTATTAAAACCTTGGGTATCACCTTTGGTTGTTGTATCTTAAAAATGAGAATAACCAGGTGGAACAGAGCTGTAAAGGATCCCATACTTTTCCACCTCTGCTTTTTGATTGATGCTTTTATGTTGGTTGATTTAAAAGTCTGGTGACATCTTTATTACATACTTTATTGTATTACATACTTTATTACACCAGGAGCTCTTGGTGTGGAAGGCTGGCTTCCTCTACACTGTCAGAGCTCCTTCCTGGTTGCCCAGTGTTACTCCTGCTCTGCTGAAGGCTGCTATGTGCAAGTCTGGGTGGTCCTTGTTCTTGAGGATCAGGTGCATGATGCTACTTAGAGTTGCCTGGGCTTTCTTGTCAATGATGGTCCACGTAAATGGGATGACTGACTTTTGCTGGCCAGTTCTTCAGTTCATGACAGCAGGACAAATGCCTTTGCCATTGGCTGCTGCCTTCGTGCTTATAGCCCTGCTGTGAATCAGCCCGTTATAGCAAAAGGAGTTGGTCTTCAGGTTACTGGACTTGCTGTTGGACATGTGCTCGTTCCTCTTGATTAAGAAGCTCAAGCAGTTCCCCTGGATCATCCCGTGCAGATGTATGGGTGTGGCATCAGTTCCTGTCCCTGCAACAGTTGAAAACAGAAAGACCCACTTTTTTTTTTAATGTAAATTTTTATTTAACATCAGACTGGCTTGCTGGACTGTAAGCTCTGTGAGGGTAAGATCTGTTCTGCCCACTGTTGTTTTCTTAGAGCTTCTTATGTACCCTTGCACACCATAGACTTTCAGTAAAAATTTAATTACCAGAGATAGAAAAGGAATCCTGTGAGGAAAATTTAAGAAAATTTGAGTTCTTCTTTTTTTTTTAAAAAAGAAAGACTTAATTGTTTTAGATCAGTTTTAAATTCACAGCAAAGTTGAGAGGGAGGTACAGAGAGTTTTAATACATCCCTTGCTGTCATGCGTGCATGGCCTGCCCCATTACCAATGTCCCCCACCAGTGTGGAATGTCACTGAAGCATGACTATCACCCAGAGACCAGAGTTTCTGTTAGGGTTCACACTTGGTGTTGTACAGTCTATGGGTTCTGTGTGTGTGTGCTCAGTTGCATCTGACTCTTTGAGACCCCATGGACTATAGCTCATCAGGCTTCTCTGTCCGTGGGATTTCCCAGGCAAGAATACTGGAGTGGGTTGTCATGCCCTCCTCCAGGGGATCTTTCTGACCCAGGGATTGAACCCATGTCTCTTGTGTCCCCTCCATTGGCAGGTGGATTCTTTACCACGGCAACACATGGGAAGCCCTTATGGATTTAGAGAAGTGTTTGATGACATGTATCCACCATTACAGTATCAGGGAGAGCGTTTCAGTGCCCCCAAGATTCTCTTCCTCCCTCTAATCCCTGACAACCACTGATGCTTTTACTTTTCACAGAATGTCATATAGTTGGAAACATACATATGTAGCCTTTTCAGATTGGCTTCTTTCACTTAGTAATATTGCATTTAAATTTCCACCGTGTCTTTTTGTGGTTTGATAGGTCACCATCTTTCAAAAGAAAAGATGGCCAGGAGTAATTTGTTTCTTCAGGTTTGTGAAAAGCCTGAATAAATATAAACAAGTAGTTGTTTTTTATGGAAGTTTGGGTAAGAGGAGATGGATGCAAATTAAAGTCAGAAAGATGTTACTGATTTGGGCCAGTGGGAGAAATTTTGAAGTGTCTGCCCTAGAGAAAAATAGTCTTTTATGGCTAGTTTTGAAATTGTCTGTCTGAAAAGTGGGGTCTAGATTTGATGGCCTCATCCACTTCTGATTCAGGACCTCAGGAGATTCTTGATAATGTGAGAAGGTAGGCCAGGGTATTAGGATGCCAGAGTTCTCATTGGCGTGGTCAGCAGAGCACCTTTATCTTCCCGCAGTTGATTTTCTTTCCATTTGTGAGCTGGGAATAAGCTAGTTGCCTTTCAGTGGTCAGAAATTACAGATGTAGTTTTCGGAACCTTTTAAAGTTGAGTGGTATTATTATTTTACAGAATGCCACTTGGTTCCTGTTTAGACTTTCCTGAGTTCGGTAAATTGGGAGTAACAGGTCATATTTGCGAGTAGGGAAAGCACACAGTTATGGTGATTGGCAGCAGAGCAGAGCAGCTCTCAGCAGAGCAGGACCACTTTTCTTTTTCTTCCACAGGTGGCTCTTTGCTGTTAGTATTAGCGAGGAGTAGGTAATTTTAATGGACAGTTTTGTTTGGGGCTGACTGACAGCCTGGTTTCCTGTCCCAGCTGGGCTGTGCTGTCGAATCTTAGGCTTTGCTAATCTCCAGCATTCACAGTCCACTTGTAGTCCTGAAACTTGGAGCCACCCCTGTACTTTTTTCAGTTTGGATTAAGAGTGACTTACCCTGTTCCCACCAAGCTGGGGTGCCGACAGAGCTGCTCCAGTCCTTGTTTCAGTGGTGGGGAATGCTGAGAAAATTCCAGTTGCTCCCAGTGCTCATTGCTGTGTGCATGTATGCGCATCTGTGTGACAAAAGTAGTTCCTTGGGCAAGCTGGGTAGAGCGTAAAGTGCGTATTCCCGAGAGAGAGAATTTAAATGTGGGCCCTTCATAACCTTATTTATTTTTCCCCAAAGAATCAGAGTTGGGAGAGATCTCAGGGAGCAAGCAATAAAACAGTACAGAACTGTGGCCCATGATCACCTGCCCTCTGCTCGAATGCTGCAGTGCTGGGTAGACAGCTCACTCTGTGAACTGTTTTCTTTTTTCCCTCCTCAGCTTGCAGAGGGAGCAAATGCTGCTTATTTGCAGTTGCTGAATCTGTTTGCCTATGGAACATACCCAGACTACATAGGTGAGTTGGTTAAGATCCTCCGCAGGCTTCTCTTCATTGTGTTACTCTCCCTGGATGTGTTGTCTTCCCGAGGCTCACAGAGGTCTGGGGTATAACGGGTTGGCGCTTACCTGGCTGGTTCTCATCTCACTGTCTCTGTAGGTGACATCCCATGAGGACTTTAGTTCCCTCCTTTTATTTCCCAGTGGGTTACAGGGGACTATGTTTATGCTCATCCATAAATTCAGCCCTTGTTTTTTTTCAGATGAGGTTCTTGAGGACTGTGTTGGTAGAGCACTTGGAGTGTTGTGAAATGTCAGAATACCCATTTGGAAAGTCTTTAAGTGTTAAATGTTATCTAAATACCATCACCATATTGAAGAAGGTTTGGAAAATAGGGAAAAAAGTCACTTGTAGTTGTACCACCCATAACCACTGTTCATTTTATGATCCTGGACTTTTCCTCCCTTGTGCTAATGATTTCTGTAGGTATAATTAGATTATGTGTACAATTTTATATCTTGCTTTATTCACTTATTTCATAGGCGTTTATCCATGTTTTACGTCTTTATAGTCATTTTTAATATTCCGTTATCTAATACTCCATAATCTACCCAGTTCTCTTTTCTAGATCATTTGAGTCATTGTAAGTTATTGTACAGCATAGTCATTGTAACTGTCAGGAATGAAGTACATGCATGGCCAAACACTAACTTACATTCCACTCAAACCATTTTCGTCTGGCTTTCCTAGTTTATTTTAGTGGATGACATAGACCTGGCATTTATTTTAGTGGTGTGACTCAAGGTCCTCACTGTGGTATCCCTGACTGCTCTTTTCTCTCACTTTCTTTCTCCGTGGTCACTTCTACTTAACTCTGTGCTGCCATCACACTGGACAGTTTGCCACTTGCCAGTTTTTTCTGACCTTCACTTTGTTCTAGTGAGTGAATCCTTTGTTTCCATCCTCACTGCTGCTGCTNCAAGGTCCTCACTGTGGTATCCCTGACTGCTCTTTTCTCTCACTTTCTTTCTCCGTGGTCACTTCTACTTAACTCTGTGCTGCCATCACACTGGACAGTTTGCCACTTGCCAGTTTTTTCTGACCTTCACTTTGTTCTAGTGAGTGAATCCTTTGTTTCCATCCTCACTGCTGCTGCTAAGTCGCTTCAGTCTTGTCCGACTCTGTGCAACCCCATAGACAGCAGCCCACCAGGCTCCCCCGTCCCTGGGATTCTCCAGGCAAGAACACTGGAGTGGTAAAGAGCAGCATTTTACAGACTTTGGAACCAGGATTCTTGGCTTTTATACTCTGTCTCCACTTCCACCAGTTGTGTGTCCTTTGGCAAATTAAGTGATCTTCTGTACCTCAGTCCCCTCATCTGTCAAAGGGGAGTGATAAAAAGGTCCACAATCCTTTATCTGCACTTCTTGGGCTGGATGTTTCATCATTTAGAATTTCAGGGATTCTAAAAAGGTTACATGATTTTAAAAAGTTGTATGATGCATATACTTTTTTATGTAACACCCTTGAGAGATGTGGGCAAAACCAGTAGTCAAACACATTTAAGTTTTGCAGCAAAACAAATGACTATTCACAACAAATGGGATTAAAAAGCCTAATTCAGTTTAGGTCAGGAATTGGCACCACGTGAATTTCAGCAGGGTGCTCAAGGGGGAAGAAAGGCAGTTTGGATTCACCAACTGGAATCTAGAATTATGGGTAAGGAACCGAAGACATCAGGACTCTGATTTGTGGGGTGGTTGTGAGGACTCCCTGGTTGTGTATGTGTATGTGTGGATCTGTGTGTGCACTTGCAATAAATTCAACTTGCCGTCTGTTCCCTTGGCTGCTGCCATCACTGTTGTTTTCATTATTGCTGTTGCTCACATTGTGCCCATCCTTCCACAGTCGTCTGAAGCCCCACCTTTTTTTCTGTTTCTCTCCCGTCTCCCCAGTCTGATTGCACTCACTTGGGTGTTCTCTTTTTCCCTTTCTTCTTCTCACCCTCTTGTCATCTTCTGGTAACTTGTACCTTTCTTCTGGTAGTTCTCTTGCATTTGTAGCTGTTGAAACGTCAGGTGACAACTAAGGACAAGTCCAGGGCTATTGAGTTGCCCAGCTCTGGGTGGTGGTTGATGCTCCTGGAGTTGTGGGCTGCAGCAGCCCTGATAAGGCCCATCTTATTCCCCTTGAATCACTTAAGGTAGTGCATTGCACATAACAAGTACTCTGGGAAGACATTGAAAATAGTATTCCATTAAGATAATTTTCATATCATTTTGTGCAGTTATGCTTGGCTTCTTAGGAGACCCAGCTTAGGTGCAGACATTTAGTTTTTTTCTTCTTTGGAAGCACATGGTCTTTGAGTGAAGACAGGAGGCACTGATGGAACATTTGCCTCATCAGTAAGTGCAGAGTCATGACAGTGATTCAGTAGTAGGTTTGATGTGGGGAGTTTGTGTGCTTATTCCATGAAGAAATCCTAATTTTGTTTTGTGTCTTGATTTTTGTGGTGGGTGGGACTGAGCAGCCAACAAGGAGAGCCTGCCAGAACTGAGCACAGCTCAGCAGAACAAGCTGAAACACCTTACCATCGTGAGCTTGGCGTCGAGGATGAAGGTATGGCCCCAGCCCTTTCCTGTCTTCTTCCTCACCTCGAGGCAGGTGTCTCGTTGGCATCAGTGTGGGAACTCCCAGGTGCACATGGTAGAGTTGCATCATAAATGCATAAAATTTGCCTGGCAAAGGACAAAAGAGAATAAGATAGCAGTTAAAATAGTGTAGATAATTAGTCATGATTCCGTTTAGGAAAAGTATGCCCAGGAGCGATGTGAATCAGCAGGTCTCAGTTCTGGCATGCCGTGGTACCCCACGTGCTCGAGCATTTGCCATGCTTAAAGGAGACTGCTGTTTCAAGATACAGATTCTTCAAACAGCAAGGCATCTCAAGGCAAGTTAACCACTTCAGTTGTTGCTCAATACACAGTGAACTGTTCCCATGCTGGAGGAATATCTTGTATGTTGGACTTACTGAGAGGTCGATTTTTTAATAGGCTGCCTTCCTCTGGGGATTTTCAAGGTTGAATATACTAATTGAAATTTTTTGCGTATGCTAACTTCTGACCCCAACCTCCTGTAAAATACCACTCCACTATATCTCTGAGTTCTTTGCCCCACTCAGTTTAGATGACATGCAACGATCTGCTCGTAGCCATTAACAAAGAAGATCCAGGTTCAGTCAATTTATACTTGTTTTTTGGCTCTCTGCTCAATTCTAACCTAAATGTCTTAAGTTTTCTTGAAGCTGTGCCTTTGAAAAAGTTTGCTTTTTGCATTTTCCCTCTGTGATTGAGCCAGAAAGATGTATATTTGTTTTTGGATTGTTGTTTTCACTTATTAATATTATTTTATCTGGTCTAATCACAGATTTCTGATTCTCAGCTTGGCATTACAGGTGGGAGGCCTATTTTGTTAGGAAATGAGGACCTGAACTTTTTTTTTTCTTTTGTCCTGATCATGGACTTCTCAAGTGTAGCAAAGAATAGTAGTGTCTCTTTACCTCATTTTTGCAACCTCTCATTGTAAGCCCATGTACCAACTCTGGATTTCAGACCTTTAGTCATAGACATACCCCTCAGGTAGGTTTGTCATATTCTCTGCATACATCTTCTTCCTGTCTGTTTCTGCAGATTTGATTGCTCTGTTAATTTTCAAGCAAATAGTGATGTGTCAGAGGAATTGCAGAAAACTGGGTATTTAAATATCCAGTTTCCTTGGAGTCATGCAGAATTTTGATACAGCCCATTACAGGACTACTATTGGGGAGTTGACTTTGTTGGGTAAGAGACTAAGAAAACAAATGTAAATTTCAGGATGAACTTTGAGCTGGCAGTACCCAGTAGCCACTTGTAGGTGGGTGTGTTAGCCTGTAAGTTTTTAAAATTTGTTCTCTGCTGGACAAGCAGCCAGTTTGTCTCTCTGGTGTCTGAGATTGTTTGAAGTTTTTTGATGACCTAGCATGTTACACAAATTCTGCAAGCTTCCAGAAGGCAGCACAGTGCCAGATACTGAGTATTTCTCTCTTCTCTGCTGAATGGTGAGCAACGTCCACTAGGCAGAGGATGAAGGAGAATGCATTCCTAGATACTGTGGGTCTGGTTTGGATCCCACAGGTCTCACAGCTCTTTTATCCATCTCTTGTTGCCATGAATGAAAGTCACTCAGTCGTGTCCGACTCTTGGTGACCCCATGGATTATATAGTCCATGGAATACTCTAGACCAGAATTACAGGAGTGGGTAGCCTTTCCCCTCTTTAGGGGATCTTCCCAACCCAGGATTGGAACCCAGCTCTCCTGCTTGCAGGCAGATTCTTTACCAGCTGAGCCACTGGGAAGCCCAGATCTCACCTCACTGTAAATGTTAATAATTACCACTGGACCGCACTTCCCTGAGGCAGACGTTGCCTATCTGGGTAATAACTTGAATTTTCTTGAATGTTCACCAGTGGTTTTGTAAGTATGATGCATACCTTCTCTACAGTGTATCCCTTACTCCGTGCTGCTGAAGGACCTGGAGATGCGGAACCTCCGGGAACTGGAGGACCTCATCATCGAGGCAGTCTACACTGACATCATCCAGGGCAAGCTGGACCAGCGAAACCAGCTGCTGGAAGTGGATTTCTGCATTGGCCGTGACATCCGAAAGAAAGATATCAATAATATTGTCAAGACCTTGCATGAATGGTGAGGCTCAGAGAAGGAGGCGCCCCCATCTTTGTTGTTTAGTCGCTAAGTTGTGTCGGACTCTTTTGTGACCCCAAGGGCTGTAGCCTGCCAGGCTCCACTGTCTATGGGATTTCCCAGGTGAGGAGCCTAGAGTGGGTTGCCATTTCCTTCTCCAGGGGGTTTTCCCGACCCAGGGATTGAACCCACATCTCCTGCACTGCAGACAGATTCTTGACCACTGAGCCACCAGGGAAGCCAACTGCCCCCCGCTGCCTGCCTTTAGGAAGGGGATATCTAGCCTGGCCTTTGTGCTTCTGTTTGGGGAAATGTGGTCTTCAGTTACCAATGGGGGCTGCCTGGGTGCTGGGACCTTGGGACAGCAAGCAGGGTGTGAGCTGCGTTTGTGACTATAGCTGTGTGACAGCAAGAATCACTTCAGGCTGCCCAGTGTCATAGCTGTAAAATTGTTCTTGTCGTGTGCAAATGGGTGCTGTTTAGCAGGCTGTGAAATGCCCAGGGTTGGCAGGTGGAGTCTCTTAAGCCTGACACTGATCCTATTGCTTTGCAGACTCACCCTTAGCCTTCGACCAAGCTGGGGAATTTGTGTCAGTAAGATTTTGTGGGTAAGAGAACCATATTCAGCATCAGTAACGTTGGGCTAGTGTTTGTAAAACACCGTGAGGGATATTGAAGAAAGGAATGGGTTATTCTAAATTGGGACATAGACTCAGGTATAGAATATTTGATAACCGTATTCTGGTATATAAAAAGGAGTGGGACATTTGTACATATGCTATTTTAATGGAATTGGATGCTTGTGAGAGCTGTTGCACATTCTACAAGAATTTGTTATAGTTTTAAAAACCGAGTTGTGAAGGAGGGCCAGGATGAGAGTGTAGTTGGAGGTGGGGAGAGGACAGTTGCAGGTGGGCTCATGGCATGTTTGGGATTATGAAGCAGGGCAGATAGGCTTTGTGCAAGGGGTGGGGGTGGAGGTGAAAATTGCCTTTAAACAGACTGACTCTCCGGCTTAGCTGTAGGAGGTGTACATCCAGGGAGGTACAGCCCGGCGTTGACCTTCTAGAGGTCCAAAGCCCTCTGAGCTTCCCTCACTGCAACTCCTGTCAGACCCCCAGGCTATTGCTGCCCACAGTTTACCCCGGGTTCCATCCTAGGTGTGACTCTGTACATCTTCCCTTTGCAACATGTGACACATACAGGAGCTTTCAAAAGATTGTAAAACTGTTAAGTCAGAAGAGATGGGAAAGAAACTTATAAAATATCCCTAATGTGAACGTGGTCTGGAAGAGAAGCTTTCGGTGCCTAGTCCTGCTGAAATTGGCTGGCTGTTTCTGTCTTTGAGATGACTGACACAGTTTTCACCTCCAGCATCTGGTGTCAATGTATTTGCACGCAGGGCTCTCCTAGCTCCCATCCCAGGGTGTCTACGAATTCTTACCCCTTGTTTTTAGGCATTGAAGTTATATTTGAAACAAAGCTGGTACATAGAGTGATACCACAGGTACAGCAGAATGTTCACAACTGCTGACTCTGAAGTGGAGGGGAGGTGGGTATTTTCTGTACTATAGCTTCAACTTTTTTTTTTTTAACATTAAAAAATTTTCAAAATAAAAAGTGTGGAAAATGAAATAATGAGGAGGTAGGTGGCAACCAGGAAGTAACACACTTCTAAGAAAAAGGGCAATCTTCAAAATAGGATGCTTTTAGAAAATAATTTTTTCTATTGAGAAAACTGATCAATCATTGCCACCTGTGCAATCTCTCCTAATTCCTTTAATTGCATGGTCTGTGTCACTTTCTTATGGGACACAGAGGTTGGAAATTGAAGCTGTATTCTAAGAAACCACTCCAGGGACTTCTTGGTCGTCCTGTGGTTAAGACTCCGTGCTCCCACTGCTGGGGGCATGGGTTTGATCCCTGGTTAGGGAACTAAGATCCTGCATTCTGCATGCTGTGGTCAAAAATAAACTCTTAGGAAATCGTTCCATATCCTCTGTGTTTGTTTCCATATGCCCTGTCTTATGTATTTAGTAACAACCTGTCCTATGGCAGGAGTGAAGGGGCAGGAGCCCCTGCAGATGGAATGTTCCAGCAAGCGTCTATGGAGTTGGGGAGGGAGATTGGGGAGACTGGTGGACTCCCGGGCTTCTCTGCAGCTCGGGGCTGGTTCTCTCCTGTGTAGGTGTGATGGCTGTGAGGCAGTCCTGCTGGGCATCGAGCAGCAAGTTCTGAGAGCCAACCAGTACAAGGAGAACCACAGCCGAACTCAGCAGCAGGTAGAGGCCGAGGTAAGGCAGGGAGTATCTGTCCCCACTCCCAGGTATCCCTGTTTGTTCCTTGTCTCCTGAATCTTGGCATAGATGAAGCGCTCACGAGTGGGCCCTGGGCAAGGTGCTTGCGTAGAGGACAGTGTGATCCATCCCTGGGCTTGGTGTTCTCCGTCTCCTTTCTGATTCCCAGTCGCCAGAGGGTGAGTGGGCTTGGAGACCAGCGTGTTGTAATTCCTCAGCTCACACACACTTTGCAGCTGCACAGCACAAGAAACGAGTTTGGGGACGGCCTTCAGGGTGGATGAAGGGTTGATGGTTATACCAGGCTGGGCGGAGGCACCTGGCATCCAGGCTTAATGCTGCTCTGCTCCTCAACTGTGTGGTGGGTACGCCGTGTTCATTTTATTCTCTAATCTGTGCGTGTTTCTCATAACCTTTGAAAATGGATCATATGTTTTATCTTGAACAAGGAAGAAAGGGAAAAAATTCAATGGATGAAACACAAGTGAAGGTAAAAGTGTGTGATTGTGGTATTAGACACCTGGTTATTCAGGACACTTTTAGCCTCTGGGGAGATGCAGGCTCCAGCCCTGCATCTGAATGGGCGTTTGTGAGACTGTAGCCTGGACACCCATGGGAGTCATCTGCCAATTTGTCTGGAGCCATGAAGATCAGAATTTTAGCACTGAAAGTTCTTTTCTGGTATGATGGAGCTTGAGGCATTAATGATATTTAATGAATTTTAAAAGTCAGATGTCCTAGAATATGGCAGACTGGAACCCAGAGCTAGAGGTAAAGAACATAAGAAATAGGTGGTCATGCCTTTCGAAGGGGGATTTGTGAAATTTGCAGATTTCCCCTACTCGTGTATGTATGTATTGAAAATAAAACCTGTGTCTTATTTAAATTAAAACCCGATCTTTGTAAGACCAGCTCTTTGTCCCGTGCCTTATGCATAATAAGTGCTCAAATGATTGTTATATATTTCAGGCACACCCTGTAAGTATCAGTGAACTGCTGAAGTCTGCTTTTCACAAACTAGAGAGAATTTATTTTATGTGCACAAACACTTGTGTATACTACACAGGCGCACCTACTCTGGGAATGTTCCACCTGTTGTAAATTTTTAACCCTATTTCTTGCAGGAGAAGTGTAATCTATATTTAATTTAGCATTAGTCAAAGACAGATACAATTAGGAAAGTAAGCCTGCTGCTTCTCTGATGAGCTCTGTGATCCCCTGTTGAAGATTGTAGTTTTTTCTCTGACCTGGGATTGATGTCTAAGCGAAGTAGGAAAGGCTAACTAACCTCTCTCCTCTTGACCGACCTGTCTCTCTCCTCTTCACTGACTCTTCCCTGTAAATCAGACCTAGGAAATAGGAGATTTAGAGGCAAAATGCCCATCTGACCCAGGATCACCTGAAAAGCTCTTTAACCTGGTTGATCGCCCAGGAGGAACCTTATTGCTACTGGCTGCCCCAGTGTGGTTGAAGTGAAGTGAAAGTCACTGAATCGTGTCCGACTCTTTGTGACCCTGTGGACTATACAGGCCATGGCATTCTCCAGGCCAGAATACTGGAGTTGGCCAGAATACTTCCCCTTCTCCAGGGGATCTTCCCAACCCAGAGATTGAACCCAGGTGTCCTGCATTGCAGGCGATTCTTTACCAGCTGAGCCACAAGGGAAGCCCAAGAATACTGGAGTGGGTAGCCTATCNGCCAGAATACTGGAGTTGGCCAGAATACTTCCCCTTCTCCAGGGGATCTTCCCAACCCAGAGATTGAACCCAGGTGTCCTGCATTGCAGGCGATTCTTTACCAGCTGAGCCACAAGGGAAGCCCAAGAATACTGGAGTGGGTAGCCTATCCCTTCTTCAGCGGATCTTCCCGAGTCAAGAATTGAACCAGGGTGATTGGACTGCTGCTAATTATGTGGCAGGTGGTGGACTTGATTGTGGTGGTTTGCCAAAATTAATGATACTAGTTGTAGAACTTTGAATGGCTCCAGTTTATTTCCATAATAAATGGCATCTGATGAAAGAAGGCACTGACTGTCTAATGTGGAAGCTCGACCAGTACTTAGACAACAGTGTGGACTCCTTAAAGTACCGTTATTAAACGAGAGAGCCAGCACATGCGGACTTGCTGTCAGCAGTCTGCTGCTGGAAGACACAGCTGCTGCAGCTGGCAGGGCCTGATGCTGCCACCAGGTGGCAGTAAGGGCTTGCTTAAGTGCAAGAGAAAGAAATTTGAGCCAACTAAAGGACAGGGTGGAGAAGGCAATGGCACCCCACTCCAGTACTCTTGCCTGGAAAAGCCCTTGGATGGAGGAGCCTGGTAGGCTGCAGTCCATGGGGTGGCGAAGAGTTGGACACGACTGAGCGACTTCACTTTCATGCATTGGAGAAGGAAATGGCAACCCACTCCAGNTTGAGCCAACTAAAGGACAGGGTGGAGAAGGCAATGGCACCCCACTCCAGTACTCTTGCCTGGAAAAGCCCTTGGATGGAGGAGCCTGGTAGGCTGCAGTCCATGGGGTGGCGAAGAGTTGGACACGACTGAGCGACTTCACTTTCATGCATTGGAGAAGGAAATGGCAACCCACTCCAGTATTCTTGCCTAGAGAATCCCAGGGATGGGAGAGCTTGGTGGGCTGCCGTCTATGGGGTCGCACAAAGTCGGACACGACTGAAGCGACTTAGCAGCAGCAGCAAAGGACAGGGAAGCCTGGTGTGCTGCAGTCCATGGGGTCACAAAGAATTGGACACAACTTAGCAATTGAACAGTGACAACAACCAAGGTCACCTCTACTACCAATTAAAGCAGCCTTCTAATTTGGTCTTTCCTAGTGGCTCAGACAGTGGAGAATCTGCCTGTAATGCAGGAGACTTGGGTTTGATCCCTGGTCTGGGAAGATACCCTGGAAAAGGACATAGAAGCCCACTCCAGTATTATTGCCTGGGAAATATCCCATGGACAGAGGAGCCTGGCGGGCCACAGTCCACAGGGTCACAAAGAGTTGGACATGACTGAGCAACTAACACTTTGACTTTTCACTAATTTGATACTCTTCTAGGAAATATAGAACAGACAACTATGAGAAGAGTGGGAGCGTGGTCAAAGCCCAGAGCCTTGTCAGTTTTTCTAAATGCATGGCCTGGCTACTACATGTAGGGTGCTGATTGTCCCCTGGCTGAAGGCACAAGAAGGAAGGTGCTCACTAAGTATTTGTTGACTTGAAAATAGATCTACCACCAAGTTGTAATTTTGTTCTATTCTGCTTGTATTTATGCTTCTGTTACTCTTAACTGTTTTAATCATCTTCTCAACTTAGTTGATCTTTGTTTATTTTTAAGTTAGATTGGTGTTCTCAGAGGGGAAAACTTCATGTTTTTTCCCCTCAAATCTTATAACAGCAAACTTCTGGTGGCTATTAGCTTTAAGAGCTTTCCCTCTTAATGAAGTCAGCCCCATACAGACTGCCTAAGAATAATCTCTCCTTTTAGTCTTTCACAGAAATAACACTGATTAGTCACAATGCCAGCATACCTGCAGGAGACAGAGCAGTGACGTCACGAACTGTTTGCATCTCTGAGCAAATGCTCTGGAGGGAGGTAATGATCACCTCCACAAAGTACCTCGTCACTTATATTTGATTTTGGAATGTATTCTTCTTCATATTTGAATGTGCTTATAAGTCTGATGTTCTGCAGAACATCAATGTATAGTTCTTGCTGCATTTACAAAATAGGCCATTTTCCAGTCAGGTAGATAATACAGCATAACTGGACAAAATACACTCTTTTCTTTTTCAATATGGAAAATCTTCCAGAAGCTGAGTTAGTGACAGACCTTGAGCCCGTTGGCTGTTGGCGTGTGCTTCCCTGTGCCTCCTGGGAGACTTCTTGCCGTCTCCCTGGTCTCCTTTTTCTGTGTGGCCCTTTCCCCACTATGCGCTCTACTTCTGTTGTCTGCCTTTGCTTGGCCCCACAGCTCAAAGGTGTTTTCCTGCCCGAGAGCTGTCTCGAGTCTCCTTTTACCTGAATATCTAAAGTCTCTAGTAGAACTAGGCTGTGATTGTTTTAGCAGGTGCAGTCCCATGTGAAAATTCCTGGCACTCATAATCTGAGGGACCTGCCAAACTCTAGGTCATCTGGGGTAATGGGATGGTGCTGGTCTGCAAGCCAGACTGCTCAAGGAAGAAAATTAGAAGGCAGCACGACATTGAGGCCAAAGAAGACCAGCCTGCGGGATATCAATCATTGTTTCAAGGGTGGCCCTGTGAAGGCAGAGTTAGACTTCTCAGGATTGTTCCGTGGAGCTGAGACAGGCTTAATTGATGGACCTGCCTGAGTGGCCACTCTTGGGTTCTAGAAGGAGGTGTGTATGGTTAGACCTGGGGGGTTATTACAGAAAGCTGGTTGACTCTCCCCTTCAACTCTGAGAGTCTGTAACTGGCTCAGCAGTCTCCTTTGTAAGTTCCGTGTGTTTTAAATGCCAACAGTCAAACTGATTGAGCACGGTATATGCATAACGACCCACTGTGAGCCATGTCATGACCCCACCTCCACCCCCACCCCATCCAGCTGAGGCCTTGTGAGGATAAAGGGCCTCATTTCTTCAGGAAGCCCTCTGTTCACGTGGGTCGTTTTTACCTGACTGTGGAGGGCTCAGCTTTGTCAGTGTGTAGTCTTACTCCAGGAAGCTAGATGGGACCCCTGAAACACAGAGGAGACACAGCATGTAGGAGGCCGCCACCTGACAGTGAGAGGCGCTGCCAGGCAGTGTAACTGAAGGCAGACAGGTCAGCGTGGGCGAGTGGCCAGGGTGAGTTTGTGGAAGAGGTGGGGCTGGAGGGGACTAGTGAAGGAGGAGGTCTGCCCAGGCTGGAATGACAGGGTGTGCAGGACAGGCAGCCAGGCAGAGGGAAATGACTGCCCCCGCGTGTGAGGCCGGGGACTTGGCGTGGCTCGAATGGAGGGCATATGTTATGAAGGGAAGGATGGTACAAGGTCTTGAGTGGCATGTCAGAAATGGAAAACAAGCCAGATTTGTCTTTGAGGTAGGTCTCATTTCTTCATGTGGCATGCCAGTGTCACTAAGCACCCAAAATACCAGCTTGTTGGGAGATAGTTTCTATAAGAAACTGAAGAGGTAAATAGGCACTTGAATGCTTAGAAAACGTATCAAACTGGACAAGCCTTGGAGTGTCGTTTTATGATGCAGTGATAACTGAGAAGTCACATTTCTTAATCCCTCCTCCACGGCCATCAAAATATACCTTGAAGTAAGAGAAAGAGCGGCAGGCTGTCCACTTGCTTCAGATTCTTCGCTCACTACCTCACCAAGTAACTCTCCTGAATAGGAGATAATAGAGCAGCAGTGAGCATGGGAAGGTGGGATGCCCGGGGGTCCTGAGATGGCAAGTCTTGGCCTGGCAGACACTGGATGCACCCAGCCTTGGATTCGGTGGCCCTCTGTGTCCATTGTCCCTATCCACAGCCCTCTGTTGATGGTCCTCTTAAAAGTGTCATTGAGATGACTGAGGGGACAGCAGGTTTGAGGCGTGGCTATTCCTACATCTCAGAACAACAAAAACAAAATGACCTGCAGTCTAGTCTAGGCCCATTCTGGAGATGACAGCTCTCCTCCAGGAACCTAACTTTTATGTTGCTTTTCCTTCTGCATTTGGACTGTCTCTTACTCAAGCTTCTGATACTCTGACTGTTGAAATGTTCTCTGACTGAGAAATGTTGATAGTGATAGCTCCCTTCTTGTTCTGTAAGAAACCAGGGCTTCTTCCCAGAGAACACAGAAGCCACCAAACAGAGGAAGCTGCTTGCTTTCTTACCAACAAGTGTACACCTTTCTCTGCACCAGCCTTCTCCTCTTTCTTCCTTCTAATGATTGGGGAAAAAGTTGATATTTCCTCTTCTGTTTTTCTTCCCTTTATTATTATTCTCAGCTAGCTGAAGGGCAAAGGTGTGAATGATCCTTTAGAACTGGCATTGGGAAATGTGTATAAATATGGGCATAGGAGCACACAGTTTGTAGGACAAGTTGGTACAGTCATGTTTCAGAAGGCAGTATAGCAGTAGTTAACTAAAGTAAAATGTGTAAACCCTTTGATCTGGAAAGCTCCAGAGGTGTTCACAAAAGTATGCAAAGGCTATTCGTTGAAGCAACATACGTAAGTGAAAAGCAAGCTAGGAACTCATTAAGAAATGGTAGAACCTTCATAGAACAGTGCATCTATGTTACTGTATAGGATATGTTCAGGAGGAGGTGCTTAAATATCCATTAAGAGATACAGTACTGTGATTCCATTTTTCTTGGACTACATTTTTTGTCACTGGTCACTTATTTGGCTGAAGTTTACCTTCTAGTTGCTTATTCAAGAAAGAAAGTATTAGTTGCTCAGTCGTGTTCTTTGTGACCCCATGGAGTGCAGCATACCAGACCCCTCTGTCCATGGGATTCTCCAGGCAAGAACACTGGAGTGGGTTGCCATTCCCTTCTCCAGGGGATCTTNTTTGGCTGAAGTTTACCTTCTAGTTGCTTATTCAAGAAAGAAAGTATTAGTTGCTCAGTCGTGTTCTTTGTGACCCCATGGAGTGCAGCATACCAGACCCCTCTGTCCATGGGATTCTCCAGGCAAGAACACTGGAGTGGGTTGCCATTCCCTTCTCCAGGGGATCTTCCCAACCCAGGAGTCGAACCCAGGTCTCCTGCATTGCAGGCCGGTTCTTTACCATCAGAGCCACCAGTGAAGCTGAAATAAAGGCTCATGCAATTGTATTCCAAAGTTCTTGTGAAAATTGTCTGCGGTTTCATACCTGAACAGCGGTCAGCTGAATATAGCATCTTGTGTCATCCTTTCTTTTTCCGTGGCCATTTTAGTCAGTGCTTTCTTTCACCTGTTCTCTTGTATCTTTTTGCCAAATGGTCCACTACCACTTGGCTTGTTTCCCGTTTTCAACCAAGAAAGCATCATTCGTTCCGCTTTTCTGCTTGACTCATTTCCACATACCTTCTGTGAGCAGCCCCTGCTCATTCTCCCTTTGTGTGGGTTTCTGGAGATAATCTCAGGTCTTCTTGCAGAGGGCTCTGGTTTCTTTGCTGAGTGGCCCCCGTTGTTGCAGGAGCAGTTTGTGAGTTTCTGGCACGTACGAGCTGAGCACACCAATTCTCTGTCTCCCTCCAGGTTACCAACATTAAGAAGACCCTCAAAGCTACTGCGTCCTCCTCGGCTCAGGAGATGGAACAGCAGTTGGCCGAACGAGAGTGTCCCCCTCACGCTGAGCAGAGGCAGCCCACTAAGAAGATGTCCAAAGTGAAAGGTCTGGTCTCCAGCCGCCACTAGGGCCGGCTGGGGCAGCTGGCACTCACCAGGCCTGGGTCAGGTGGGGAGGGGACACTGAGGGCCTGCTTCCTCCCCTCTCCACCTTCCGTGAGTTCCAGACCTGCCCGTCCCCACACCAGCGCCTCCCCCTTCGTTGGTACTGTTCCAGAAGAACCGTTAAGTCCCTCCCCCCATCCCACCGCCCCTGTCCCCAGTTGCTCCCTTCAGACTCAGGGGCTCCACGGATGCCATCCCAACAGGGCTGACACTGCCCAGCTTCCCTCCAGGAGGTTCTCGTTTCTGTCTAAGGGCTTGTCTCCCTCCCAGTTTTCCTTTTGCTTCGTGTCATTTTGTCAGGCTGTTCATAAGCCAGAAGCAGCTTTAACCGGCCCACAGGGATGGGTGCTCTCTGAGTGAGGGGGGCGCCTTCCTTCTCCAGCCCCTTGTACACAGTACCCACAGAGATGTGGGCGCTCTCTAGTAGCCAGGTATCAAAATGCTTCGTTTTCCCTCTCCTGCCTTACCCCTTGTTGGCAGCTCTGATCAGGCCATGGAGGGATGCCGACGCTGGGCTGTGTTTACTAAACCTGCGGGTTTTCAGCCTCTTAATGCCCAGCTCCAATCTCTCATTAGCTGGGAGCACTGGGCTGTCTTTACCCCTGGTATCTGGGCACCAGTGCTGGGCTGCCATGGGTCTGCTGGGTGGCAGAAGTCTCTTCTGGCTTGGTGTTCTCTGCTGGCTTCGCTCCCTGCTGCCTTTTGACTACTCAGACTGGCCTTTGGTGTGAAGGCCCCGGCTGCCCATGGGGGCTGTCTGCCAACGTTCGCTCTCCTGAGGTCTTTAATTCCTCCCGGCTGCATCCATGGTGGGGATGGTGTATCGAGGCCCCTCTGGTGAAGGATTTGTTGCTGCTTCTGTTTCTTTCTTCCCACCCTCCCTGGCTGGTGACCCAGAGCCCTCTGATGATGGCATTCTCCTGGCAAGAGAAAAGGACTTGACTAGTAGCCTTTCTGAACTTGAACAGTTTCAGGTTATATTTTAATTTTTTTTTTTTTGTACAGGTTCTGATTCTAATACATTTCAACATGCCTTTTTTCCCCCTCGTGTCAATATTTGTTATAGACTAATCGCCGGGGGTTTTCACCTGCTTGGAGGGTGGTGTGTGTGTATGTGTGTGTGTGGTGGTGTTTGTTGTTTTTTTTTTTTTAAGGGGAGTTGGAGGTCCTGGGCCGATATTAAAGAGAGAAAAAGCACATTTTAGAACTAAAAATAAAAGTAGATTTAATGTATGTGACTGTAAAATGTGGGGTTGCATAGCTGGTGGATCTCAAGGGGCTGGAATTAGGGGGTTCAGGGAACAGGTGATACTGTGTCAGTGCCATGGTAAAAAACAGATTTCTCCTTTTTCCAAAATGTCCAGCAGCTGCCTACCATTGACTGAATGTTAACAAAGTGTTCTTGTTTCCTTTCTTATAATTCATGTCCCCATATTACATGCCCAGCTGGAGGGTTTAATTCCCAAAGTATGTTTCATGAAACCCTTTGGTAGATGCTCTGTGGAAAGGGGGTTCTGTTGTTAAATAAATCTGACACATCCTGCATCCCATATCCTCACTGGAAATTCATTGTTAAGTTATCAGAGAAGGCCTGGGGGAGGAAGCCGGTTCCTACCCAATCCTTTTTGGTAATTTTTAGTGGAACACATTTTGGGGATATTTTCGGAAACATAATATATCTCAAAAACACCTCCCAGCCTTATAGGTTTTCCCACCTATTCCTTCTAGATCCAAAACAGTCACTTACTCTTGCAAGTGGTCATCGATCCTTATGTTTCCTGCCAGGGAGCAGGTTAGGAAACGTGACTCATCTGTAGGAAGTGTGCACCCACTTGTTGTCTGACTGCCCCAGGCCCTCAGGGGCTCCAGGTTCAGCTGCTCCATGGGTCTGCTGTTCCTTACAAATAGTAGTGACAGTCATAAGAACAACACTCACAAGGTGCCCTACAGAATGGCTTCATCTTCAATAAATCCCTCCCACTGAACAGTCCTTCCCACTAAACAGTCTCCTGAGATTGGTAAGGTAAGTATTGTTAGAGCCATCCTCACTTTACATGTGAGAAAATGGAAGCTCAGAGATTCAGAGTCCCCTGGTGTTCAGGGGTGAAATGAAGACTCCTGGATCTCTGGACTTGAGTGCCCAGCTGTCTTCTCTAGGTGGTCCCCAAACACCCTCAGTACCCTTCTACTTGCTTATTCCTCTGAGGGCCCCTCTCGCTCTTAACTGACACCCAACTCATCACAGCCTGTTTCCCAGTCCCAGCCAACCACTTGGTAAGGAAGCAGAAGGTGGTGTGGGGCACCAGGCATCGTGAGAACAGCTGGAAGTTCTTGGCTCTGCTGGGCTCTAGGAGGCCTGCCCTCTGAGCTCTGCAGTTTCCTTCCTGGCCTGCTATGTCAGCCAGGCTTGGGTCTGAAATCTGCATGAGTATTTTCCATACCAACACGAGTGTTCAGAAGAGGTGTCCTCAGCGGCAGGGAACCCTCTGAGTTCAGGAAGGAGACACTGCAGTATGAAGCAGTTAGCTTGTTAGTAGCGCCCGTCTTTGACCTCTAAGCCGTCCGCTTCCTCGAGGCCTCGTTGGTCGTCTTTACTTTCTGTCCGAATGAGAGGCATTATGTTTCTTCTTGGATAACATGAGGGAGGTGGTCAAAGTCCCCCAGATCAGATGACCACCGCTGATAACATTTCCGTCCCCAAACTTGAGAGTAATGGGAGAGGGTGGTCATCAAAGAAGCTAGTATGACAACCTGTGATGTTTTAAGTAAAGGCAGTTTCCTGTATCTCATCAGCTGGGGTGCCTGAAACCAAACCACATTTAAGTTTTGTACTTAAAGTCATTAACAGCTTGAGACTCCAAACATTTGTTTTAAATGCAGCAGTTGGTTCATTTTTACTGGACCTGATGGAGTGTCTCAGTACTCATGTGTTTGATTTCCAAGTGTATTATACCCTTTTCAGTCTGTGATCCTGTCTTCATGGGGATCTGTGTACAGCCATGAGCATCTGACTGCTTCATTAAGTCTTTATTCTTATAGTTACGCTTGAGATTTACAGATTAAGGAATATTTTTTATTATAAATTTTATTTTACATTTCCTTTACATTGCCCTGACGCCATTAAGTAGATCCTTTAAATTTATGTCTGGAACTTCCCTGGTGGTCCAGTGGTTGAAAATCTGCCTGCCAGTTCAGGGGACACTGGTTTAATCCATGCTCCAGGAAGATTTCATATGCTGCAAGGCAACTAAATCCATGTGCTACAACTCCTGAGCCTGTTTTCTAGGGCCTGCGAGCCTCAACTACTGAGCCCTCTTGCTGCAACTACTGAAGCATGCATACCTAGAGCCTGTGCTTCACAACAAGAGAAGTCACTGCAGCGAGAAGCCTGCACACCAAAAAGAGTAGCCCCTGCTCACTGCAACTAGAGAAGGCCTGTGCATAGCCAGGAACACCCAGTGCAGCCAAAAAATAAACAGATAATTTAAAAATATGAACTACGTGAGGTAGATTATTTATAATGACCTTAGGACTGTAAAAGGGTATAATACATGGTCATTCTAAGAAGGGAGTGTTGATCTATTCAGTTCCGTTCAGTTGTGTCTGACTGCGGCCCCATGGACTACAGCCTGCCACGCCTCCCTGTCCATCACCAACTCCCAGAGCTTGCTCAAACTCATGTCCATCGAGTCAGTGATGCTATCCAACCATCTCATTCTCTGTCTCCTCCTTCTCCCGCCTTCAATCTTCCCTAGCATCAGGGTCTTTTCCAGTGTGTGTTCACATCAGGTGGCCAAAGTATTGGGAGTTTCAGCTTCAGCATCAATCCTTCCAATGAATAGTCAGGACTGATCTCCTTTAGGATGGACTGGTTGGATTCCTTGCTGTCCAAGGCACTCTGAAGAGTCTTCTTCAACAACACAGTTCAAAAGCATCAATTCTTCAGCATTCAGCTTTCTTATAGTCCCAACTCTCACATCCATACATGACTGCTGAAAAAACCAGAGCTTTGACTAGACAGACCTTTGTTGGCAAAGTAATGTCTCTGCTTTTTTTAATATGCTGTCTAGGTTGGTCATAACTTTTCTTCCAAAGAGCAAACGTCTTTTAATTTCATGGCCGCAGTCACCATCTGCAGTGATTTTGGAGACCCCCAAAATAAAGTCAGCCACTGCTCCCACTGTTTCCCCACCTATTTGCCATAAAGTGATGGGACTGGATGGCATGATCTTCGTTTTCTGAATGTTGAGTTTTAAGCCAGCTTTTTCACTCTCCTCTTTCACTTTCATCAAGAGGCTGTTTTGTTCTTCACTTTCTGCCCTAAGTGTGGTGTCATCTGCATATCTGAGGTTATTGATATTTCTCCCGGCAATCTTGATTCCAGCTTGTGCTTCATCCAGCCCAGCGTTTCTCATGATATACTCTGCATATAAGTTAAATAAGCAGGGTGACAACATACATCCTTGACGGACTCGTTTCCCTATCTGGAGCCAGTCTGTGTGGGTGACAGCAAACTGGAAAATTGTTAAAGATGGGAATACCAGACCACCTGACCTGCCTCGAGAAATCTATATGAGGTTCAGGAAGCAACAGTTAGAACTGGACATGGAACAACAGACTGGTTGGTCCATTAGGGTTGAGAACTTTATCCTTTGGCTAAGGATGAAACCCACAATGAAGTTAACTGGGAGAGCACAGATCAGAGGCAGCCCAAATTTTGGGGTCACTTGTTCCTGTCTTATATTGCTTTTTCCTAGCAAAACCCTATTAAGGTCTCATCCAGTTGGTTAGCATTCCAAATTTTTCAGTCACAGGAAATGGGGTGTCACCATGGGTATGGATCATATAAGCTGTGGAGATGTATACAAGTAAAAGAAGTCACAGTAGAACCGTAGCAGACACTTTGGTGGGTTCTAGAGGAAGTGCTGTCCCTAAAGAAATGTTACAACAGAGAGCCCATGGAATCTAAAGAGAATAGGGCCTCATACAGTATTTCATACAGGCACTGGAGAAGGCACACAGCTGCGGGGTGGTACCTCTTGTCTCTAAACGGTCTCCTCAGAGCTGTGGGGTCATCCCATCACACGCCTCTTGTCAGCTTTCACTCATTCCCTAGAGCTAAGTTTCTTTTTTTTTTTAATTGAAAGATAATTGCTTTACAGTGTTGTGTTGATTCACTGTTGTTTTAAAATCATTTATTCCAGCTTACCCCTCACTTTCAGCAGATGACTGTATTCCTACTTCAGAGTGAAAATCTCACCAGATGGGGAAATGCCCAGTTTCTTGTCTTTCATCTACAGAATCACCTACATCCACCCTTTACACGTCTTCTTGACACAGTGGAAAACAGCCTCCTTCCACAGGAGTGTACTTTGTCCACCTGTGTGGTAGGAATCCGCCTCACCTCTTCTCCCAAGAGTTTTCACTTGTGTCTTTGGCCTCTCCTAGTGGCTGTATGCAGAGAAGGCAATGGCACCCCACTCCAGTACTCTTGCCTGGAAAATCCCATGGATGGAGGAGCCTGCTGGGCTGCAGCCCATGGGGTCGCAAAGAGTCAGACATGACTGAGCGACTTCACTTTCACTTTTCACATTCATGCACTGGAGAAGGAAATGGCAGCCCACTCCAGGATTCTTGCCTGGAGAATCCCAGAGACAGGGGAGCTTGGCGGGCTGCCGTCTATGGGGTCACACAGAGTCGGACACAACTGAAGCGACTTAGCAGCCGCAGCAGCAGTGGCTGTATGCGATGGAGTATTTTACGTTAAGGAGACCCTCTCTGAACCTGGTGTCTCTTTCTAACCACCACTGCTCTTTGTCTTTAACAAGTAAGTTTCTTGAGAGTTGCGTACACTTTGTTTCTACTTCTTCCTTCATCCACACCTAAATCCTCTGACAGGTGGCTCCTATTGCCAGCCACCCGCTGGAGGTTTTCTTCCCAGGTCTACTCTCATAGACAGTAAATGATGCCCACAGTTCCTCAAATGAATTGTTTTATAGGCCTGTCATAATGAAGCACAGAGGCCAGCCGGCTTAAGCAACAGAAACGTAGTCCCTCGCAGTTCTGGAGGCTGGAGGTCCAGGATCAGTGTTGGCAGGGCTGGTGCCTCCTGAGGCCTCTCTCCTTGACGTGCAGACAGCATGTCACCTGTTTCCTCCCATGGCCTTTCTCTGAGCCTGTGCGTCCCTGGTGTCTTTTCCTCTTCTCATAAAGACATCGGTCAGATTAGATTAGGGCTCCACCTTTATGATTTCATTTAACAATTATTTCAAAGGCCTAGCACAGTCATATCGGGGTTAAAACTTTATATAAATTTGAGGAGAATGTAATTCAGTCCCATAACACAGTTACCTGAGCCAGAAGTTGGGAGTTCATCCTTAATTCCTCCTTCCTCACATCTGATGTACCACATCCTCACTCTATTTTTTTTGTTTTTTGAACCTTTTTCCCATTTTTCTGCCTCTTCATGTCTTTGAAAATTCATTCAGTCAGTGTACTCTGTGGATACGTTAGTAGTAGGAAGACAGCCAAAGAAAAGTTAAAAATATGAAATTAAGAAAAGTATATGGAAGGAAACGATAAAGATAAATGCAAAAATAAATTAACTGGCCAGATCAAAAGTTAGTTTAAGAGGGCTTTTTAAATAATGAAAAAGACATATACCTGGCAAATCTAATTAATAAAAGGCAATAAATGAATAAAGAGAACAGTATTTTAAAACTGTAAGATGTTACATCAATCTATTTGAAACTCAGTGATAAAGAGAATTTTCTGGAAAATTGAGTGACCATAATTCACTCAAGAAATAAAATGCTAGAACTGGCTAAAAACCAAGAAATGAAACTTAAATGCTACTGAAGATGTATCCTTAACAAGGCTCTGAAAGTGAAAGTCTCTCAGTTGTATCCGACTGTGACCCCATGGACTGTTAGGAATTCTCCAGGACAGAATAGTGGAGTGGGTAGCCTTTCCCTCCTCCAGAGGATCTCCCAACCCAGGGATCAGACCCAGGTCTGCAGGTGGGTTCCTTACCAGCTGAGCCACCAGGGAAGCTCAGGAATACTGGAGTGGGTAGACTATCCCTTCTCCAGCGGATCTTCCTGACCCAGGAATTGAACTGGGGTCTCCTGCACTTCAGGTGGATTCTTTACCAACTGAGCTATCAGGGAAGCCCCTAACAAGGCTTCACAAAGCTCTGGGTTCATATTATTTACTGCGTGAATTCTTGTTATTAAATGATTCAGTGATTCCCTTCATCATCATAGGCTGAACAGGTTTTTGTTTAAAAAAAGGAACGGAAAACAAAAGTTTCTAGGTTAGTCCTATTAACCAAAATCTAATAAAGATAGTTTTTTTTTTTCTTCTTGGTCTCATTTCATTTATGAATGTAGATGAAAAGAATTCTATAAAATTAGATATATAATCCTAAACAAGCTTTTAAGAATCTAAGAGAAGGATGCTTCCTTAACATGATAAAGTACCATATATATTAAGTCCAGGGACCACATTGTCATTTCAGTAAATATGCCAGGATGTTCCCACTAAACCATTGGTCTTTCTGTGCTGCTGGCCATTGAGAATGAGTTGTGAATTGGAGTGTTCTGGTGGGTTCTGATGGTTCTGGCGGGAAGAGCACCTTCACTCTCCTCACAAGTTTCTTTAACACCTGAGGTCTTGAGGAGGGCAGGGCCAGGGAGGCAATATGGCCTGGGGAAGCAACTCTGCAGCAGGCAGTGTGGCCGGCCCCTCTGGCTTCTTCCTTCCTCTGTAAAGTGTTGTGAGAATTATAGGAAGCAAAGCCAGATTGCTTTGAGCACAGGTGTTAGTGCTGGTTAACTGACTTTCATATTTTGGTTGTAGATGTTTGCATTCCAGTGGGGTCAGGATCATGAAAAGAAAAGGAAAGTGTTAAGTCACTCAGTTGTGGCCAGCTCTGCAGCCCCACAGACTTTAGCCCACCAGGCTCATCTGTCCATGGAATTCTCCAGGCAAGAATACTGGAGCGGGTTGCCATCCCTTTCTCCAGGGACTCTTCCTGACCCAGGGATTGAATCCAGGTTTTCTGCATTGCAGGCAGATTCTTTACCCTCTGAACCACCAGGGAAGCCCAAGAATTTCTAAGTAATACCTAGAAGTCACCAGCAGAGGGCAGCAGTGCATCAGGAGACCAATGGGATGGCGCTGGAACCTGAAGCTTAACTGTATTTTGGACAAAAACACAGCCTGGCCCCTGGGGCCTTGGCATCAATGGATTAGGGAAACTTAGAACAAATAATGTGGTTAATTTCCTCTCCAAGTTGAATTATTTGTCTGAAAGTCTATAGGTGGGCTAAGAACGAGAAGAGGATAAACCAGTAGGTCCCAGAGTATCTGATGGGAGACTCAGGTTGTTGCCAGAATAGTGAGATACGTGTGTGAATAAAAATGTACACCCACCCTCTAGAAAGACAGCTGAATAAGCTTCACATATACCATCCTCTCTCTCTGAGCTGGCAGCTCCTCTGTCTCACTGAGAAATTGAAGCAGCTTGATAGGCAGGGCCTGGATGGTCATGTAGGAGTGGGAGGTCCTAGAAGAGGGCCAGCCAGTGGGTACTTCTTTGCCTCTCCCTGGAGGAAGCTGGATGAGCCTCAGGGAGATGCAAAACCCCTGAAATCATATGCAGAATTGTCTATGTACTTGCATTTGTGTGTTTGTTGCTCAGTCGTGTCGGACTCTCTGTGACCCCATGGACTGTAGCCCACCAGGCTCCTCTGTCCATGGAATTCTCCAAGCAAGAATACTGGAGTGGGTAGCCATTCCCTCTCCAGGGGATATTCCTGACCCAGGGATGGAACCCGAGTCTCCTGCACCACAGGTGGATTCTTTGCTGTCTGAACCACCAGGGAAGCCCTGGTTAAAAAAAAAAAAAAAACATTTACTTTTTAAATAATTCTAGATTCAGACATAGTTGCAAAAACAGTAGAGAGGCTCTGTGTACCTTTCACCCACTTATCCCCAATGATAACATCTCATGTAACTTTAACCAGGAAATTGGTTCAATTCAGGTCTTATTCCGATTCATGCACGTGTGTGTGTGTGTCTGTGTGTGTGCACGCACGTGACATTGCTGGGCTGTGTGAAAAGCTCTGGATCTCCATCTTTTGGGCTTTGTGTAAAAGGGTACCTGTATTTGTTTAACTTATCGTTTGTAGAGCTTTCTGTACTTGAAGCCTTAACATTCCTAACCATAACATCTAATTACAAGGTATAGAAAACCTCATGCAAACTGGCTCAATTTAAAAAGAAAAGAAAAAAGAAAGGGGGAGGAATATTGGTTCATGTAATGAAATCCAGAGGAATGACCTAACTGGTGCCAGTGGTTCAGGAGGTCATGCGAGAGCTCACTCCTTTTTTCTGCAGTGACCCCTCTCTGTGCACGTCTCAGTTCTGGTTTTATTCTCAGACATCCTCCCTCAAGGTCCCAACAGTGGCTGTGGCTGTGGTGACTCCAGACCTTTCATCGTCATCCCACACCACAGAAGATGCAGGGTTGCGGGGGTGGGGCAAGTCTCTTCATTCCTATAGAAGTTGTAGGATTCATTCCAATTGGACTAGCTTGGATCCAGTGCTCACACCTCAACCAATCACAGGGCCAGGAGAATGAGCTACACTAGTTGGCTCTTACCTGGACTCCTAACCCCTCCATGAACACCTGGTGATTGGGATAATTTATTGGTTTACTCTAATCTCAGACGGAAGGTTGGTTTATTCCACCCTGACCACATGGGACAGGGGAAGCGTCTGAAAAGAAATTGGGGGTGATATTACAAGAGAGCGAGAATAGATGCTGGCAGTAAACCATAGATGTCCCCCATCTTTGGCATGGAGTCTGTCCCTCCCTGATCAAATCAGCTGTGACCAGGAGGACCGGACTATGTGGTGCAGACATGTCTCCTGGGATAGGGGTCAGTTCTTGCTTCCGAGGAGTGATTGTTGGACAGGTGCCTCAGGAGATCTGTGCCACAGTCAGGGTTTATGTGTCTAAAACAGTGTTGCTGCTCATCTGCCCTCGCCTCAGGACGTTAACCTGGTCTTGGCATTTCTAGCCACTCCCCCTGGCCTGTTGTAGGTCTTCAGGGGCCCAGGGAGCAGCAGAGGAGATGCTGTGTTTGAAGCAGGACCCTGGGTTTCAACTGTATATGTTGGACAGGGCTTGGGACGCATTTAGGTAGGACTTTCCCACAGCGCACCGTGCCCACTGGCTGCCCTTGGTACCTTCCTGCTGTCCAGTGCAGACATGGGTTTCCTGCTCTGCTCCTCCCTACTCCCCACCATGAAGTCCATCCATTCCCAGTGGGCGCGGGAAGGTGGGCAGGGTGGCTTCTAGGGTCCAAGTCACTCAGCTTTATGGAAAAGGTCAGCATTTCTCCAGGCATGCTGTTCATACCATTCTAGTTTATGACTTATTTTTAATAGATATGCATCAGTTTGTAAACAGTCCTTATTTTGAACATCTTTTTGTGAAATACAGAAAAAGCTATGAGATTAAACATAGAGTTTAATAAAGTTTAATAAGGCAAATACCCCCAGTGCTCTTGTAACCCAAGAGATAGAACGTTGCAGCCACCCCAGCAGCTCCTCTGTGTTGCCTGTTCCATTGGTAGCCCCTCTCTGCCACAGCGGGGGGAACCGCCACCTGGCTTTTTCCCTGTGGTCAGGTACTCCTGTCTGCTCTCCCCTGGTGTTCTGCAAGCACTTCCGTGTCTGAAGGTGTATTCCTGACGAATCCATGGAGAGAGATGTACTCCACGTCCACCTACTCCTCCACCATCCCCATTTGACTTTTATTGCAGTCACTTCCTCATGTTTCTTGACAGTTTCATCATCTAAGTGTGCATCTTTCAACTATGGTTCAGTCTTGCCTCCTTAAAAAAAACCCAATATTTTACCTCTTATAATGCACAAGTTCTTCCTTCATTGCTTTCTTTTCCTTTCATTTTACTGCTTGAGGAAACCAGGCCATCTGACTGCAGTGTTTCCCACAGTCTGGATTTTGCTGGCTGCCCACTCTTGGGACAGTTGCTGCCCACTCTTGGGACAGTTGCTGCCCACTCTTGGGACAGTTCAGTGTGCTCCTCTGCCCTCTGTGATTGCTGCCCATGGTCAGCTGATCTAGAGGCTCCACGAGACCCAGCTTCTGTCCTTTTGACAAGGCTCTATGGGTTCCTGCACCTGCTGCCTCTCTGCTGGATGTTCTTAGCTGTGGAGGCTCAGGCCCTGGATCCATTACTTCACTGGGGGGCCAACATGGTGACATACATTCTTTTCACTGTGCTGTGGTTCACATTTTATTGCTTATTAATTTTGTCATTCCACACAGTTTGTAAGTAAATAGGCTTTGAGAAAAATATACTTGAGTTCAACAGATGATGGCAACGTTGATGAGACTGTCCCGGTGTTTTACATAATGAAAAGCACTGCAGCTTCCGCCCTGCAAAATGATGATGCTATCCTCATTCCATCATTTCTTTTTCATTTATTTGCTGGAATTCTTCATAAACAGATGCTTTCTTTCATCTATCATGAGGCCACCCCATGGTATAGCTCACGGAAGAGAGGCAGGATAAACGCTCCCTTCTTTTCCTGTATTTGCCAGTTTGCAAAATAGTGAACTAGTTCCTTATTATCATCTGGTGGAGACCATTTCATTTTTTCAATATCGTCATGAACTCATGGATTTAAATAAATTTGGTGAGTTGTTGTTGTTGTTGTTAAATCAGTCATGTTAGATTCTTTGCGATCCCCTGGATTGTCACCTGCCAAGCTCCTCTGTGCCTGGGATTCTCCACGCATGAATACTGGAATGGGTTGCCATGCCCTCCTCCAGGGGATCTTCTCAACTCAGGGATTGAACCCTCGTCTCTTGTTTGTCAGGCAGCTTCTTGATGGGTGCTTGTGTGTGTGTGTGTGTGTGTGTGTGTGTGTGTGTNTGCAGACATGTCTCCTGGGATAGGGGTCAGTTCTTGCTTCCGAGGAGTGATTGTTGGACAGGTGCCTCAGGAGATCTGTGCCACAGTCAGGGTTTATGTGTCTAAAACAGTGTTGCTGCTCATCTGCCCTCGCCTCAGGACGTTAACCTGGTCTTGGCATTTCTAGCCACTCCCCCTGGCCTGTTGTAGGTCTTCAGGGGCCCAGGGAGCAGCAGAGGAGATGCTGTGTTTGAAGCAGGACCCTGGGTTTCAACTGTATATGTTGGACAGGGCTTGGGACGCATTTAGGTAGGACTTTCCCACAGCGCACCGTGCCCACTGGCTGCCCTTGGTACCTTCCTGCTGTCCAGTGCAGACATGGGTTTCCTGCTCTGCTCCTCCCTACTCCCCACCATGAAGTCCATCCATTCCCAGTGGGCGCGGGAAGGTGGGCAGGGTGGCTTCTAGGGTCCAAGTCACTCAGCTTTATGGAAAAGGTCAGCATTTCTCCAGGCATGCTGTTCATACCATTCTAGTTTATGACTTATTTTTAATAGATATGCATCAGTTTGTAAACAGTCCTTATTTTGAACATCTTTTTGTGAAATACAGAAAAAGCTATGAGATTAAACATAGAGTTTAATAAAGTTTAATAAGGCAAATACCCCCAGTGCTCTTGTAACCCAAGAGATAGAACGTTGCAGCCACCCCAGCAGCTCCTCTGTGTTGCCTGTTCCATTGGTAGCCCCTCTCTGCCACAGCGGGGGGAACCGCCACCTGGCTTTTTCCCTGTGGTCAGGTACTCCTGTCTGCTCTCCCCTGGTGTTCTGCAAGCACTTCCGTGTCTGAAGGTGTATTCCTGACGAATCCATGGAGAGAGATGTACTCCACGTCCACCTACTCCTCCACCATCCCCATTTGACTTTTATTGCAGTCACTTCCTCATGTTTCTTGACAGTTTCATCATCTAAGTGTGCATCTTTCAACTATGGTTCAGTCTTGCCTCCTTAAAAAAAACCCAATATTTTACCTCTTATAATGCACAAGTTCTTCCTTCATTGCTTTCTTTTCCTTTCATTTTACTGCTTGAGGAAACCAGGCCATCTGACTGCAGTGTTTCCCACAGTCTGGATTTTGCTGGCTGCCCACTCTTGGGACAGTTGCTGCCCACTCTTGGGACAGTTGCTGCCCACTCTTGGGACAGTTCAGTGTGCTCCTCTGCCCTCTGTGATTGCTGCCCATGGTCAGCTGATCTAGAGGCTCCACGAGACCCAGCTTCTGTCCTTTTGACAAGGCTCTATGGGTTCCTGCACCTGCTGCCTCTCTGCTGGATGTTCTTAGCTGTGGAGGCTCAGGCCCTGGATCCATTACTTCACTGGGGGGCCAACATGGTGACATACATTCTTTTCACTGTGCTGTGGTTCACATTTTATTGCTTATTAATTTTGTCATTCCACACAGTTTGTAAGTAAATAGGCTTTGAGAAAAATATACTTGAGTTCAACAGATGATGGCAACGTTGATGAGACTGTCCCGGTGTTTTACATAATGAAAAGCACTGCAGCTTCCGCCCTGCAAAATGATGATGCTATCCTCATTCCATCATTTCTTTTTCATTTATTTGCTGGAATTCTTCATAAACAGATGCTTTCTTTCATCTATCATGAGGCCACCCCATGGTATAGCTCACGGAAGAGAGGCAGGATAAACGCTCCCTTCTTTTCCTGTATTTGCCAGTTTGCAAAATAGTGAACTAGTTCCTTATTATCATCTGGTGGAGACCATTTCATTTTTTCAATATCGTCATGAACTCATGGATTTAAATAAATTTGGTGAGTTGTTGTTGTTGTTGTTAAATCAGTCATGTTAGATTCTTTGCGATCCCCTGGATTGTCACCTGCCAAGCTCCTCTGTGCCTGGGATTCTCCACGCATGAATACTGGAATGGGTTGCCATGCCCTCCTCCAGGGGATCTTCTCAACTCAGGGATTGAACCCTCGTCTCTTGTTTGTCAGGCAGCTTCTTGATGGGTGCTTGTGTGTGTGTGTGTGTGTGTGTGTGTGTGTGTGTGTTTTTTGATGTGGACCATTTTAAGAATCTTTATTAAAATTGTTATAATATTGCTTCTGTTTTACGTTTTGGATTTTTGGCCACGAGGCATGTGCGATCTTAGCTCCCCAACCAGGGGTCAAACCCACATCCCCTGCATTGGAAGGCGAAGTTGTAATCACTGGACAGACAGGGAAAGTCCCTCCTGTGTTCTTTTGGCACTGCATGTGGCTGTCTGCATGTGGCCTATCTATGGTGGCTTGTGTGCCGTCATTTATATCAAGATGTTCCAGGCTCCTTTTGTACATTTTCTCCTCAGACCAGCAGTCAGTCACTTCTCCACACAGCCCTGACTTTTAGTGGGAAATGGTATTTCCTGACCACAGTGTGGACTCTGGGTGTTCTCAGTGCCACTCAGTGGGTCGTGGTTCCTAGGTCGTTTCAGTGGTTAGAGCTAATAGATACAGATAGAATGATAGATGAAATACCTTATAAGGTCATGTGCTTATTTTCAGTTAAATTTCAGAACTACAGATTTTATACTTAATCTTAAAAAAAATTACTGCTGTATCTCTTTTCTTCCATATTGAGAATCCTAAGTTTTAGGACACAGGGAATAACACTTAAATATCCCATAATTATTCATTTGTTTCGGGCAACATTACACACACAACAGGGGACACTAATGCTACCACCACCAGAATGATAAGTGAAAATAGTTTTAAAGTTCTCACCCCCACTATAGCTATTGAATATCTACATCAATTGAGCCTATAGCCTCTTATACCATACTCTCTTATTTTTAGCTTATGTTTTTTATTGAAACATAGTTGGTGTATGGGATTCCGAGGTGACACAGGTAGGTAAAGAACCTACCTGCCAATGCAGGAGACGTAAGAGACAAGGGTTCAATCCCTGGGTCGAGATCCCTAGGAAGAGGGCATGGCAACCCACTCCAGTATTCATGCTCGGAGAATCCCATGGATAGAGGAGCCTAGTGAGCTCTAGTCCATGAGGTTACAAAGAGTTAGACATGACTGAAGCAACTTAGCAGACATGCACGCATAGCTGACATACAGTATTACGTTAGGTCAGGTGTACTACATAACGATTTGACATTTGCATACATTTTGAAATGATCACCACAGTAAATCTGGTAACCATCTGTCCTCATACAGTTCTTACAGTACTACTGACCATGTTCCTTATGCTGTGTACTATGTCCCCGTGACTTACTTATTGTTTAATTGGAGGTTTGCATCTCTTAATCCCTGTTGTCTGTTTTCCCCCCACCTCTCCCTTCTGGCAACTGCCTGTTCTCTGTGTCCAAGAGTCTGGTTTTGTTTTGTCTTGTTTTGTTTTTTAGAGTCCACATTTATATTCTCTTCCTTCTTATATTGTTTTGGTACTCCAAGTAATGTATTTAATGCTCTCTACTAGTTTTTATGCTTTCTTATGCTGATGTGTCTACTAATTTTGGCAGCCTGAGGCTTGTTTTCCAGTAAATTCTTCAGGAAGTGTTCTTAGGAACAGTGTTCCCTGAGTTCTTGTATGCTGATAACAGTTTGTACCTTTTATACTTGATAGTTTTCCTGGATATAAAGTCAGTTTTCCTTGGCTTACTCTTTCACCCCCTTTGATAGGCCACACCCTTTTCTTCTGGTATAAAGCAGTGTTGTTGAAAAGTCTGATGATAATCTAATTTTCATTTTCTCATAAGTCACTTATTCCTTTCCCCATGGATGTCTAAAGGATTTTTCCGCTTTAATATCCAGTAAATTTACTAAAATTTACTAAGATATGACACTGAAAGATGAACTCCCCAGGTCAGGAGGAGCCCAATATGCTACCGGAGAAGAGCAGAGAAATAGCTCCAGAAGGAACGAAGGGGCTGAGTCAAAGTGAAAACAACCCCGAGTTGTGGATGTGACTGGTGATGGAAGTAAAGTCCTTTGCTGTAAAGATTCATGTTAGGTCCGTGAATCATGGTAAATTGGAAGTGGTTAAACAGGAGATGGCAAGAGTGAACATTGACATTTTAGAAATCAGTGAACTAAAATGGACCTAAATGGGTGAATTTAATTCAGATGACCATTACATCTACTATTGTGGGCAAGAATTCCTTTGAAGAAATGGAGTAGCCCTCTAGTCAACGAAAGAGTCAATGCAATACTGTCATAATCCCAGCTGGCTTCTTTGCAGGAACTGACAAACTTATCTTAAAATTCATATGAAAACTCAAGAACATCAAAACAATCTTCAAAAAGAAGAAAGTTGGGGGATTTATCAATTTCAAAATTTAATAAAAAGAACAATGATTAAGATGGCGTGGTAGTGGCTTAAGAATAGACATGTAGATCAATGGAATAGAATTTAAAGTCCACAAATAAACCTCACATTTTCAGTCAATTGAATTTTTACAAGGTTGCCAAGACAAGTCAGTGTCTTTAACCAGTGGTGCTGGGACAACTGGAAATTGAAGTACAAAAAAGTTAAAGTTGTAAACCCTCAGCACACCAGATACAAAATTAGCCCCAAATAAATCATGGACTTAAATATGAGCTAAAACTATAAAATTCTTAGGAAAAAATCCACAGGAATAAAATTTCATCACCTTTATTGGTAATGGCTTCTTAGATATGACACCAAAAGCATAAGAAACCAAGGGAAAAAAAGGTAAATTGGACTTCTGCAAAAGCTTTTGTACTTCAAAAGACACCAACAAGAAAATTAAAAGACAACTCACTGAATGAGAGAAAAGATTTACAGATTATATATCTGCTAGGGGACTATATAAAGAACTCTTATAGCTCAGTAATTAAAAGAACACAATTGCAGTATAGTAAGAAAGATGTTTGGTCCTGGTTCCTGGCACAGAGCTCCTAAAACCTTTGAAATTTCCCAAGTGATAAGGGTAAAAGTACATCTTCTGTTACTACTGAGGTGATTTTGGGTGTACCCCTAGGTAGCTCAGGATGGGAACTTGTTCCCAGAAAGACCAAGCCTTAATTGTAAGCTTGGAACTTTCAGTTCCACACCCCAACCTTCAGGGAGGAGAGAAGAGCTGGAGATGGAGTTAATCACCAATGACTGAGACTTCCGTAGTGGCCTGGTGGTTAAGAATCTGCCTGCCAATGCAGGAGACACCGGTTCGATCCCTAGTCCAGGAAGCTCCCACATGCCGTGGAGCAACTAAGCCAGTGTGCCACAACTGCTGAGCCCGAGAGCTACAACTCCTGAAGCCTAAGTGTCTAGAGCCCCTGCTCCTCAACAAGAGAAGCTGCTGCAGTGACAAGCCCACACGCTGCAACTAGAGAGTAGCCTGCAAGCAGCGAAGACCCAAAAATAAAAAATGAAAGCGTTAAAGCCACCAATGGGCACATTAAGTTCTCATAAGAACCCTTAAATGATGCTGTTTGGAGAGCTGATTTGTAGGTGAACATATCCATATGCCAGAAGGGTGCACACAGGGACTCTACAGGGACAGAGGCCCCTGTGTTCAGAATTCGCTGGCATTCTCCCAAGTTCTATGAGTTGTTCTAGCAAACTGTTGAACCTGGGGCAGGTGGGAGTCTCTGACTGTAGCCAAGTTGGACAGAATTACAGGTAACCTGGGAACTTGATCCTCGTGGCTGGTGTCTGAAATGGGCCAGTCTTAGAGGACTCAGTTCTTAAGCCTATGGAATCTGATGCTCACTCCAGGTAGTGTCAGTATAGGATTAAATTGTAGGACCCCCTTCAGTTGGTGTTGGAAGGTTGGAAAAGTGAGATTGGATGTGTTTGTGTCAGGAAAAAAATAACCACTCACCAACTGAAAAATGGGCAAAGGATCTGAATAGACATTTGAAAAGGTGCCCAACATATCTTATTGGGAAAACGCAAATGAAAACCACAAGTAGATACCACTCTATACTTACTTGGAGGAGGGCATGGCAACCCACCCCAGTATTCTTGTCCAGAAAATCCCATGAACAGAAGAGCCTTATGGGCTATAGTCCATGGCATTGCAAAGAGTTGGACACGACTGAAGTGACTTAGCATGCATGCCACTTACTAGAATAAGCTATCATCAAAAAGGCAGTTAATACCAAGTGAGATGAGCATGTGGAGATATGGGAAGCTTCATACACTGCTGGTGGTGATGTGAAATGGTGCAACCACTCTGGACAATATGGCAATCCTCAAAAAGTTTAACCCAGAGCTCTCATTTGACATGGCAATTCCACTCTTAGGTATATACCCAAGAAAACTGAAAATACACGTCTGCACAGAAACCTGTACACGGATGTTAGCCCTTCTTTCAGTTGAAAGGTGGTGGTCAGAGATGGATTAGGCAGACTCCTAATCCACACTCCTAACACTCCTGGTTGAGTGTTCTTTCCAGGCTGTTTTTGATACCACTTAGAGGACAGTCTTTCCTCTCTGTCTTCTACGTTACTGGGGAGGTGGGAAAAGCCTTACTGCAAGCCTTGAGGAGTGCTGTCAAGCACTCATCCAAAACTAATCAGGCACTATTGCAGGGCCTCTGGGAATGGGGCCTGAAATGTGACTTCCAAACCGTGAAGACAGTGAGTATGGTGACAGGCAGATGCACATCTTGTTGTTTGGTCCAGCACCCCAAAGGGACAGGAGGGTGGTCATCAGTGCTTTTCTGCCACGAAGAGTGAGTCCGTGGGCCTCCACTGGAAAGTAAGTACTCTAACACAGCATGGCAGACACTAGGTGGCTGTCCCCCTATTTGGGCTTTCCTCTCAGAGGCATCTGGGAGATTAAATTCTATCCATGATATAGTTCACCAGAGACATTAGTCAGCTCTGACATTCTGTGACCTCATAAAAATGCGAACACTCTTTTTCTCATCCATATGTAACCCTAGAAAAAAATTAACCTGGCCTCAGCCATAATTTATATGGGCATTTAACACCCCACTTATACTTTAACACTGTCATTGAAAAACTTCCTTATCTTTGTCAGTAAATGGCACAATGGAAGTTTATTATCTGGCTCGGAAGCTTTCTTTTTACAGCTCTTTGAAGATGTATGGTCCTTCGACACACACAGGAGAGTTAAACCAGCCGAACTTTCACCAAGAATGAGCTCCCATCGTAGCAAAATTCCTTTATAAATGATATGCTTCCAAAACCATGATTCTTATCAGCTGTCCCCTGAGGCCTGGTGCTCAGAACCCCCAGGCAGAGGCCTTGGTAGGGCGGGACTTACTTCGGGACAGCGGGCATGTGGCTGGTATGAGGCCCATAGGTGCCTTTGCAGGACAGGGCAGGATTGTTTCTTAGGGAACTGGGGCCTGGGTGTGAGTTTGACACCCACTCCCATATGCTCTGCCCCACCTCCTGTGTGAATATATGTGCTGCAGGATGGCCACCCGTCTCTCTCCTGCTTTCTCTCTCACAACACTTTAGCCCATATGAATATTCTTCTGTCATCTAGTTCTCCCTCCTGCTGCTAGTTTTCCCTGTCCACGAATCACCTTCCTTCAAGGTTAACTCCTCCCTGAAAACTTCTCCCCAAACGTAGCCTCCACCCAACACCTCTCTCCTTCTGTACCTCATCACGGGCCTCTCTTAAAGCACTTACCCAATCCCTTCTTCACCCCCCTGTGGGTGCGAGGCTCTCCGAGGCTCACTGGACTCCGTCCATTCCCCTTTGTGTTACCGCTAGCCCCTGCCCTTAGTAGGTGAATTAGTTAATTTTTAAAGTTTTTGGCTGTGCTGGGTCTTCGCTGCTGCAGGGCTTCGCTCTCACTGCAGCGAGTGGGGGCTACTTTCTAGTTGTGGTGTGTGGGCGTCTCATGGCAGAGCACGGGCTCAGGAGTTGTGTTGCACAGGCCTAGTTGTTCCGTGGCACATGGGATCTTCCCGGATCAAGGACTGAATCCGTATCTCCTGCATTGGCAGGCAAATTCTTCACTACTGAGCCACCAGGTGCTCTATTTATAAGACGTGAGAAATGGTCTCTTGTTGCCGGTTTAAGTTGTGGATGTTTTTATTTCCAGCTGGAATGTATTTCCTATGCTGTGTTTTCTTTTTTTGAGAAGGACCAGTTTCCACCCCTTGCCCATCTATTTTTAAGGGCTTAGTGTTTTTATCAGCCTTTATGAACTCTTTATATAATTTTGCTGTAAATATTTTCTGTACTTGGATAAGCCTTATGATTATGGTAAGGTAAAAGAGGAAAACTACAGAAGTTATAATTTCCTATATAATCACATCTGTTCACATTTTCCTTTGTGATTTCTTCCTTTGCATCTGAGTACAGTATATTCCTTCTGCCAGCAGAGTTTAATTTTACAGTCAATCAAGTTCTCTTTTGGTCTTCGTTCTAGTTGTATTCTGGGTAACACTTCCAGTGCTGATGTGCTAATAACCCAGGAGAAACTGGGGGTAACAGGCCTCCCTGTCCTCCCCCAGGAAAAGGGGCCTGGATGGTTGAGAAGAGGGACTCTCTTATTGTTCAGAGTTGTTCCTAACCCTTTGTCTTTACTTCCTCAATGTTTAAAGGTTTCTGTATCTTGCCTTAAACCAATAGACTGGAGACTCCTAAAAGAAAGGACCATTTTTGCCTTGTTCACTGCTATATCCCAATTGTTAGGAAAGTAACTAAAAATAAATGCTCCTGCTGCTATGGTTTTAATGTCTGTGTCCCTTCCAAAAAAAAAAAAATGTTGAAACTTATTGTTTTTGTTCAGTTGCTAAGTTGTGTCTGACTCTTTGTGACCCCATGGACTATGGCACACCAGGCTTCTCTGTCCTTCACTATCTCCTGGAGTTTGCTCAAACTCATGTCTATATTGAAACCTAACCCCCAAAGTAATAGTAACAGGACGTGAGGCCTTTGGGAAGTGATTAGATCATGAAGGTGGAGCCCTCAGGATTGGAGTAAGTGCCCTTATGAGGCCCCACAGAGCTAGCTCATCCCTTCCACCAGTGGGGACACAGAAATCGTCAGTCTGCCACCTGGAAAATGGTTCTCACTAGAACCTAACCATGGAGAAAGAAAACAGTTTTACTATTGAATAAACATTGAACAAGACTGCATTAACATTATAGGTATCCACCAAAGAGATTGGAAAGACAGAAAGAAATCTCAGCCTTTCATATAGCCAGGCAGAGCCAGCCCATTACATACACGTTAACCATCTTTATCGGAAGGAAAGGTAAAACAGCTCAGATCCTTTGCTTTCTTTCTTCTTATTTTTTTTTATTGGAGTATAGTTGCTTTCCAATGTTGTGTGTGCTTTCCAATGTTTTCTGCTGTACAGCAAAGTGAATCAGCTATACATACACACATGTACCCTCTTTTGTGGATTTCCTTCTCATTTAGGTCAACACAAAGCGCTAATTAGAATTCCCTATGCTATACAGCTGGTTCTTACTAGTTATCTATTTTATACATCAGTCAGTTCAGTCGCTCAGTCGTGTCCAACTCTTTGCGACCCCATGAATCACAGCACGCCAGGCCTCCCTGTCCATCACCAACTCCCGGAGTTCACTCAGACTCACATTCATCGAGTCAGTGATGCCATCCAGCCATCTCATCCTCGGTCGTCCCCTTCTCCTCCTGCCCCCAATCCCTCCCAGCATCAGAGTCTTTTCCAATGAGTCAACTCTTTACACGAGGTAGCCAAAGTACTGGAGCTTCAGCTTTAGCATCATTCTTTCCAAAGAAATCCCAGGGCTGATCTCCTTCAGAATGGACTGGTTGGATCTCCTTGCAGTCCAAGGGACTCTCAAGAGTCTTATCCAACACCACAGTTCAAAAGCATCAATTCTTTGGCGCTCAGCCTTCTTCACAGTCCAATTCTCACATCCATACATGACTACTGGAAAAACCATAGCCTTGACTAGACGGACCTTAGTCGGCAAAGTAATATCTCTGCTTTTGAACATGCTATCTAGGTTGGTCATAACTTTTCTTCCAAGGAGTAAGCGTCTTTTGATTTCATGGCTGCAGTCACCATCTGCAGTGATTTTGGAGCCCAGAAAAATAAAGTCTGACACTGTTTCCACTGTTTCCCCATCTATTTCCCATGAAGTGATGGGACTGGATGCCATGATCTTCGTTTTCTGAATGTTGAGCTTTAAGCCAACTTTTTCACTCTCCTCTTTCACTTTCATCAAGAGGCTCTTTAGTTCCTCTTCACTTTCTGCCATAAGGGTGGTGTCATCTGCATATCTGAGGTTATTGATATTTCTCCCAGCAATCTTGATTCCAGCTTGTGTTTCTTCCAGTCCAGCGTTTCTCATGATGTACTCTGCATATAAGTTAAATAAGCAGGGTGACAATATACAGCCTTGACGTACTCCTTTTCCTATTTGGAACCAGTCTGTTGTTCCATGTCCAGTTCTAACTGTTGCTTCCTGACCTGCATACAGATTTCTCAAGAGGCAGGTCAGGTGGTCTGGTATTCCCATCTCTTTCAGAATTTTCCACAGTTTATTGTGATCCACACAGTCAAAGGCTTTGGCATAGTCAATAAAGCAGAAATAGATGTTTTTCTGGAACTCTCTTGCTTTTTCCATGATCCAGCAGATGTTGGCAATTTGATCTCTGGTTCCTCTGCCTTTTCTAAAACCAGCTTGAACATCTGGAAGTTCACGGTTCACGTATTGCTGAAGCCTGGCTTGGAGAATTTTGAGCATTACTTTACTAGCATGTGAGATGAGTGCAATTGTGTGGTAGTTTGAGCATTCTTTGGCATTGCCTTTCTTTGGGATTGGAATGAAAACTGACCTTTTCCAGTCCTGTGGCCACTGCTGAGTTTTCCACATTTGCTGGCATATTGAGTGCAGCACTTTCACAGCATCCTCTTTCAGGATTTGGAATAGCTCAATTGGAATTCCATCACCTCCACTAGCTTTGTTCCTAGTGATGCTTTCTAAGGCCCACTTGACTTCACATTCCAGGATGTCTGGCTCTAGATGAGTGATCACACCATCATGATTATCCAGGTCATGAAGATCCTTTTAGTACAGTTCCTCTGTGTATTCTTGCCACCTCTTCTTAATATCTTCTGCTTCTGTTATAGCAGTGTATAATTGAAAATCCCAATCCGCCCCACCTCCACTTCTCCCCTTAGTATCTATATGTTTGTTCTCTATGTAAAACAGCTCAGATCTTCTCAATCAGCAGGAAGTTGCATCTGGAGTTAAGCACCTAGGCTAAAACTCTCATAGAGACAAACAGAAGGGGGTTCCCCATATTGATGGTCACATTTCAGAGATGGCTTCAAGACCACCAAGAAAGGCATTCCAGTGGCTGCAAAACTAACAACAGACTCATTTGGCTTTTAAAAAGATTTACATACATCTTAGAGACAGAGAAAGCATTCCAATTTTACATTTCTAAAGGGGATGCTAAAGAGGAGGGACATTCCCTTTCTGGTGGCTCAGATGATAAAGAATCTGCCTGCAATGCAGGAGACCTGAGTTTGATCCCTGGGTTGGGAAGATCCCCTGGAGAAGGATATGGCTACCCACTCCAGTATTCTGGCCTGGAGAATCCCATGGACAGAAGAGCCTGATGGGCTGCAGTCCATGGGGTCCAAAAAAAAGAGTCAGACACAACTGGAACCAAGGGAAATCAAAATTAATTTTAAATTAGATTTGTATCTACCCTTACAGAAGCCCCCAGCAGAATACACGGCACACAGTAGGTGCTTGATGAATGCATGAATACGCGATCTACTGCTTCCTTTTGGTGAGAGTGAGACTTTTCCTAAGCTGTCCACGTTCTAGGAATGAAGTCCTGGCTCTGGCTCTGGGTGTTATCCTTCTCCAGGGGAAGGTGATAATCCCCTGGCCTCCAGAGCTCTTATCTCCCCACCTACTGTTCCTGACTTTTCCCCCGGGACTCAGAAGGCAGGTGAGACCAGGAGTGACAGAACCTTTGGGGTGGGGAGTCTGGGTTCGGTGGGTGAAGCCTCTGCAGTGGTCTGGGAACCTGGTGGAATCTGGGAGCTCAGGTCTGGGCCCGGTCGAGAGAATCTGTCACCCTCTCTTTGAGGCCCTTGGCTTCTGAGAGTCCTCCTTCTAGTCACTTGGAGTCTCCTGGATGGGTGCCTAAGGAAATCCAAATATGTAGCTGTCAGTGTGTGGGCAGCCCAGTCAGATCCAGAAACAAAGTCCATGGCCCCCAGCCCGAGGATTCCAACAGGGACCAGCTTGGAACTGGAGGGTGCTGGGAGTCTCCACCCAGATGCTGACACTGGTTTCTCCCTTTGGACCAGTACAAAGTCCAAAGCTGTTCCCTGGGCATTTTCTTCATCTGTTGAGAGGGGGCAGTAGGTGTGAAATCCAGGATTTTGAGGCAGTAGTTTTCCTAGAAACCATTAAAAACCTACCATTTTAATACTTTTCCCCCACAAAGGGCTTCCCAGGTGGTGCTAGCGGTAAAAACCCTGCCTGCCAATGCAGAAGACATAAGAGACAAGGGTTTGATCCCTGGGTTGGGAAGATCCCCTGGAGGAGGGCATGGCAACCTACTCGAGTGTTCTTCTTGGAGAATCCTGTGGACAGAGGAGCCTGGTGGGCTACAGTCCATAGGGTTGCAAAGAGTCGGACACGACAAGTGACTTAACACACACCGAGACAAAAATTTTTTTCTGCAAGAATCTGTCTCTTCATATGAGATCACTAGGGCTTCTCCAGTAGCTCAGCAGTAAAGAGTCCACCTGCAGTGCAGGAGCTGCAGGCCATGCAGCTTCAACCCCTGGGTTGGGAAGATCCCCTGAGTTGGGAGGAGGGCATGGCAACCCACTCCAGTATTCTTGCCTGGAGAATCCCCATGGACAGAGAAGCCTGGTGGGCTACAGTCCATGGGGTTGCAGAGTTGGACATGACTGAAGTGACTTAGCACACACACATCTGATCACTGAATGAAGAGCATTTCAAAGCAGAAACCTATGTGGGGTTTTAAATTGAGATGTAGCATGATTTCTGAACTTGTCCATTGTTTGCTGAGGACAATCACTTGTACTGAGACATCAAGGTCCACATGGAGGCCCCCTCCTTGCCCCTCTCTTGACCACATTCTGCCGTCATCAGCCCTTTTACCTGCAGAAGAGAGAAAAGTGAGGGCAGCTGACTTGAAGTCCCTCCCTCCACTCTGTTCACTCTCAGAATAAGCAAGAGTGAGATTTTGCTGTTTTTCCTGCCAGACTTTCTGCTTTTGGAGCTCTACCACGGACTTCTTCCACCACTTCTTTTCCCTCCATGACAGGACTCCCTCTGAAGGTCAGGCAACTTCTCGAGAATGTTAACAGTACGCAGTGATGAAAGTCACTGCCTTTGTTTGGGGAATGCAGAGCTCCAGGTTCAGCATTTGCAGATTGGATGTGAAGTGTTGAGGCAGCCCAAGCACGGGTTGGAAAAGAATTTCCAGACACAGAGCATTTCAGAATGGAGGGAGTTTATTAAGAACAAAGAGCAGAGATAATGTGGGCATTGCGAGCACAGTGGGCCAACCTCCTGACAAACCAGGGAGAGTTGACAGTTTTTGTGGGTTAGCAGTCAATTTTTATAGCCTCAGAACAAAAATAATTCCTGCTGGAGGTTGGTGTTAGGTGATTGGTTGGGTGCTACAGGGTGTTTACTGGAGTGGGCATCTTTGCCCAATGGGGAGTCAGGAAGCTTGTTAGTGATAATCAGCAGGTTTTAGCAAAGGGGCTCAGTCGGCTTCTGAGGTGTCCTTGATTCTGGGCTCTGCCTCTGTGGTCTTGGTGCAAGGCCTCGCACCTGCGGCCTTGGGGCAGGACTCAACATGAAGGAGAGGCATCTCAAATGCAGTAACACAGCCAGAAGACGCCGCTGCTTCAGTCCTTCAGAACCTGATTTGTGTGACAGGAGAGACTAGGAGTTGGCAGTCGGGCTTGATTTATGTTTCAGGAGCAAAACCGAAGTTACCCTTTCGTTGTTTGTAGCTATGTGTGTTAGTCGCTCAGTCGTGTTTGTCCCTTTGGGACCCCATGGACTTAGCCCCCCAGGCTCCTCTGTCCATGGGATTTTCCAGGTAAGAATACTGGAGTGGGTGGCCATTTCCTTCTCCAGGGACCCAAGGATTGCAGGTGAGTTCTTTACCATCAACACCACCTGGGAAGCCCCTTGCAGCTGTAGATCATGAAACTGTAGGCTACTTTAAGGAGCGCATACTGGGCACGGAGGGTACAGGCCAATAGGCTCTGTTAGACACTGCTGGTACCGACTGGTAAAACCTTCTTCCCTCAAGTGGGGAAGTCCTTTGGCATGAACGCTGGTGTTTTAACTTTCTGACCCACTAATTTCCAGGCATTCTATCCTAAGACAATAATTCTATACATGGTGAAAGCTCAATGTCCAACTCTATCTAGTATAACATTATTGTAATAGAAAAAAAGCAGAAACAGCCTCATTATACATATGCATGGGGCTAGGTGAATATTTCATTGACTTGTGCTTTGGTTTTTCCAGCTGCAAGGAAGAGACTCATATGGGGTTTGTTGCAAGGCGGCCAGGGGCCTGGGACAGGCTCTCATCCTTCCTCCGGGGCTTCCTGCGGTCTGCTCCACTTTCCTTGTGCATCTGCCCGAACCCCCCAGCTGCTCTTGACAGCTTTCATGTGCACCTAAGATCCACCACCCCTTTCCCACTTGCTTACGAATTCTCCTCCCTCCCTCTGCCCCAGCCTCCCAGATCTGCTGTCTATTTTCTCTCTCTTTTGCTCTGAGGTGGAGGCACACTGAACATTCCTTAGAATACCATCGAAGACAAAATCAAAACTGCTTTTGCATCTTGTAAAACGTTCCATGAAATACAAATTGTCAGCTTTATACACAGTGAGAAGCCATGAATCTGTACATCAGCTAAACTTATCAGATTGGTCACTCAGAGAAATTGGTATGAGAATCCTAACAGTGCTAAATATTGGCAAAACAGAAGATAACTCAAAAGAATTCAAGAGAAATTGGTGTAAACTGAAAATTTCTATATGAATTGTTTTAAATTTGGAATATCTTAATATAAAGAGTGAAGTCAAAAGGCTAGATTGGGATAGTTTGCAACAATTTGAACGTTTCTTAAAATTATGGTAAGATATTAAAAAAGAGTATTAAACATTTAAAAAGCATATTCCCTAAAACAGTGCTTTGAAAATCAATGTACAATCTAAGTTTGGTGAAGTGACCACTTGGGGACCAATTGATAAAAAAGAATTGTGAGACCCACAAAACTGAGAGTCAGGGGGCCCTGAAGNGAGTTGGGAGGAGGGCATGGCAACCCACTCCAGTATTCTTGCCTGGAGAATCCCCATGGACAGAGAAGCCTGGTGGGCTACAGTCCATGGGGTTGCAGAGTTGGACATGACTGAAGTGACTTAGCACACACACATCTGATCACTGAATGAAGAGCATTTCAAAGCAGAAACCTATGTGGGGTTTTAAATTGAGATGTAGCATGATTTCTGAACTTGTCCATTGTTTGCTGAGGACAATCACTTGTACTGAGACATCAAGGTCCACATGGAGGCCCCCTCCTTGCCCCTCTCTTGACCACATTCTGCCGTCATCAGCCCTTTTACCTGCAGAAGAGAGAAAAGTGAGGGCAGCTGACTTGAAGTCCCTCCCTCCACTCTGTTCACTCTCAGAATAAGCAAGAGTGAGATTTTGCTGTTTTTCCTGCCAGACTTTCTGCTTTTGGAGCTCTACCACGGACTTCTTCCACCACTTCTTTTCCCTCCATGACAGGACTCCCTCTGAAGGTCAGGCAACTTCTCGAGAATGTTAACAGTACGCAGTGATGAAAGTCACTGCCTTTGTTTGGGGAATGCAGAGCTCCAGGTTCAGCATTTGCAGATTGGATGTGAAGTGTTGAGGCAGCCCAAGCACGGGTTGGAAAAGAATTTCCAGACACAGAGCATTTCAGAATGGAGGGAGTTTATTAAGAACAAAGAGCAGAGATAATGTGGGCATTGCGAGCACAGTGGGCCAACCTCCTGACAAACCAGGGAGAGTTGACAGTTTTTGTGGGTTAGCAGTCAATTTTTATAGCCTCAGAACAAAAATAATTCCTGCTGGAGGTTGGTGTTAGGTGATTGGTTGGGTGCTACAGGGTGTTTACTGGAGTGGGCATCTTTGCCCAATGGGGAGTCAGGAAGCTTGTTAGTGATAATCAGCAGGTTTTAGCAAAGGGGCTCAGTCGGCTTCTGAGGTGTCCTTGATTCTGGGCTCTGCCTCTGTGGTCTTGGTGCAAGGCCTCGCACCTGCGGCCTTGGGGCAGGACTCAACATGAAGGAGAGGCATCTCAAATGCAGTAACACAGCCAGAAGACGCCGCTGCTTCAGTCCTTCAGAACCTGATTTGTGTGACAGGAGAGACTAGGAGTTGGCAGTCGGGCTTGATTTATGTTTCAGGAGCAAAACCGAAGTTACCCTTTCGTTGTTTGTAGCTATGTGTGTTAGTCGCTCAGTCGTGTTTGTCCCTTTGGGACCCCATGGACTTAGCCCCCCAGGCTCCTCTGTCCATGGGATTTTCCAGGTAAGAATACTGGAGTGGGTGGCCATTTCCTTCTCCAGGGACCCAAGGATTGCAGGTGAGTTCTTTACCATCAACACCACCTGGGAAGCCCCTTGCAGCTGTAGATCATGAAACTGTAGGCTACTTTAAGGAGCGCATACTGGGCACGGAGGGTACAGGCCAATAGGCTCTGTTAGACACTGCTGGTACCGACTGGTAAAACCTTCTTCCCTCAAGTGGGGAAGTCCTTTGGCATGAACGCTGGTGTTTTAACTTTCTGACCCACTAATTTCCAGGCATTCTATCCTAAGACAATAATTCTATACATGGTGAAAGCTCAATGTCCAACTCTATCTAGTATAACATTATTGTAATAGAAAAAAAGCAGAAACAGCCTCATTATACATATGCATGGGGCTAGGTGAATATTTCATTGACTTGTGCTTTGGTTTTTCCAGCTGCAAGGAAGAGACTCATATGGGGTTTGTTGCAAGGCGGCCAGGGGCCTGGGACAGGCTCTCATCCTTCCTCCGGGGCTTCCTGCGGTCTGCTCCACTTTCCTTGTGCATCTGCCCGAACCCCCCAGCTGCTCTTGACAGCTTTCATGTGCACCTAAGATCCACCACCCCTTTCCCACTTGCTTACGAATTCTCCTCCCTCCCTCTGCCCCAGCCTCCCAGATCTGCTGTCTATTTTCTCTCTCTTTTGCTCTGAGGTGGAGGCACACTGAACATTCCTTAGAATACCATCGAAGACAAAATCAAAACTGCTTTTGCATCTTGTAAAACGTTCCATGAAATACAAATTGTCAGCTTTATACACAGTGAGAAGCCATGAATCTGTACATCAGCTAAACTTATCAGATTGGTCACTCAGAGAAATTGGTATGAGAATCCTAACAGTGCTAAATATTGGCAAAACAGAAGATAACTCAAAAGAATTCAAGAGAAATTGGTGTAAACTGAAAATTTCTATATGAATTGTTTTAAATTTGGAATATCTTAATATAAAGAGTGAAGTCAAAAGGCTAGATTGGGATAGTTTGCAACAATTTGAACGTTTCTTAAAATTATGGTAAGATATTAAAAAAGAGTATTAAACATTTAAAAAGCATATTCCCTAAAACAGTGCTTTGAAAATCAATGTACAATCTAAGTTTGGTGAAGTGACCACTTGGGGACCAATTGATAAAAAAGAATTGTGAGACCCACAAAACTGAGAGTCAGGGGGCCCTGAAGGGTCATGGGTGGTTTCTCTGTTTCTGTGTTTCTGTCTCTCTTTTGTCCCTCTGTCTCCATCTGCATCTCTCTTTCTGTCTCTGTCCCTCTTTCTCTCTCTCTGTCCCTCTGTGTTTTCCTCTGTCTCTTTCTTCTGGGGACAACCAAGTCCCTGCTTTCCCTTAAACAGCTTCAGCTGCTTTCAGCTCCCCGCTCCTCAGCTGGCAGGTGGTCCAGCCTACCCACTGCCCCTCACTCCCCACCCCCCACTGCTCAGCGCCCCTTTACTCAAGGATTCTGTTCAGTCAATGTGTCTGATTTAAAATTCTCGGAGAGAGACTGCCTGGCTATCTCAGGTCCGGTGTCTCTCTAACTGGGCATGGTCACGCCTTCCAGGGCAGCGAGGCTTCTATGAAAAGGGAATGAAGCAGGAGGGAGGGGATCACCAACCCAGCCCTCCCCTGCCCAGCTCCTGCCCCTTGCTCTCACGGGTCCAGTTTTGGAGATGCTCTCACCCTGCAGGACCGCGCAGCAACGATCCCACCTGCCACAGGTGCCTTCCCACTGGCTCTGGCTCAGGTCCTTACAGCACCTTGATGTGCTAACACAAGTTCCTGGTCTGTGGTCAGCCTCCCCAGCTAACATCAGCTCCTCAGGGCAGAGTTTTGTCTTGTTTAGCACTCCATCCCGCGTTCCTACAGTTGTACGCAAAGCTCAGTGAATATTTGCCGAACAACTAAAATAAACTCACACCCTCCTCAGTGGGAAAAACCCAAAGTCTCCTTTGAAAGCTCAGGCACAGCGAGACCTCAAGTGACAGCTAGTCCTCTGTCCTCATTTTTCCCTCCCACCCCTGCCATTAGGCCCCCTCACGCAGCCCAGGAGGAGAGGTAGGAAGAGGCAAATCTCTTGGTCTTTTTATTTTTCCAGATGAGCTTCAGAATCATTTAGGCATGATTCCAAAAGCTTCCACTGAGATTGTGATGGACATTGTTTAAATATATACATCAATTTAAAAAAGAAAATGACATCGTTACCATGCTGAGTCTTACCACGAGTCTCTGTATTTCCTTGTCTTCTTTTATGACTCCAGTATTCATATAGTTCCTGCATATTTACTGTTAAAGTCATTTTCAGGGTACTTTACTCTCACAGTTGCTATCATAGAGGTATCTGCCCCACTTCCACCCGACTCTTATTTTCTAACTGTTCGTATGGAGGAAAGGAATTGATTTGTGAATGTTTACTTTGTATCCATTCACTTCAACTAAAGTTTTATCCTAAGAATTTTTCATTTGATTATCTTAGGAATAAAATCACATTATCAACAAATGACAATTTTATCTCCTTCCTTCCCTTCCTCTAGTTGAATCTCTTTTTCAGCTGTTTTTTATTGCGTTTGGCAGAGCAGATCCTTTCTTAAATAAACCTTTCATTAGGGAAGACATTTAGGACTCTACAGAATATTTAAAGAATAAAAGAATGCAAGTGACATATCTCGATTTCTGGGAAACTGCCAATGCAGTACTTAGGGGAGATTTATTGTTCCCAGGGCTTATATTAGGGAGGGAAAAAAAAGAGCGAAACAATAAATCAAGTCGATACCTGATGAACTTTGTTCCCTTTAGAAACTAAGAGAAAGGAGAAAAAGGAAGTAATAAATTTAGGCAAAATGGAGGAAGAAGAGAGAGAATTGATAAATTTAATCAATAGCACATGGGAAGAAATGGCCCTTTAGCTGAGTGGGGCAAAGAGGGATATGATGGAGGAAGAGAGTTGGGTCTCACCAGGCAGCCTGTGGAGAAGGCAATGGCACCCTACTCCAGTACTCTTGCCTGGAAAATCCCATGGAGCCTGGTGGGCTGCAGTCCACGGGGTCACTAAAAGTCGGACACGACTGAGTGACTTCACTTTCACTTTTCACTTTCATGCGCTGGAGAAGGAAATGGCAGCCCACTCCAGTGTTCTTGCCTGGAGAATCCCAGGGACGGGGAAGCCTGGTGGGCTGCTGTCTCTGGGGTCGCACAGACACGACTGAAGTGACTTAGCAGCAGCAGTAGCAGCAGGCAGCCTGGCTCTTCCTTCTACTCAGATGCTGGGGGGTGGGCGGTGGGGAGGTAGGTGGGCTTGAGCCAGGGGGTTCTGTTGACCTTGTGGCCACCCACTGGCCATGAACTCTTGACTGGAGCTCTTGCCCCAGCCAGCCTGGAAGTTCGTGGGGCAGGGTAGAGAATGCTCACGGTTAGGACAGCACCTGGGGGACCCAGTATCCAGGAAGAGCGAGGTGCAGAGCTTGCGGTGAGCAATGTGGGTGCCCTGTGTGACCCCCTCTAGCCTCATGCTGCTTGTTGTGTCTTCCTTTCCCTCTGTCTCACTTGGTTTTAGTAACAGTTTAAAAAATTTCACCCTGATGGAGAAAAGGTTTTTCCTGCTCCCCGACCAGACAGAGCAGGTGGGGGTCAGAAACCTTGTGCTGGGTATAGTTGGGGCACAGGTCGGCCAGTGTGGGCTCAGAGAGGGGAGACTGGTTATGCTGGGCTCACAGGTTCTTTGGGGACTGGTTCTTTTGAGGATTTAACGTTGTTTATCTGAAGAGGCCATTCCCCTTACAATCAGCCTTAAAAAAATTAATAAGTCATTAACCAAACTCTAAATAGGAGCAAATGCAAATTAATATACTCTGGAAAAAGGAAGGGACTAATACAAAACATGTTTTACAAACAAAATGAGGGGATCAGATTCTCAGCAGCCTGCTTGCATGTTTTTGTAGCAAAATGGAAATTAATCTCTTCCCAGGGGCTCATCATCCATTCCCTCGGCTCAGTGTAATATGCAGAATTTTTTTTTTTTAATAGAGAAGAAAAAGCTTCCAGCTGTTTTTTTTTTTTTTTTTTGAAGAAGCCAAGACAGAAGGACATCTTGGAGCTGGGTCTGTGGAGAGTCACTGGGTGGCCCCTTTGTTTTATGATGGAAGGAGAGTGATCTCTCATTTTCCAGGTGGGGGTCAGTGAAGAATAGGCTTAGCAGGTGCTGGCTTCCCCTGTGTGTAGAGATCTGGCACAAGCAAACCAAGGGCCTCCTGAGACCCCAGCCCCTTCTCCCTGAGATTTTGAAGTTAGAGAGGCTTGTAGAGTCATCTAATAGACTCTGGCCAAAGCTGCTTAACTGACAGGGCTATGCAGTTCCTGGCACAGTGTGGGCTGAGCCCAGAAGTCCAGCCACACTGCTGGTGTGGAGGTTTGTGAAGATGGGCTAAGGAAACTGAGACTTTGGAGCCCCAAAGAGGGTATCCTTGGGTCAGAACCTGCAGGGGCATCACTGCAGTGGCCCTCAGCATCCTGCAGACTTTGGGACCAGTTTTCAGCAGTGACGCTGGGTGATGGGATCAGTGGCAAAGACAGCATCTGGCTGCCCTCATCTGGTGCATGTTAGAGAGGCCTCAGGTGGAAGCACTGAGTTTCCCGCTGATAGAAGCCTGTAGACGTGCGATTGGAAATTCAGAAAGATGTGAGACTCCTTTTTGTGTGCTAAGCTGGTGGAGTGAAGTCCTACTGTTCCTCTCAGTACACTTAGTTGCTTCAGTCGTGTCTGACTCTGTGTGACCCCATGCACTGTAGCCCTCCAGGCTCCTCCGTCCATGGGGATTCTCCAGGCAAGAATACTAGAGTGGGTTGCCATGCCCTCCTCCAGGGGATCTTCCCAACCCAAGGATCAAACTCAGGTCTCCCACCTTGCAGGTGGATTCTTTACTGTCTGAGCCATGAGGGAAGCCCATACATTTAGCACCATAGACTAATTTTCAGTATTTTGCAAAATCAAATTAGTTTGAGCAGCTTTTAGGAAGGAAGCAGATGTTTACCACAAACACATCTAAGTTTCAAAGTTTAGAATAGAACCACATTTTCTCTAATGGTCAAATATATCTTCCAGCTGGCTTTCTTTCCAGTTTTTACTTTACTTTAAAATAGTGCTAGTGGCTGTGACAAACAGACATCAAAATACCTACGGCTGAAATGCCTAGGAAGTCCGGGTGGGTACTGTGCTTGGCTCACTGGCTCTCTTCCAAGCACTGAGCCTGCACCCAGGATTCTGATCTCTGCAGCATGTCGCTTCTGGGGTCATCATGCTTGTCCCGAGCTGACCGAGGGGTGAGGAGTATGGAGACCCACACATGGGAGCTTTCCACAGGCCAGGCCTGGGAGCAAGACATGTCATTTCTGCCCACAACCTACAGACTGGAACTCAGCCGCAGGCCCGGACCTCAGCACGAGGAGACTGGGCAGTGACAACCAGAGATGCCTAGGAGGAAGGGAACGCTGTTTGTTGAACAGATCACAGTTTGTGCCCCAGATGGCACACTGATTATCACAAGATATCCAGAGCATCCCTCCTAGAATCTGGACTGGAAATGCCAAGTTCAGTGTAAACCTGGCGGAGCCCTTGGAACAGGTATGTTGGATGAATAAGTGAACCATTGCTCCGTAGAGGAACGAGCTGATGACTGTGACCCTGGAGCCAACTCGCTTGCGTTGTTGAAGCTGGCTTGAGCGCCTTTTCAGTTGGTGGTTCTGACAGCTTGGGTCAAGGAGCAGAATGACATTCTTCTTTTTTTTTTGACCTCACCATGTGGCTTGTGGGATCTTTGTTCCCTGACAAGGGATTGAACCCACACCCCCTGCATTGGAGGCTCTTTACTTCTGGACTATTAGGGAAGTCCCCAGAATGACATGTTCTTTCAGACTCACATCTGAACCGTTGTTCTGGGCATGCTTCATAGCCCTTTGAGTGCCATCTGCCCAGGGGACACTGATGCAGCTCTGGCCCTTTGAGGCATCCAAAATATTGGAGGCTCTGCTGAAGGGAGACATCTGTGCCTGCCTGGAACAGATGGGGTGGCTGTCACACGCCCCAGAAGCTCCTGTGTGGTAACCTCTGGGGGGTCATAGAGCATGCCTGTGGGGAGCTTTGCAAAGGGGAGCATTCTTGGGAGTAGATGGGGATTATTCCCCCAGAATACAGATGTAGGGAAAGAGTAAATTAGCCAAGATGACAGTGGTCAGGTTCTCTCGCCCCACGTTTTGTAAATACAAGATTATATAACAGCTGAGATCACTTATGTTACTGTGCATGCATCATGGTGGACCTGCTTGACCGGGGGCCACTCTGTTCCATATAAGCATCACCTGAGAAGCCCTTATGGCTGCGTTACAGCTGTGTCCACTGGGTTGTGCACAAGCAGAGAGAATACAGCATGTCTGCTGCTAAGGCTGCCACGCCAGCCAGGAGAGAATAAATATGTCTGCAGTTTCTAATGCTCCTTGAGTTTTCTTCCAACTTCCCTGCTCATCCCCTATCTACCCTGGGTTCAGTGAAAGATGTACACAGTGAGAAATAGCAAGACAGTTGGCATAGGTTGGCAGGATTCCCAGCAGGTAGAGAAGCCTGAGGCGCCAATGGATGGAGGAAGCCAGGGGCCACTGCATAGCATGCAGTACTGGTGGCCGTGGCCCTCTCAGCATGGGCCCAGTGGAAGACTGGGAGGTAGTGGACGGGTCACTGGAGAACACTGAAAAGGTGTTACGGGCAGTGAGTTCCCATTTGCTGGACAAAGTGGTATGGACTGCTGCTGGCACTGTGGGGCAGATTTTCCAGACTTCTCTGAAAGTGAATATGGACAGTGCCCTATGTGAAACCATGCAGGCGTGCAATGTGCAGAGATGCTTGGAAGAACTAGAGCAACGTATGCTGACATTAGAGCAAGAACCCTGTGGCCCTGAAGAACCCAGCGTCTCTGAGGGTGAGGTGGTAAGGGACAGTGATGATAAACATTATGAAACTAAGGAACATTTTGAGACTGCGGGTCCCCACTGGTTAGCAAGGCCTGTTCTGCGTCAGGATGGGGCCAAGAAGGCATGGAAGCCCGGGAGGCCTTGGGCACTGTGGAGACCAGAGGGGATTAGCACCGACTCTGCAGCCACAATGAAGTCCAGGAAGGCTGACAAGGAGCAAGGACCAATCCCACTGGAGAGAAAGAAGAAAAGAAAAAGGGAAGGGAAACCACAGGGGAGAGTTTAGAGCTGGATCAGGGCCTGCCGAGCCCATCCCTGCAGAGCCCTGAGGAGTCCACTGTGTCTGCAGACAGAAACATCACTCAGGACGGCAAATGAAGTTTAGAAAATACAGTGAGGACCTGGACTTCAGGGTGGTGGATGACGATGGGGGAAACTTGCGATGCTTGGAGCCGGCTGGAGGTCCACCCTCTCAGCCCCTACACCGGCTGGGCAGGCGGAGGAGCCTCCAGCAGATGGCAGGCGCTTTACAGGCATCACAGGAGATGCAACTTTAAACGATGCCCGCCCACCTCTCTTTGGTTCCCTAACTGCTACCTCGATAGTGGCAAGCTTGGGGAGAAGTCAAGGGAGGGCAGCAGGAAAGGGGATGAGGAGTGAGATACACCCTGAAGGGGGAGAGCTGGTAAAGGCCCAATCTGGGTATCACAAATGTGGACCAGTTTTCTGGCGGCTGGAGTTGCGAGGAATAAAAATGATAAACAGCCCAATGCTCTGCTCCTGGAGCTATGGAGGCAACTGAGGCCAGAGCAGCAGTTTACCAAGTTTGGGAAGCACCCACAGCAAGGGGTACAGGCGGTTCAGTTAGAAGATTACATGGCACCCAAGGATGTTCCTTTAGATGTCCTTTTCCACTTTGAATAGGCCTCAGACCAAGGTGCCCACCCAAAGAGCCCAAGCCAGGGAATGGAGGCCCCATGTAGAACTTGCAATTCACTGGTCACTAGCATGTGCAGAGAATAACAGCCCTGGTTGACGCTGGTGCTGAACACGGCCTTGTTTATGGCAAGCTGAAGCAGTTTCCTGGCCCTAGAGCCTACATTGCTGGCTGTGGTGGCCAGATGATGTACATTTAGTAGACAGTGTGCTGTAAAGGCTGTGTATGGTGTGTTACTAGCATCTGTTTCTCTTGCAGATTTAGGACAGTGTGAAAGCATCTGGAATCATGTGGTGGGCTGTGAACGCCACAAAAATCCCCTCCTTGATGGGGTGGGCCTTGTCCTGTTTGGGGTTTTTCTGTTCTTGGGCGGGGAAAAGAAACGAAAGGTGGAGTTGCCCTTGTGGGGGCTTTCCTGCACTCTCACAAGGACACATGGTGGGCTGGCCTTGCCCATGGAAGATAAAAGCACTCCAGTCCTGGTGGTGGCTCTTCTAGCCCCATGAGGGCAAGGACTGCAACAGGGGTTCCAGGTGATACCTGGCATTGGGTTTGGCTATGTGTTGGGGGTCTAACTGTTTGTTGTTGTAGCATCTGCTGCTGTTGCAGATGGTGGGTTCAAAGGTCGGGGTTACTCGCCAAGAGAATATCGCAGAAGACGGACTGTACGTAGGTTGTGAGGCGAGAAACCCTGAAGAGGTGGAAAGGAGGGAAAGAGCAAATGAGCCAAGATGGCAGTGGTCAGGCTCTCTTGCCCTGGTTTTGTAAATACAGGTCATGTAACAGCTGAGCTCACTGACACTACTGCTCGTGCATGTCATGATGGACCCGCTTGACCACCGGCCACTTTTGATCTATATAAACACCACCTGAGAAGCCCTTGTGGCTGTGCTTCAGCTGTATCAACCACTAGAGGTGAGAATACAGCGTGTCTAATGCTATAGCTGCTGTGCCAGCCTGCAGAGAATAAATGTGTCTGCAGTTCCTACGGCATTTTCTTCCAACTTCCCCACTTGCGCCTTGCCTACCCTCGGTCCAGCGAACCACGTGCACAGTGAGGAACAGCAAGACAACAGGTAACTGCCGCAGCGTCTGGGGAAATGGGCCATGCAAAATCCAGAGCACGTTGGTCTTTCAAGTGGCACAGTGGTCCCTTTGAAGCATCTAGCACCTGGGGAAGATGCTTCGGGGGCCTTAAATTTTCTCCTGACAACTGCACCTGCCCTCTCAGTCCCTAGGTCAACAAGGCTCTTGCTTATCTCAGTAAGAACATTGCATGTTCCTCCCAGTGGATACTCTGGAGCTGGTCCTGGTTGACTTCTGTGTGGTATGTGTGCTGGGCTCCCGCTCTGGGCCAGGCGCTGTGTTGGGCACTCAGTGGACACTGTTTCCTGGGTCCATGCAGCCCACAGTGGGCAAGGTTCTGCTGTAGACTCTTGGCTCCAGGAGCAAGAGGCTTTCTCTGGCTGCCTCGGGCTGCGGGTGCTCCTTGAACGATCTGGAAATTTCCAGGTGCTATCTTCTGCGGTGTCTTTTAAATGGCTATTTTGTACTATTTTACTGAAGGTGTTGGATGTGGAAAGGCACAAACTGCTTCACTGTGAATATTTTTATAGTGTTAAGAAGGCTTTCCATCTCCATCACAAGGAATTTCCCTGAATCCCTCTTAACTGCCTGTAGCCTCCAGAGTGCCAGACAAGTGCCCCCAACAGAAGCTGATTCTACTTTGCTCCCTTAAAACTCGGCCTTCTCATTATGCTGACCAGTTTAATCCCCTCACCCTGGGTCCTGGGCCTCCCTGGGCACCCCAAACCCAATAACATTCTCTGCTAAACAGAGAGCTCCCCTAGCCCCTGTTTTGGAAGCACCGAAGAAGTGCCAGAGGCATTACCCTTCCCACTTTTTTTTTTTTACCTCCCCCATCAGCAGGTCGCCTCCATCACCTCCTCCTCCCCCCCAGGCAAAGGTGGTTTCTTTATATAACAGGACAGAGAAGTGTCCTGCCACACTCCAAGCACAGAGACCCTGGGGTACCCCTGCTTGAAGATGAGCAGTTGTAGATTTAAGGCAACTCCAGGACCAAATATTCTGTCATCTGTTCAAAAGAGGAGCTTCACAACATGGATGGTCCTGAGAGTGTCATATTGCGTGAACTAAGTCAGAAGAGAACTATCAGGATATCCCTTAGAGGTGGAATCTAAAAAGAAATGATACAAGTGAACTTACTGAAAAAACGGAAACAGACTTCAAGAAGGAGAGCTTACGGTTGCTGGGGGGAACCACAGGGGCATGGGATACTTAGGGACTTTGGGAAGGTTATGTACACACTGCTATATTTAAAATGGATAACCAACAAGGACCTACTCCTTAGCACAGGGAGCTCTGCTCAATGTCATGTGGCAGCCTGGATGGGAGGGGAGCTCAGGGGAGAATGGATACATGTATATGTATGGCTGAGTCCCTTTGCTGTTCACCTGAAACTATCACAACATTGTTAATCAGCTATTCCTTAGTACAAAATAAAAGTTTTTTTTTTTTTTTGTAAAAGAGCTGCAGCTGGCCAGGCTTTCTGGCTGCTCACCAGTGCCTGGTCCCCAGCCCACCTCTTGGCCAACTGAACGACTTGCTCCTTGTTTTTCCCAGATAAGATTTCTGAATCAAAATCTGATTGATTCTCCTTTCATGCCAGGCACTCATGGGTCAGAAGCCCTTCTGGCCAATCAGCTGTGGTCAGTGTAACACAGCCCATGGGCTCCCTTACTAGGAACTGCTTCTTTCAGAAAGGACCCAGGGGTAGAGTGTGTTCCCTTTAAAACAGGGTTCCCTGCTGCTCCCAGGACTGACTCTGTAGTGCAGCCCCCTACACATAACAGTTAAAAGTGTCAGAGGCAAGCTGCAAATCTGGGCGTGCTCATGCAAAAGCCGCTTAACCATCAGTCCCTTGGTCTACATTGGGCTTTCAGACGTAGATATGGGAGATACAGGAAGAATAGCCAGAAAGGTAGAAATAAGAAAGTGGTATTTTTTTGATTCCCTCCTTTAGTATTGGGTTGGCCAAAATGTTCGTTTGAGTTTTTCCATACTTTAACGAACCTTTTGGTCAACCCAGTAGATACATTTACAACCCTCCTATCCTCATGTGAAGAGTTGACTCATTGGAAAAGACTCTGATGATGGGAGGGATTGGGGGCAGGAGGAGAAGGGGACGACAGAGGATGAGATGGCTGGATGGCATCACTGACTCGATGGACGTGAGTCCGAGTGAACTCCGGGAGTTGGTGATGGACAGGGAGGCCTGGCATGCTGCAGTTCATGGGGTCGCAAAGAGTAGGACATGACTGAGCGACTGAACTGAACTGAACTATCAAGGACAGTTATCAAACAAATCAAAAAACCTCACACTGCAGGATAGTTAAAAAAAAAAAGAAGCCAATAAATCACTCCCCAAAGTTGGGAAAAGTGACGTGAATTGCATATTGAAAAGTCAAGGGAATGGGGTGAAGTCATCTTAAGATGGTGGAAAAGTGAAGTAGTTCAGTCGTGTCTGACTCTTTGCGACCCAATGGACTGTAACCTACCAAGCTCCTCTGTCCATGGGATTTTCCAGGCAATAGTACGTGAGTGGATTGCCATTTCCTTCTCCAGGGGATCTTCCTGACCCAGGGATTGAACCCGGGTCTCTTGCATCGTAGACAGATGCTTTACCGTCTGAGCCACCAGGGAAGTAAAGATGGTGGAAGGCCCCTCCAATTAGAGCCAGCTGTGCTCAGCTCCTCACCTGGCTCCACACACTGGTCTGTCCACGTGAGAGACGAGTCAGGAGCAGAATACAAACCAGCTCCGGAACCCACAGGAAGCGAGAGTCCCTCACCAGGTAGGAGTTGAAGTGGAATGAAATGATATTAGCAGCTCTTCCAACTTTCCACAATTCAACACTTCAGAGAAATCCTCAAAGGTTTTTGTTTTTAAGCTTTCCATCCTTTTATTTTCTGAATTTTAAAAACTGTATTCTCCCAATCTCTATCTCCTCCTTTGGTCTCATGGTTACTTCCTGTCCCAGACACCTGCAAAATAGTCCCTGTTTCCCTTGATTCAGACCTCTTGAGTACTTGTCCTGAGTTCCTGTGGCAACCTCTTTGAAGAAACATTAAATGATATTCATGGAAATATTAAGTGATTTCAACCAAGACTATCTGGGTTTGAATCCCCATTCAAATTCTCCTCAGCTTAGTGATGCTTTGCTTTTCTCATCTATAAAACAGAGCTAATTATAAGAATCTCCTTAACACCCAGCTTTATTCTTCCTTCCTGACACTTTGCAAATCCACTCCCCTCTTTCCATTCCCTGACTGCATTCCTGCACATTCGTCTCACAGGTCTCCTGCCTCTGGTCTCTGTGCCTCCCGAAGCCATCAGGCTGGTGGCAGATGGAACTCTCTGAGTACTGAAGGCTCATGATGGCCAGAGCTGGGGGAGATCTTGGGAACCCACCCAGACAACCATCGTATGTGGAGGAGGAGGAGAATGGAGGTTGCTGATGAAACGACTTGCAAGCTGGGGTTAGAATCCAGGACCCCAGACCTCTCCCAGCACTCTGTTATACCACACAGCCACTCATGAACCAGGAGGTAAAGTTGAAGAAGGTAGGTTGGTGATGGCAGTAAACAAACCTTTGTTTCCAGCCTCTGACCCACGCCCTTTCTGGGAGGACGCTGAGTCACGCCCAGTAGAGGCACGGTGTGATTCTCTGCTCTGTGGCTCTTGGGTTTGGCCGTGTGATTTTCTTTGTCCATTAAAATATGGGCAGAGGTCGGTTCAAAGAGTGTCTGTGTTGCCACCCACCCCTCTTGCACTTTCTGATGTTTATCACGGAAAGAACAAACTCCAGGTGGCCACGGGTCCCAGAAGGAGAGACACGGAGAACTAAACACCATCAAGAGCCTGAGGAAGAGCTGCTACAGCCAGCCTGCAGACCTGTGAATGTGAGCTCGGTGGCTGCCGCTCTCAGCCACTGAGATTTTTGAGTATGTTTGTTACCCCCGCAGGACTCAGCAGGAACCTGCCTGATAACAATGTTCTCAACCTCAAAGGCTGAGTAGTGTCAATAGCAGAGTTCTGGCTGCAGGCGTTGCCAGGATCTGTGGAGTGAAATCCACTGTCCTTGGCGAAGGCTCCTCTCACCTGAAATGCAACCAATTTTTCAATCTCGTCTCTTCTTTTCTCTGCCAATACCTAAGCCACCTGAACATTCCTCCCCAAGCCCAGCTCCTCTGCTCTACCTAATTCAGCTCTAGACCTCATGAAGACAACCAACCCAGTCCCATTCATCCCTCCTTCCCCTGAACGCAGGTCGTCAGACAGCAGGTCGCTCGGCCATGCAGCCAAATTCTCACACTCTCTCTCACCCCAGTGCCCTGCCCTGGCCCCTCCATCCTTCTGTGTTAGAAGCAGGGTCCGGCACAGCCCTGCCTGCCTCTCACCCAGATTCCCCTGTTGCATAGTCCTGGCTGCCTTGCGTCACCCCTCTGCCACTCTGTGCCCTGGTCCATCCTCATGTTAGCAGGACCCAGGTGACTCCTTGAATGGAGGAGAGGATGTTGGAAGCTGAGGGGAAAAGCCCTCAAAGTGCCGAACAAGGCAAAGCCGATGGGGGCTTTGACCAGGCTGAACCTGGATGCCAGGCCTTTCCTGCCACCTGAACCTGAGAGCCTGCTGGTGGGGACCCGGGGGAGCCCAACCTTGACACTGGGTGGTGACTTAGGGCTCACAAAGACCCTTCTCTTCCTGGCAGGTGAGCATCAAGACTTCAGCGCATTCAGAGGAGAGTGAGAGGGAGGACCTGCCTGATCATGGCGAAGGAAAACAGCCCAGTGTTTCACTGGGAATATTTTACTGGGTAAACTTTTCCCTAACTGGCCAGAGTGCTTTAGAGGTGGATCGCTCAGGTCACAAGGAAGTCCTCTTGAGGTCAGGGCAGCTCCTGATGCCCTGACTCAGAGAGTTGAAACCACCACCAGAAAAGCTGACCCCGTGAGACCCCTGTCTGCAGTGCAGTCTAGAGAACCTGCAGCCCTCCAGGGCCCAAAGCTGAGAATGTGCCTGAAGAGAGTTTTATTGCAGGAACCAAAATTTAACCAGTGGAAGATCTTTTTAAACAATATACTTAAATTGTGCCTCCTTTAGCAGGCATTAAAATGGAAGATGGGACAGTATTTTTGGCTCCGTTGGTCTCAGAGTCCAGGCTCCTCTTCAGGACTCCTCAGCATGTGATAGAAGGGATTTATTAATGTGCACATGTGTTTCAGGCCTGACAGTCTGGGGGCCCATATGCCTACACAGCAAACAGCTGCCAACCTGCTGAATGGCATGTGGAGAAGACTTTCTGAAATGATGTCATTGTCTCCTGACCTTCTACCAGATGCCCGGAGGGAGCAGGGAAGTTAGAAAACAGTTTTAAAATGCTCAACAGATTTACCAAATCTCTAGGTAAGAGACACTAAAATACTTTGTAGAGTTATAAAAGTTAAAATAGTGTGAAATGATTTTAAAAATAGAGCCAGTTCCAACAGATCAGTTTTTTTTTTTCCACAATAGACTTTAGTTTACACATGATGTCAATATAAACTAAAGGGGAAAAGAGGATCATTCTTTGAAAATATCAACAAATGATGAAACTTGCTGGCCAGTTTTACAGAGGAAAAGTCCTCAGAATTAGAAATGAATGTGGAGACCCAGTCCCTGAGGCAGCTTTGATACCAAAACCTGAAAAAACAAACTTTTTACCAAGATGGCAAAAAGTAACCAAAGAAGAATTCAATAAATGAAGAGATGTATCCTCTTTCAGGATGGAAAGTCTTTGTGGATGTTAGTTCTACCCCAAATGAATAAATACATTTAACACAATTCCTATGAAGAGCCATGAGAAAAATTTAACTTTATATAGGTACTGTAAAATTCATCCGGAAGAATAATTATCAGTTCAGTTTAGTCGCTTAGTCATGTCTGACTCTTTGTGACCCCATGGACTACAGCACTCCAGGCCTCCCTGTCCATCACCAGCTCCTGGAATTTACTCAATCTCATGTCCATTGAGTTGGTGATGCCATCCAACCATCTCATCCTCTGTGGTCCCCTTCTCCTCCTGCCTTCAATGTTTCCCAGCATTAGGGTTTTTTCCAATGAGTTCCAGGGTCTTTTCCAGTCAGTTCTTTGAATGAGGTGACCAAAGTATTAGAGTTTCAGGTTCAGCATCAGTCCCTCCAATGAATATTCAGGAGTGAGAATAGAAAAGCATTTTTTTGGAAACAGCAATGAAATAAGGAGAAGGCTTACCTTGTCATGTATTTTTAATTGAGATAATTTACATATGCTATAATGAACACATTTTAAGTGCACAATTGAATGAATTTTGACAAATGTATACCTCAACCCAATCAAAATATAGAACATTTCTGTTTCCGCAGAAGGCTCCTGTATGCCCCTTTAGGTTAACCTTTGTCCAATCCCCCCTGGTCCCAACACTAGACTTGACTCAGGTGACCACTGATCTAACATTATAGGCAAGTTTAGTTTCACCTGCTCTGGAATATCATCTGACTAGGAATTTACAGAATGTTCTGTTTTGCATCTAGTTTCTTTCCCTCAGTGTGATTGATGTCTGTGAGATTCATACACTATCAGATATAAAAATTTATTGAGCCTACAGAAATCAAAGAACTGACTTATTTGAAAAGACCCTGATGCTGGGAAGGATTGAAGGCAGGAACAGGGGACGACAGAGGATGAGATGGTTGGATGGCATCACTGACTGAATGGACATGAGTTTGAGTAAATTCCGGGAGTTGGTGATGGACAGGGAGGCCTGGTGTGCTGCAGTCCATGGGGTCGCAAAGAGTCAGACAAGACCGGGCAACTGAACTGAACTGAATAGAAATCAAAACAGTGTCAGGTTAGCATAGGAATAAACAGATTGATCCACAGAATAGAAGAGAATCCAGATCTGACTCTAAGTTACAGTGGGAATTCAGTAGATAGAAAGATGGCAATTCAGATTCGTCTGGAAAATATAGATGAGTCAATAAATGGCCTTGGCTCATCACTGGGGGAAATGAGATTAGATTCCCTCCTTTCATCTTGGGCTTTGCAAGTGGCTCAGAGGTTAAAGCATCTGCCTACAGTGTGGGAGACCTGGGTTTGATCCCTGGGTTGAGAAGATCCCCTGGAGAAGGAAATGGCAACCCACTCCAGTATTCTTGCCTGGAGAATCCCCATGGACGGAGGAGCCTGGTGGGCTACAGTCCACGGGGTTGCAAAGAGCTGGACACAACTGAGCGACTTCACTTCACTTCACTTTTCATCTTAGGCTTTCCAGGTGGCTCTAGTGGTAAAGAACCTGCCTGCCAAAGCAGGAGACATAAGAGATGCAGGTTTGATCTCTGGGTCGGGAAGATCCCCTGGAGGAGGGAATGGCAACCCACCCCAGTATCCTTGCCTGTAGAATCCCATGGACAGAGGAGCCTCCATAGAGTTGCAAAGAGTCGGACATGACTGAAGCAACTTAGCATACATGCACTGTTCATCGTATGCTGAAATAAATTACAGATGGATTAAATATTTAAATAACAAATCTGTCAAAGAAAAAATATATAAATGTAGCCTCGAAGTTGGAGATGTTTCTTTAAGCATTGATCTAAAGCCTATAAATATATATGTAAGACTGGTGAAGATTCATTGTAAGATTTATCTGGCAAATTAAATCATCTGGGGAATATAATTGCAACATATATGACAGATAAGGAGTAAATATGCTAAACAGCTTAAGAGTTACTGAAATCAATTAGGAGGCAAATACCCAAGAGGAAAATAGGCAAAGGATAAGAACAGGTCCTTCACTGAGGAAGAAATCCAACTGGCCAATAAACAAGCAGTGAGGGTCAAAGAAACACAGATGATAGCAATTGTTTAGTACCTGATTATTATTTTTTAACTATCTGATTGACTTCAAAAATGTTTCAGATTTCGCCCCTGGTCCAGTGGTCAAGACTTCACCTTCCAGTGCAGGGAGTGTGGGTTCCATCCCTGATTGGGAAGCTAGGATCTCACAGCCTTCATGGCCAAAAGACCAAAATATAAAGCAGAATCAATATTGTAACAAATTCAATAAAGACTTTTAAAATGGTCCCATGTCAAAAAAAATCTTAGGAAATCTTAGTATGCACATTGAGACATCCATACATATTCTTCAGAAGACTTAGTTTTGAGTGGTGTTTTATGAAATGCCCTTGTGTGTGACCCTACTTGATCTTCAGCAGCTCCAAACAGTAGGAAGGTGAGGTCTGATGTTATTTTACAAAGAGCCCTAGGTGAAGTTACTTTCTTGATGTCACAGAGATAGTAAGTAGTCAGCGGTTCATTTGTAGTTCTCTGAATGTTTATTATATCATGGCTTCTTCCTGGATATCTCAGTTGGTAAAGAGTCCTCCTGTAATGCTGGAGACCCCAGTTCAGTTCCTGGGTTGGAGAAGGGATAGGCTACCCATTCCAATATTCTTGGGCTTTCCTTGTGGCTCAGCTGGTAAAGAATCTGCCTGCAATATGGGAGACATGGGTTTGATCTCCGGGTTGGGAAGATCCCCTGGAGACAGGAAAGGCTACTCACTCCAGAATTCCATGGACTGTATAGTCCACTGGTTCGCAAAGAGTTGGACATAACTGAGCAACTTTCACTTTCAGTTTCTTAGAGCCAAGCTGGCTATATCTTTCTTCAGTGAATTTCCATTAGTTCATAAATTTTAGAATTATTAATGCTAATATACTATGCCCTCATTTCAAGGAAAACAAATTTGATGCCATAAGAATTTCCAAGCTTGTTTCTTTTAAAAAATAATTTTATTTATTTATTTATGGCTGTGCGGGGTCTTCGTTGCTGCGTGGGCTTTCTCTGGTTGTAGTGCCTGGGCTTCGCATTGCTCTGGCTTCTCTTGCTGCAGAGCACAGGCTCTAGGTGCTCGGGTTTCCACAGCTGCATCACGTGGGCTCAGTAGTTATGGTCTCTGGCTCTAGAGCACAGGTTCAATAGTTGTAGTGTTCAGGCTTAGTTGGTCCTTGGCATGGGGGATCTTGCTGGATTAGGGATCAAACCCTTGTCTCCTGCATTGGCAGGCAGATTCTTTACCCCGGACCACTAGGGAAGCTCCAGTCTTGTTTCTTAATAAACATTGCATCCATTTACCGTAAGACACAATGGGGAGATTAAACATCTTAAGAAGAATGTGAGGATGACTGTCTTGTATTACTTCTTTAGTTTGGCAAAGAAGCTGTGAGTTATAGTGCCAAAGATATTTTAAATTTGCAAAATTGATTCATTGGATAATCCACTCCTTCAGCAAATACATATTGCACACCTGCTCTGTGACAGGGCTCTTTTCCCTACACTTGGGGAAACAGAGATGAGTGAGATAGGCAAAAATCCCTGCCTGTGTGGAGCTGAGGTTCTACATGTATTTTTCAAGTATTACAAAGCAATGTTTGTGCTAGTTTATAAAATACATGACGACTGCAATGTCTTAAATAATCTAAGTAGTATAAAAAGCAGATAATTTAATAAACATGAATTGTAGTGTAAAGTATACAAAAATGTTCACCATTTTTGCCTGAAAACTAAACTCAGAATTAAAAGGATGTCAGTGTTCCTTGTTAGGAGTTATGTTTGCATTTTGTTCCTCTTCTCCTTGAGAAGGCATCAGAAAGCCTTCTCGGATTCATCCAGGGCAGCCCTCACCTCCATTAGGAGAGCAGGAAAGGACATGTGGGTCCCTGGACTGAGTCTGCAGGAGAAGAGGGGTCAGGTGAGAGGACTCCGGTCCTGGAGAAGGAATGTGACAATGGCCTGTGCGAAGAGGAGGTAACCAGACCCTCTTGTTTCAAAGGTTTAAAAGAAAAAACTCTGACTAACCTCTTGGAGAATCCCTGAGAGACAGAGGACCTTAGTTGTAGGGCTTCTGGGAAACTGGTTTGGAAACACTCTGGGATCCTGAACCAGATCGCCCTGGGGGTGTGGTCAAGTATGTGCTCCAGACTGAGGTCCGCCTGGTGGTGCTCTGCTGGCTAGAGGTGATGCCAGCCAAAGCTCCAGACCCCTACGCGCCCAGTGCCACTGGCAGCCCGAGCCTCTGTATGCCTGGTCGTTGCTGCAGGACATGGTGCCCTGCAGGCTCCTGGAGCAGTGGTGGTCAACCCCAGTCACACCCCAGAGCTTGACAGTCTCAGGGGCCACATGGAGGGGAACAGATGTTAGGGGTGCAGGGACCTGGACATCTGTACATGGGACAGAAACACAGAAGGGAGCCAGGAGGACACTGGTTACTTGATTCAAAACACTGACTATTTTGACATGGACACATTGGCTCAAGAAAGCTAAACAGCTGTATGATGCATCTAGAATGTTGCAGTCTTTCCCAACTGGTGTACGTGTGCCTGTGAGCTCGGCTGGTGTGCGTGCCAGCCAGCGGTGTCCTTTGCCCCTTGGACTTGATAGAAGCTCAGCTTGGGTCCCATTACACATGCTGAAGACCTTTCCAGGAGACTGGCTAGGTTCCTGCAGAGCCCGGTGGGGCCTGTTTTCCCCAGGTCACTGCGAGGTGACTTCATTGCAAGCAAAGTTCATGGCTGGGGCTCAGGCCTTCATCCCTCATCCCCTCAAAAGCTGGGCCATGGAGGAGGATTTATGTCTCAGCAAAACATCTTCAAAGGTTTTGCATCAGTGTCCTTCCTCATCACGCCCCATCTCCCCGCCCCCCTGCCGAACCACCGCAAACGGAACAACTCAGGCAGCTCAGCCTCCCAGACGCCTGTCACCTTCTATGTTCTAAAATCTCACCTTTCTCTCAAAATATCAAGGTGTTTTTCTCTACAAAGACAGCGCCTCTCCCGTGGGGGTCTCTGCTGCCAGCTGTTAAACTGAGAACAAGTTTACTCCCTTTCACCTGACATTGAACCTCTGAATCAGGAAGCATGACTGGACAAGGATGAGCTGTTTGATATCAACTGTTAATTTAAAAACCAGCTATAGTTATGAAAATATTTTATGTAAGCCTCTGGCGATATACTTGGAGTTTGTTAATGATAGATATTTCAGAGGTTAAGAGGTGCAGGCAAGGGACTTCCTAGGTGGTCCAGTGGTTAAGACTCCGAACTTCCACTGCAGGGGGCATGGGTTCAATCCCTGGTCCAGGAACTAAGATCCCACATGCAATGCGGTGTGGCCAAAAAGCAAACAAAAGGTGGAGGCTGTGTCCAGAGGTGGTAAGGTAACCTTTAACATTCTATGATGAATTGTACACTTTAAATGGCAAATTGTACGATAGCTGAATAAAACTGTTACAAAAGACCTTTAATTCTGGAGCGGCTCCTGGTGAAGAAGGACCTGAGGCCCTCTGAGAGCTCTGTCCTCCTGGGGGATCGTTCACTTGCTCCGGCACCACAGGTGGAGGGGCCACTCCACTCTGCTGAGGTGGCATAGAGCCCCCCGGAGGCACTCCATTCTTGAGCACCCACCTGCTTCAGGAAGGGGCAGTGCCGCCCTGTGCAGAGCCCAGCCAGGAGGAGAGTGGCCATGGAGGGAGGGGGCTTACGTCTTGGCAGGGGCGCTGCCTTGGCACTGGACTTGAACTCCAACCCCTGGGAGCCTGGGGAATTGTGTGCGCCCCCACCCAGCTGCTGGGTCCTTTGCTTTGTCTGCCCCACCCCTCGGGAGGGTGAATCTTGTCCCAAGCCAAATTGTCCTCATGGGCAGGGGTGGCTCTCATGAGACCTCTGAACTCTGGCCACAGTTAATTGGCCCCAGGTAGGTCTTTGACCCCTACTAGGCCAGTTGGGGTCCAACTCTTGGACTTTTCTTTCCAGAGTGACCCCTGCCCAAGCCCCCAGACCCTCTCTGATGGTAGAGATAGGAGAGGGAAGGTGTGGGAACGGCAGTGCTCATGGTAGAACTGAGAGCAGCCCAAGCCTGACATCAGCGAACAAGCGGGACGGGGACTGGGGGTGGCGGGAGGAAAGGCATGTGGAGTCCTGACAGAAGGTGAGAGATGGCTCAGAGGAAGAGGTGGCTCCTCCGGGGGCCCAGCCCACATTTAGGGTGTCAGCCCCACAGCGTTGGGGTAGAGCCCTCATCTACCTGTTGGGCCTTTCCAAGCACAGCGCCTTAGACAGAAGGCTTAGAGTGGCCAAGAAAGGCCAGACTGAAGTGCCCAGTCCATCTTCACAAAAGTAGTCTGTGGTCGTCTCTTGCAAGGGCACTATTGTAACAATTCTTCAACAAGAGTGATGTGCTTTGGGTCTTCTTGGTTTTGCTAAAATTTTTTTTTTAGAGTCATGGCCATGTTACAGAATTTAGAAAAATCAACAAAAGCATCACCCATAAACTACGAGGTGTTGAAAACTGCTGTTTTACTTAATTTTCTAGCGTTCTTTTGTCACTAAATCGTGTCCGACTCTTCTGTGACACCATGGACTGTAGTGCTCCAGGCTCCTCTGTCCATGGGATTCTCTAGGCAAGAATGCTGGAGTGGGTTGCCATTTCCTTCTCCAGGGGATGTTCCCAACCCAGGGATGGAACCCACATATCCAGCATTGCAAATTCTTTACCACTTAGCCACCAGTGAAGCCCAGGTTCTTAGCATGCAGTTTAGTATTACACAAACAAGGCGTTGGGATGGACAAACCTAAACCAGTGTGGCCTCAGGAGCAGCAGCAACAGTGGCAGTGTCACCCGGGGACTTGTCAGAAATGCTGATTCTCAGGCCTCACCTTCCAAAGTAGAAACTGGGGCGGGGCCCAGCCAGCTCTGCTTGAATAGATTTGATGAACTCCAATTGGGGAACCATGAATTTGGGCAAACTCCAGGAGATAGTGAAAGACAGGGACGCTGGGCGTGCTGCAGTCCATGGGGTGGCAAAGAGTCCTACACGACTTAGCCGCTGAACAACAGTTGGGAAACTATTGGTTGGCACCTTTGTAATCTCAACGCAGCCCTTCTATGTTACCACCAGAGGGCACCAGCAGGCTGTGATTTTTCCCCTGCTGTTGCCAACTTTTTCATTCTCTAAGGACCTGCGACAGAGACCTCGCAACACTTTCTTCCTTTTTAAAAATTGGAATAAAGGTTGACTGAGGATATTTTGGTAATTATTGATAAACTTAAATGCCACCGTGTTTGGGCCAAACTGAGCTGTCATTCTGGTCCTTGCTTAACTGTGGACCCAGTGTTTTGGCAGTGGTAGAACATACTTGACAGCACTTGTTTTGTTTGGAGCATTAAGAAATGCAAAAGCATTATGGGTCAGTAGTAAAGACAATCACTCAAGCTTTTCATGAGGATGGCGCTGAAGGCAAAGAAGGAAGCCCCTGCCACTCCTAAAGTCGAAGCCAAAGCAAAGGCTTTGAAGGCTAAGAAAGCAGTGTCCACAGCCACACACAAAAAATAAGATCCAGACGTCACCAGCCTGCCGGTGGCCCAAAACACTGCAACTCAGGAGGCAGCCCAAATATCCTCAGAAGAGCGCCTCTGGGAGAAACAAACTTGACCACTATGCCATCATCACCATCGAGTCAGCCATTAAAAAAATAGAAGATAGCACCACACTGGTGTCCATTGTGGATGTCAGGGCCTACAAGCGCCAGATGAAACAGGCTGTGAAGAAGCCCCATGACATTGTTGTGGATAAGGTCAGTACTCTGATCAGGCCTGATGGAGAGAAGAAGGCATATGTTCGATTGGCTCCTGACTATGATGCTTTGGATATTGCCAACAAAACTGGGATCACCTAAGCTGAGTCCAGCTGACTAATTCCAAATATAAAAGTTTTCACTATGTTAAAAAAAAAGATGATTGCTTAAGAAATGTTTGTATTTTATAAAAAGCAGGAAACAGCTCTTCCTTTTTGTTTCTCTGCATTTCCCAACTTTTTATAACCATGGCTGGGGGAATGCACCCTGGGCCGAGAGCCTGGCTCTCATCAGTGTCCCTCCCTCCATCTGGTTGCCTCTTTTTTCCCTTGTTATTCTCCAATCAAATGCACTGAGGTGTAATTTACATATGTGAGTGTACCCACTGGAAGTGTACAATGAATTAAATTCAATATACTTTGAAAAATGTAGTCACTTCCCCCATGGGTTTTTTAAAAAGTGAAACTTACATTTCAGGTCAGTTCAGTTGCTCAGTCATGTCCGACTCTTTGGGACCCTGTGGACTGCCGAACACCAGGCCTCCCTGTCCATCACCAACTCCCGGAGTTTACTCAAACTCATGTGCATTGAGTCAGTGATGCTTCCAACCATCTCATCCTCTGTTGTCTCCTTCTCCTGCCTTCAACCTTTCCCAGCATCAGGGTCTTTCCAGTGAGTCAGTTCTTCAGATCAGGTGACCAAAGTATTGGAGTTTCAGCTTCAGCATCAGTCCTTCCAATGAATATTCAGGACTGATTTCCTTTAGGATGGACCCAGTTATTTGCCTTTCTCCATCTTCCTTCAAACCCGGTGTTTGGTGGCTATTAAGTCACCTGATAGGTCTTCCCTGATATCAGGGCTTCCCTGGTAGCTCAGTTGGTAAAGAATCTGCCTGCAATGCAGGAGACTCCAGTTCGATTACTGGGTTGGGAAGATCCCCTAGAGAAGGGGACAGCCACCACTCCAGTATTCTGGCCCAGGGAATTTCATGGATTCTATACTATAGTCCATGGGGTTGCAAAGAGTCAGACACAACTGAGTGACTTTCACTTTCAAGGCATCCTTCCCTGGTGGCTCAAAGGTTAAAGCATCTGCCTGGAATGCAGGAGAGCTGGGTTCCATCCCTGGGTCGGGAAGATCCCCTGGAGAAGGAAATGGCAACCCACTCCAGTACTCTTGCCTGGAGAATCCCATGGAGGGAGGAGCCTGATACGCTACAGTCCATGCGGTCCTCAAGAGTCAGACACGACTGGGCAACTTCACTCAAGCACACCTTCAGAACTCAGACCAGTGGGGCCGGGGCAGGGAATCCCTTCTTGGAAGTCCCAATAGAAGGACAGGGTCCAGCAGTGACTCGGTGGATCCAACTTGGTGACACCTNCTGATACGCTACAGTCCATGCGGTCCTCAAGAGTCAGACACGACTGGGCAACTTCACTCAAGCACACCTTCAGAACTCAGACCAGTGGGGCCGGGGCAGGGAATCCCTTCTTGGAAGTCCCAATAGAAGGACAGGGTCCAGCAGTGACTCGGTGGATCCAACTTGGTGACACCTCGCAGGAGTGTTTGGCTCTCTGCCTCATGTGTTTGGTGACGTCCCTTTTCTGAGAACAATTCAGACCTCATCAGTCTCTCTGAGTAGTTTGCAAAGCCCCTAGACACCTCCCTCAGGTACCCAGGTGCTCTTCCAGGTCACAGGGCTTTGCAGGGTTTTGAACAAGATGCAAACGTAAAAGAGAAGTCTAGATTTTCAGAACTGGACCTTTCTTGACAAAGTAATGTTTCTGCTTTTTATGCTTAATATGCTATCTAGGTTGGTCATAACTTTCCTTCCAAGGAGTAAGCGTCTTAATTTCATGGCTGCAANGCATGAGGTGGCCAAAGTACTGGAGCTTCAGCTTTAGCATCATTCCTTCCAAAGAAATCCCAGAGCTGATCTCCTTCAGAATGGACTGGTTGGATCTCCTTGCAGTCCAAGGGACTCTCAAGAGTCTTCTCCAACACCACAGTTCAAAACCATCAATTCTTCGGCGCTCAGCCTTCTTCATAGTCCAACTCTCACAACCATACATGACCACAGGAAAAACCATAGCCTTGACTAGACGGAACTTAGTCGGCAAAGTAATGTCTCTGCTTTTGAATATGCTATCTAGGTTGGTCATAACTTTTCTTCCAAGGAGTAAGCATCTTTTGATTTTGTGGCTTCAGTCACCATCTGCAGTGATTTTGGAGCCCAGAAAAATGAAGTCTGACACTGTTTCCCCATCTATTTCCCATGAAGTGATGGGACTGGATGCCATGATCTTCGTTTTCTGAATGTTGAGCTTTAAGCCAACTTTTTCACTCTCCTCTTTCACTTTCTTTTTTTTTTTTAATTTTAATTTTAATTTTTTCATCTCAGGTGTACATGAGTTCCCAATCTTGAACCACCCCCCGCAACCTCCCACTCCATCCTCTTTCACTTTCATCAAGAGGCTCTCTAGCTCCTCTTCACTTTCTGCCATAAGGGTGGTGTAATCTGCATATCTGAGGTTATTGATATTTCTCCCAGCAATCTTGATTCCAGTTTGTGCTTCATCCAGCCCAGTGTTTCTCATGATGTACTCTGCATATAAGTTAAATAAGCAGGGTGACAATATACAGCCTTGACGTACTCCTTTTCCTATTTGGAACCCTCTGTTGTTCCCTGTCCAGTTCTAACTGTTGCTTCCTGACCTGCATACAGATAGGGTGGGCCCTAATCCTACACGACTGATATCCTTATGAGAGGAAGTAATTAGAACACAACAGAGAGATACCAGAGGCTCATGTGCACAGAGGAAAGACCATGTGTGCTCACAGCAAAAACAAAACCGCCTATAATCCAAGGAGAAACCAAACCTGCTGATATGTTACCTTGGACTTCCAGCTTCTGGAACTGTGAGGAAATAGATCTCTGTTGTGTTCTAATTACTTCCTCTCATAAGGATATCAGTTGTGTAGGATTAGGGCCCACCCTACTGGCCTCATTAAAGGCCCTATGTCCAAACATAGTTGCATTCTGAAGTACTGGGGGTGGGGTTAAGCCCCCTAGTCTTGATGTTTTCTTGTGACAGCTGTAGCAAATGATTATATTGCTTCATAGACATCTTCTGAGTCAGTAAAAGAATGTGAAGTCTACTGACCTGTGACTCAGAGGTCAAGGGTAGACTTTCTAAAGTAGTGCTTCTCACACACTTGAGCACATGCAGATCACCTAGCCTCTTATAAGACTGCAGATTCTGACCCTCCAGCTTCAGGAAGGGGCCTCAGTTTCTTTGCATCTGACAAACCCCCAAGGCAAGTGTCAAGTCCAAAGACCACGCTGTGAGCAGTGATGTTTGGAGTACTGAGGCTTGCATTTGGAAATTGGATGATCTTTAATGATTTTAGAGGAAGATAGGGGGGCTTAATGAGCTCAATTCAGCAACTACTCTAAGCACTTTCCAGATGCAAGACCCTGTGCCAGCTCATGGAGCAGACCCCAGGTGGGCCAGCAGGCTCAGCCCCACCGGGAGGAGGACACACAGGCCAGAGTGTGTCCAGACTGCCAGGCTCTCTTTTGTCTCTGGGAGAGCCCATTTTATTCCAGTGTCGGTAGAGAGGATGAGGCTTCCCCATCAGTCATGCAGAACCGCTGGGAAGACAACTTTTTCATCAAGGCTTCAGGAAAACTAGATGAGTTTTTGAAAAGAGTGGGAGGCAGCTGAGAGTTATTTGTTGACCTTGTAATTCTAAATGGGATTCTCTTTTGTTTTCCTGCCCTTGGGTCGGGATTCTGCGGGGGCATCATTCTCCTCCTGTGCCTGCTTGAGAAGGCAGCCTGCTCATGATCGTGGACAAAATGTCAAGGGTGTCCCCTGCTCCCCACCCGTGTCTTTTTAATGTACCTTTCTCTCAGCTGAGCAATCAAGACTCCTTTAGGAGGCAAGGGAAGAACAGTTTCTACTGTTCACATGAATAAATAACCTATTCTTCACGTGGCTCTTTTCCCAGTGCCCTGGGGAAACAATTTGTGATGCAAATTAGGTACAAGCCATCGCTGAGAATTACAAAGTGATTGAAGTATTATTATTATTATTATCAATCTATAAATAGCCTCAAAAATATCCAGGTGGCTCGGCCTGAGAGGGATGAGACAGGGTTCCATTTCATCTTATGAACAAACCCTCACCTGCATATAGAACAAGAGGTGGGGATGGTGCGGGCCAGGCCTGGGAGGGGGGCTTGCCCGAGATCTTGCAGGGCAGGGCTCTCTGGGGGCTGGTTTGTGTAGAAGCTAAGATATCTCTAAGGAATTATTTACAGAGAGTGTTGAGGCTTCTCAGGTGGTTCAGTGCAGAATAATTCACCTGAGATGTGGATTCGATCCCTGGGTCGGGAAGATCCTCTGGAGAAGGAAGTGGCAACCCACTCCAGTAGTCTAGCCTGGGAAATCCCATGGACAGAGGAGCCTGGCGGGCTACAGTCCATGGGGTCACAAAGAGTCAGACATGACTGAGCATACAGGCACACATGTTGGATGGATCCACTGAGTTTTTGTTTGCTTCTTTCAATAGAAAGGATCCATACTCATGGTTTTTGCCTTACTCCTGTTCCTTCTGATGGCAGGATGATGGGTACCAGTATCCCAGCACCAAAAGCCTGAATATGTGCCCTCCTTCTCCACCACTGGCTCTTTGAAGGAGCAGCTCAGGAGCAGAGCCGCAGCCCTCAGGTGTGTGCCAGGCTGCTCTCTCTGGAGCCTAAGTGCCCCTAGCAGAGCACCTCTGGCACCAAAGGGCATGGAGCTGAAAAGTCCTTGTTGCTTTTGCTATATGTTATTATATTTTTATTTTCTAGCTTTATTGGGCTGTAATTGGCATACACAGTGTATAAGTTCAAGGTATACAGTGGGCCTCAGCAGTAAAGAATCCGCCTGCAATGCAGGAGACATAAGAGATGTAGGTTCAATCGCTGGGTTGGGAAGATCCCCTGGAGGAGGGCATGGTGACCCACTCCAGTATTCTTGCCTGGAGAACCCCATGGACAGAGGAGCCTTGTGGTTTACCGATTGCAAGTAGTCAGACACAACTATAGTGACTGGGCATGCAAGGTATACAGTGTGTTGATTTTATACATTTATATAGTGCAAAATGGTCACCACTACAGCATTAGTTAACACCTCCATCCCATCTCATAATTACCATTTCTTGGGACTTCCCTGGTGGCCCAGAGGTTAAGACTTCACTTTCCAACGCAGGGGATGTAGGTTCAATCCCTGGTTGAGGAGCTAAGATCCTACATGTCTTGTGGCCAAAAAAACCTGAAACATAAAATAGAAGCAATATTGTGGTCTTTAAAGACTTTAAAAATGGTCCACATAAAAAAGTCTTTTAAAAAATTACCATTTCTTTTGTTTTTTTTGATGGTGAGAGCGTTTAAGAACTATGCTGTTAGCGCTTTAAAGTATGTAATACAGCATTATTAGGCACTGTACGTTAGATGCCCAGAACTTGTTACTCTTATAACTAGAAGTCTGTACCCTTTGACCAATATCTTCCCATTTCTCCCACCCTCCAGCTCCTGATAACCGCCACTCTACAGGCTTTTTAAAATTCCACATGTATCAATAAGTGACACCATATACTATTTGTCTTTCTCTGTCTGACTTATTGCTTAAGTTATAGCATACTGCCATCAAGATTCATCCAAATTGTCACAAATGCTAAAGTTTCCTTCTTTCTCATGTCTGAATAATATTACACTGTGTGTATGTATACATCTCACATCTTCTTTATCTGTTTATCCTTTGATTGTTGTTCCCATATCTTGGCTATTGTGAATAATTCTGCAGTGAACAAGGAGTAAATATCTTTTCGAAATCCTGTTTTTAATTCCTTAGGACACATTGCTTGATTGCTGGATCGTATGGTCGTTTTCTTTTTAATGGGTTGAGGAATGTCCATACTGTTTTCCACAGCAGCTGTACCAATTTGCACTTCTATCAACAGTGCACAAGGATTTCCTTTCGTCCACATCTTTATCAACACTGTTAATCTTGTCGTTTTGATGACAGCCATTCTAACAGATGTGAAGTGATGTCTCACTGTGCTTTTGATTTGCATTTCCCTGATTATTAGTGATGTTGAACAACTTTTCATGTAACTGTCTTTTGTATGAAAGAAAAGATTTCTCAGGAAAAATGTCTATTCAGATCCTCTGCCCATTTTTAAATGGTGCTTTCTTTTTTGGCTATTGAGTTGTATGAGATCTTTATACATTTTGGATATGAATCCCTTATCGTGTATTCATTCTATATGATTTGCAAATACTTTCTCCTATAGATAGCCTTCTTATTTATTTATTTTTGATAATTTTTTTCTTCTGTGCAGAAACTTTTTAGTGTGATGCAGTCTTATTTACTTTTTGCTTTTGTTGCTGTGCTTTTGGTGTCATGTCCAAGAAACTGCTGCTGAGTTCAACACCAAGGAGCTTTTCCCTATACTTTATTCTAGGAGTTTAATAGTTTGGGCTTTACAGTAGAAGTCTTTAATCCATTTTGAGTTTATTTTTGTGAGTGGTGTAAGCTAGGGGTCAAGACAATGCTCTTCCCTAGAACCTTTAGGGAGAGAACAGCCCTGTNTTCTAACTGTTGCTTCCTGACCTGTATATAGATTTCACAAGAGGCAGGTCAAGGTGGTCTGGTATTCCCATCTCTTGAAGAATTTTCCACAGTTTATTGTGATCCACACAGTCAAAGGCTTTGGCATAGTCAATAAAGCAGAAATAGATGTTTTTCTGGAACTCTTCTGGAACTTACAGAATATAGTGTCAGAAGAAAAATAAAGCAGGGTGAGGGCATAACCACCGTGTGGGTGGTAAGATGGGAAGTTATTCCAAATAAGATGGTTCAGGAGATTACAGATAAGACAGTTGGGAAGGTCTGGCATTTGAGCAAAGACCTGAATAATATTAATAAGTGAATCTATCATGAGAATATCAGCCCTGAGTATTCACTGGAAGGACTGATGCTAAGGCTGAAGCTCCTATACTTTGGCCACCTGATTCAAAGAGCCAACTCTTTGGAAAAGACCATAGTGCCGGGAAAGACTGAGATCAGGAGGAGAAGGGGAGCAACAGAGGATGAGATGGTTAGATAACACCATTGACTCCATGGACATGAATCTGAGCAAAGTCGAGGAGATAGTGCAGGACAGGGGAGCCTGGTGTGCTGCAGTCCATGAGGTCTCAAAGAGTCAGACACAAGTGAATGACTAAGACTCACACACATGCCAATAGTTGAGGCATTATTTGGACACCTAGCTCGCTCACAGCACTCTGAATTAGGTCTTATCCCAATTTTACAGATTAAGAAACTGAGACTCAAACAGGCAAAGATATTTGTTTGACCACATGTCTCCTAAGTTGTTTGTCATAAGTCCAAAGGGTCAGAGAGACTTAGCATAGGAAAAGACCACAGAGTGGGAACATTGTCAGGAGACAGATGGAAGCCATGAACCAGGGAAAATGAGCTTCGCAGAAATTAGCCCTGAATATTCACTGGAAGGGCTGACTGATGCTGAAGCTGGAGCTCCAATACTTTGGCCATCTGATCTGAAGAACTGACTCACTGGAAAGACCCTGATGCTGGGAAAGGTTGAGGGCAGGAGGAGAAAGGGACGACAGAGGATGAGATGGTTAGATAACACCATTGACTCAATGGACATGAATTTGAGCAAACTCCGGGAAATAGTGAAGGACAGGGAAGCCTGGCATGCTGCAGTCCAGGGGGTCACAAACAGCCGGACACGACTGAGTGATTGAACAACGACAACAGGAATCATAAAGGAAGTCTTGAAACTTTGGTAGTGGCAAGGACAGAGACTGCAGAGAAGGCAATGGCACCCCACTCCAGTACTCTTGCCTGGAAAATCCCATGGACGGAGGAGCCTGGTGGGCTGCAGCCTGTGGGGTCGCTAGGAGTCGGACACGACTGAGTGACTTCACTTCCACTTTTCACTTTCATGCATTGGAGAAGGAAATGGCAACCCACTCCAGTGTTCTTGCCTGGAGAATCCCAGGAACAGGGGAGCCTGGTGGGCTGCCGTCTCTGGGGTCGCACAGAGTTGGACACGACTGAAGTGACTTAGCAGCAGCAGCAGCAGCAGCAGGACGGAGACTGAGCAGCCATTTCTGTTGCTCCTGAGCGGCAATGTGCAGGGAGTAAGCCCAGTTCCGAATGGGGCTTTTCCTAGCGGCCTCTCTCCTTTACCACGTGACTTGGATGAGACCTGTCCTGAGCACTCTGATTCTGGGACCATCTCAAGGGACAGACATTCACATCCCCAGGCCAGCTACTTTGCCTTCGCTTACTGGAAATAAGAGTGTGATTTGCTCACAGCTCCCTGAGAGACCCCAGGGGTTTCACCCATGAGAGTCACTCGTCTTCCCATCAGCAGGGATCAGCGGTGGAATCTTCAGCCTGCTCTTTGCTGCCACAAACTTTCACTGAGCGCCTGTGATGTGCCAGTCACTGGGCTGGATGCTGGGAACATCAGGATGAGAAGACCTCAACCTTGTCCTTGAAGAACTTGCAGCCACTCTGGGGGGACATCTTGGTTCTGCCCAAATGGGATTGTTCTCACTGGGAGCTAATGACGCCATCTGACTACCTGTTAGTTGATGTCAATAGGCACAAAGACCTTTACCGCTTAGCTGAAGGAGAATGGAGTCTGGGAGGTGGGTAGTGCTAGGAGGTGTTGGATGGCCTGTAAGGACAAAGCAAAGGACAAACACAACAGTGTGATGAGAGGAGAGGGGAGAACTTGGGGTCACCAGCCACCCTCCGCCCCTGCCCCTCACCCTATGGATTGACTTCAAGATCCAAAGACCAGAGCGGCTGGTAGGGGCAGCTGAAGGAGGGGTTCATGACATCCAACCCAGCAGCACCGCTTAGGGACCAGAGCCTCCCGCACCCCAGGCCCAGACAGGAGCGCCCAGCAAGCCTCAGGGTGGCCTCAGGGGGCAGTTTCCGTGTCCAGCAAGGTGGCCTTCCTGGGGGTGGGGGCTTTGACAGTGTAAGGTGGCCAGTGTCCTCTTTGAGGGCTGTGAGCCATCGACGGTCCATCTGGAGGATGGGGAACGAAAGTGTTTGGGGATCTCCCTGAAATGACTGGGGTGACAGTGAGGGGAAGCACAGTCCTACGGGCTGTGGTAATGCAGGTCGACAAGGCCTGGTTTTCGTCTGCAGGTTGGGAAGCCTGGGCGCTCGTGTGCTAGAGTGTGCCTGCCCCTCGTCCTGCATTGGGTTGGCCGAGAAGTTCTTTCAGGTTTTCCCAGAAGATGCTACAGAAAGACCCAAACGAACTTTTGGGCCAGCCCAGTACTTTCTGCTTCTAGAGATTCGCCTGTTCTGGACCTTTTGTGGATATGGAACCATTCAATACGTGATCTTTGTGCCTGACTTCTTTCAAATAACGTTTCTAAGGTTCATCTATGTTGTAGCATGAATCAGAACTCCATTTCTTTTCATTTCCAAATAATATTCTGCTGTGTGAATAGACCAGGGGCTTCCCAGATGGTGTTAGTGATAAATAACCTGCCTGCCAGTGCAGGAGACATAAGAGACATGGGTTCAATCCCTGGGTCGGGAAGATTCCCTGGAGTAGGAAATAGCAACTCCAGTGTTCTTGCTTGGGGAATCCCATGGACAGAGGAGCCTGGCGGAATATGGTCCATAGGGTTGCATAGAATCAGAAACTACTGAAGTCAGACTCAGCACTCATGCACACACATGAGGCTAGACCACATTTTACTTATCTATCTACTAATTGATGGACATTTGGGTTGTGATGGACTTTAAACATTTTTTAAAATTATTATTACTCAAATAATTAAATGTTAGATAGATCAAAACATTTCCTTTTACTCATAGAGTGGTTCCAAGATCTATTAATCAAAATAGTTTTTACTAAACAGCAAACTTAAAATATAATAATGGCTTTCATACTATAAATTAACATATGAAAAATATGAAGCTAGACTATTAATTATTTAATATTAATACTATAATTATATATTATGGTATTTATTATAGTAATTATTCATATGTGTGGATAAGATGCTAAGCTTGATATTACAGCTAAATTTGATTAATTTCTTAGTTTTAAATTTTTCACAAGCTTTTAAAATGCTAGTAGAATATCAGAACAAACTGAAGAAACTCATGTGAGATTTTTTTTGTCATTATGAATAATGTGGCTGTGAACATCTCTGTGTACCTATATACTTGTGTCTGTGTGTGTGCTCAGTAGTATCTGACTCTTTTTGATCCTATGGACTGTAGCCCGCCAGATTCCTCTGCCCATGGGACTGTCCCAGGAAGAATACTGGAGTGGGTTGTTATTTCCTCCCCTAGGGAGTTTTCCTGACCCAGGAATTGAACCCACAACTCCTATATTGCAGGTGGATTCTTTACCATTGAGCCACCGAGGAAGCCCCTATATACATGTACATACAAATAACATACATATGTGTATGTATACACACACACACACATATATATATATCTTCATTGCAAACAAGTACAACTAAAAAGTACAAGAAATAAAAGCAGCCACCTGAAATCCCTCATCTAGAGGTAATACCTGTCATCGCTGGCAAACATCCTACCAGATGTTATCCCATTTCTAGTCTCAGAAATTATCTAAAGGGTTTCTTTGAGTTTGGGCCTTGCTTCCTCCCCGTTCATGGGTCATGGATCAAACAGGAGAGGGATACCTTCCCCCCAACAGGCCATGGATGCAAAGTTGCTGAAGGTTCTTGGGGCCAGTGCTCTCCAAAAGGAGTGTGAGTGCATCCCACGGCCTGGGAAGAAAGTATGTGTGTATACAATACTATCATACTTTTATTAACACAGAAGTGCTTGTATTTATTTGAGCCCTCAGTGGTAAAGAATCTGTCTGCAATGCAGGAGATGCAGGTTGGAGCCTTGGGTCAGAAAGATCGCCTGGGGGAGGAAATGGCAACCCACTCCAGTATTCTTGCTCGGACAAGCCCACACACAGAGGAGCCTGGAGGGCTACAGTTCATAGGGTCGCAAAGAGTCAGATGTGACTGAGCACGCACATGCTTGCATTTAATGTTCAAATAAATAAATAATTATACTCAACCTTTTACTGATGGGGTATCTTCAGTGATGAAAAAGAGGTAGATTCGAGTGGATTCAGCAGCCGTTCTGCAGACGGCCGTCCAAAGGCTCCCAGTTCTTCTCTGAGCTGCCTGAGCCCTGGCGGCACTGCAGCTTGCCTGCCTCTCTTCTCTTTGCTCACATTCACAATTCACACCAGCCCTGGTGTCCACAGACCCCCCCAAGTGACCCAAGCCCAAGCCAGGAGAGGGAGCCCCAAAGTGCTTCTTGGGTCTCAAAGCCCACCTGGGGTGCCCTACCCCAGCCTGCCCACTCAAGCCTGGGGTCCATCTGTCCCCATCCATGGGTGCTTCATGCAGTACCCTGATGCCCTGCCTTTCTGCCCAACACTCTCAGGCTTGTCTGACTTTGTCCCAGGAGAGCCCTTGTTCCTCCCAGTGCTGTCACGCTCTCTGGTGTTCATCCTGGTAGAGCACCTTTCTGACCCTCTTGTTTAGTCTCTAGGTCATGTCTACCTCTTTGCGACCCCATGGACTATAGCCCGCCAGGCCCCTCTGTTCGTGGGATTTTACCAGGCGAGAATACTGGAGTGGGTTGCCACTTTCTACTCCAGGGGATCTTCCTGACCCAGGGATTGAACTCACGTCTCCTGCATTGGCAGGTGGATTCTTCACCACTGAGCCACTAGGGCAGCCTCTGACTCTCTTAGTTCTAACAAATGGGGCACCTGGAGCCCTCTTTCTGTCCTACTCCTAGCTGAAGCCTTAAGGCCCCAGCAGATGAGACAAGGTGATAGAAGAGTTGCCTTGGAGAGCCGGACAGCCCCGGAGATGACAGGTCTGTCCGTTCTCCAGCTCCGGACCTGCTATTCCTTGGCCAGAGGAGGACGCGCTGCAGCTGTGAATTCCTCTCGGGAACGCGGTACAGAGCTTGTGTCTGAATAGCCACTGGAGAAATGAAAGGTTTGGCTGACTCTAGTGGGGCAGCACACCTGTGCTGCCCAGTGTAATGCAGCATTTGTACTGTCCTGAGACGCACACACACGTACACACTCACACACCATACACTGAACCTGAAATTCAAACCTCCAACACACACACACTCACTCACACACGCACCCTGTACACTGAACCTGAAATTCAAACCTCCAACACACACACACTCTCTCACACACACACACACTCACACTCCATACACTGAACCTGAAATTCAAACCTTTCTCTCTCTCTCTCTCTCTCTCTCTCACACACACACACACACACACACACACACTCACCCTATACACTGAACCTGAAGATCAAACCTCTGACATACACACACACACACATGCTCACACACCCCATATACTGAACCTGAAATTCAAACCTCACACTCGTGGGATGGGCCCGGGCTGCCATGGAGAACAGGCAGTGGACCGAGAAGCTAGCCCAGACTAAGATGTGTGCAATGAGGCCCTGTCTAGAGAAGTGGGTTTGGGTGGAAAAATCAGAATCTCTGATAAACCTGGGGGAACAAGAAGAAAGGTGAAAGTGTTTTGGAGAGAGGGTGTTTGGTAGCTGTAACATCCAGTGAAGGAGCCTGTCCTCAGATTATGTTAATAGAAACCCAGAGATGGCAGAGGAAGCAGGGGAAGGAGCAAATGGGCTGAATTCTTGTCCCTCGTGTGAAGGAGCTCAGTGTTTGTTTGTGGTTTTGATAATAATATAAATGTGGGTTTAATAATTTTCATGAAAAACTAAATGGAACTGCTAACAGAATTAAAAACAGGATATCTACTTTCCAAATCATTGCAGAAGATAAAAGCAAGCACCAGAGTCTACAGAAGAAAAAAAATTAAATTAAAAAGATCAAAAAACTTTAAAGAACCTTAAAAACACAAAGTCAAAATTCAGATGAAAAAGTTGGGCCAAGTGTAAGCAACAGTGACAATAACTGTGAACAATCTAGATTCCTTATTAAAAGGCAGAATGTCTCGAATTACATATTTTTAATCTAATACATTATAAACACACCTAAATTAAAAAAAAAAAAATTACCAGAAAGGGAAAGAATCAAAGCTTAGGCAAAGATATCAAGCACAAATAAAAATTAAGTAGGGCTGTTACCATTCACATCAGATAAAGTAGGTCTGCTAGGAAGTGGACAGCTTACAGCGAAGGAAGGATTTAAGTGGTGCCTACATGTGGGTGCAGGCACTCGCTCCTGTTCCCTCAAGTGCAGGTCTCCTCCAGTCCTGGGCACAAGGGAGAACTGTNATAAAAATTAAGTAGGGCTGTTACCATTCACATCAGATAAAGTAGGTCTGCTAGGAAGTGGACAGCTTACAGCGAAGGAAGGATTTAAGTGGTGCCTACATGTGGGTGCAGGCACTCGCTCCTGTTCCCTCAAGTGCAGGTCTCCTCCAGTCCTGGGCACAAGGGAGAACTGTGCTTCCTCAGCTCCGAAAAGTAGGCTATGGGCCACGTGACTTGTTTTCGCCAGTTAAATGTGACTGTAAGTCTCGCATCCCGGGTAGAAGCCTTCGGTTCCTTGAACTTCCAGCAGGCTCTCTTCCATGTCCCATCAGCTGAGGAAAAATTCCTTGGTTTGGAGGTGCCACACTGAGCCATTGGATGGTAAGGAGCTGCCCTGGAGGGTTGCCCAGCCCCACGATGGACTGTGCAAGCAGGAAATAAACATTTTAACCCACTGCAATTTTGTGGTTGTTTGTTACCACAGCAAAACCTCACATGGCCTATCTAATACATACACTAAAATTGAATCTTAATGTACTGAATAAATAACACCTATATGACTATTAAAATATAAGGACAAATAAACACTGTATCATTTCACTTATATGTGGAATCTAAAAAACTAAAACAAATACAACCAAACAGAAACAGACTCGTAGATATGGAGAACAGCCTGGTTGGGGGGGCTGCTGAGTGAAGGGTGTGGGGGGCTGAGTGAAACAGAAGAGGGCGATAAAGAGGTACAAACTTCCAGTTGTGGAATAAATAATTCACAGGGATATGACGTACGACATGGGGAATATGGTCAATGATATTGTAATCATTTTGTATGGTGACAGATGGTAACTAGACTTATTGTGGTGATCATTTTGTAATATATAAAAATACTGAAACACTATGTTGTACAGGGCTTCTGTGATGACTCAGACAGTAAACAATCTGCCTGCAATGTAGGAGACCCAGGTTTGATCCCTGAACTGGGAAGATCCCCTGGAGAAGGGCATGGCTACCCACTCCAGTATTCTTGCCTGGAGAATTTCATGGGCAGAGGAGCCTGGCAGGCTACACTCCATGGGGTGGCAAAGAGTCAGACATGACTGAGCAACTAACACTTTCACTTGCATGTTGTAATACCTTGTAAATCAATTATAAATAATAATAATAGAAGAGAAAATAAGGATAAATAGAAAAAAAATCACAGTGAATTTTTCTAACACCATTATCAGCCTTCAGTGGGGCAGGAGGGACATGAAGGGTGTAGATGGTGTGGCGGGAGCCCCAGTGAGCCTCCAGACAAGCTCAGTAGAGATATGAATGGGGGAACCACTCCTAGAACGGAAGCTGCTGGTCACACAGCACCCACACTTTGTCTTGTTGTTTTTAGAATATTTTTATTTGTTTGCTTGGCTGCGCCAGGTCTTAGCTATGGCCCATGGGATCTTTGATCTCCATTGCGGCAAGCAAGATCTTTAGTTGTGTCAAGCAGGATCTAGTTTCCCGACCAGGGATTGAACCCAGGCCCCCTGCATTGGGAGTGTGGAATCTAAGCCACTGGACCACCAGGAAAGTCCCCGTGCCCATACTTTGGACCCAGTCAATCCTCTGTCTCCTACATTCAAGACAATCAGCAGCCTCCGGGGACATGATATCACCCCCACACCTCCTGCAGGCCTCATTCTTGCAGGAAGGAAGTGTATGTAGGACCCCTGGCTCAAACGACATCCCTCTGGTGCTTTGTGATTCTGTCTGCCTCCCATCCTACCCACCCTGCAGGCTGCAGAACCTGGGCTCCCCTGCTGGCTGGCTTCTGACGGGTGTAGCCAACTGAAGGCACCAGCGAGAGACTGGGATGGGGCTGGGAGAGAAGCCGGGGGTATTTCTGCCTTATTCTGCCCTGCATTGACACAGCTCTGACTCCAGGACTGTCCCTCCCTTTGCCCCCAGAGAGAACCTGGGTTCCCACTGGCTCCTCCATCACACCTGCCCACGCCTCTATCGTTTCGGTTAAACTTCCTCATGTGAACCATCTGAGTCGAATCCCTTTTCAGAGGGGACCCTGACTTGCTCCCTCCCTTCTTCCATCATTCCTGTCTGGGGGTGGGCTTCCTTAGTCTGCCCCTTGCCACCCGCCTGGACTAAGAGGTTTTCCTAGGGAAGAGCAAGGCTCTGACTGGGTCCTGATACTGTCCCTTGACCCCGATCACCCCCAGACTGGCCTGCTTGTGTGCAGCCCAACTTTGGACCACCTGTTTGTCATTAGGGGAGGACCTCCCATGTTTCAGGCAGAGGTGGGGAGGCTCCTGGAACCTGCCTGGCTGAGACCTGGAGGCTCTGCCTCCCCAACCACCATCACCTCTATGGTAGGGGTAGGGTGGTACCTCTTGGGAAAACACAGGCTTGAGAGATGGGGCCTGTCCTCCAGGTGTATTCGGGAGCCCAAGGTGGGTTCCTGGGGTCCACCTGTCAAACAGAGCTCCTATGTGTTACTAGCCACAGCATCAGGGAGTTTCAACCAGCCAGACGCCTCATTCCTCGCCCTGACTCCCCAACAACTGAGAGCTTCAGGGAAGGGAATGTCTTCCTCCAGGACATCCTGAGTCCTGAGGCCTTCCAGGGCCTGAAATTCTTTTAGCTTCTGCTCAACCAGCCCCATCCTAGAAGACCAGGACTCCATGGGACCCATCCCCGGAGCTGGTAGGACCAGCTGGTGGCCATCCTGATGGGTGAGAAGCTGCAGTTGCCCCAGGTAGCTCCGATGGTGAGATCCTCTGTGGAGAGGAATGAGGCGGAAAGTTGGCCTGGAGGACCAGAAGCCTTGGACAATACCACTCGGGAAATCTCTGCAGGTTTCAAAACTTTTCCTGGGGATGATGGACTATCTGTTAATCCTTCCCAGCTTTCCAGCCGAAACTCATGGCTGGGCTGACAAGGAAGCAGTTGGAGGACTTAGGTTTAGATGTCAAAGGAGGACTTGCCTTCTGGCAGCATCCTCAGACAACAGGTGAGGGGCTGGCCTCCACTGGCGGAAGGCTGGATTGGCAACAGAGAGTCATGCATGTGGTGTGTGTATGTTAGTCGCTCAGTGGTGTCTGACTCTGCGACCCCATGGACTGTAGCTGGCCTGGCTCCTCTGTCCACAGAATTCTCCAGGCAAGAATACTGGAGTGGGTTGCCATTCCCTCCTCCAGATCTTCCCGACCCAGGAATAGAACCCAGGTCTTCTGCATTGCAGGCAGATTCTTTACAGTCTGAGCCACCAGGAGAAGCCCATCATGGATGTTGTTTGCAGCTGATTCAGGGATGAGAGCTACTTAGGAGGAAACTCTGTGGTGCTTGGGCCCCAGGATCCTGGGTGTCCAGATACCATCCACAGAGAAAACCTTTTACTTCCCGTGGCAGCTCCTTGAATCCCAGAATTCTCCGTTCCTTGTATCTGGGCTTTGGAAGCTATGCCTGCCTTCCTACCAGTGAAGCCCATAGTGGACCCGCTGCCTTCCTGCTCCTCCTTCTCTGGCAGCACCCCTCAGCATCCTCTGGCAAGGGGTCTGCAGACAGCACAGCAAACCGAGGCACTGGCGAGCCCTGGGTACGGCAGCCCCTCACCCTCACTGACCTGGCATCCGAGGTTAACACGGAAGCGGGGTGAGACCGAGGAAAAGAGCCAGCCCCTAGTGAACTCGGCTTAAAGAAGGGCCCCCAGACAGTGGCGGAAATCAAGGGGAGGGAAGAAGGTCCCTTGTCTCCCCAGCTGGAACAAGACTTCAAAGCTGTTTCCTTACCTAGGTGAGGTCACTGTGTTGGCCGTCTGCCCACTCGAGAACCCGCTGCTCAGGGAAGAGAGGTCAGGGGCTCGGATGTCCGTGGAAAAGCCGGGTGCCACAGGCCACTTCCCTACCCTCAGCAGTAGCAGCATGGGGCTTCTTGGGTGGCTCAGACAGTAAAGAATCTGCCTGCAATGCAGGATACCTGGGTTTGATCCCTGGGTCGGGAAGATCTGGAGAAGGGACTGGCAACCCACTCCAAACTTCTTGCCTGGAGAATTCCATGGACAGAGGATCCTGGCTCCACTGGCCAATTTGCAACACCCATCCCCAGCCAATTTTCCTCTGGAGACACTTGGACAGGCCGCTGATCCCATGATCTTGGGGCCACAACCACTCTGGATCCCCCTAAGAGGAATCATGCCTGCCTGGCAGAACCAGCCCCAGAGGCTCTATTTGTCTTTGTTTTCACCAAACCAGGGACAGAAGGCATTCGGGGGAGCTGCCCAGGGGAGGCACGTACCAAGGATAGAGTGAGATTAGCTTGAAATGATTTAAATTTCCTGATGGCTTCAGGAGAAGAGATTTTAAATATTCATAATTTCTCATGCAAGGCTCCAGAGGGCGTATGAGCCAAAACTTCAGGTGAAAAGAAAACCCACACCCCCCTCAAAAAGCACATCACACAATGCAAATAGGAAACCAACCACAGAATATGTTCTTTCTGAGATCCTTGGCCTCACCCCGCCAAGCCTAGAGAAAACCACCCACTCCATAATTCCCTGAGCTGAGATTCATAAAGTAACCGGACCCACTCCACAAGTTACACAGGAACCTTCTAAATCTCCCCAAAGCAGAAAGGAAATTTTCAGTTGTTTCCTCTAATAACAGAAGAAAGATGGAGTAGAATTAGAGGTCCCTCTGTTAGCTAAATTTAATTTTAATGTAATTCACCACATCTGACTTCTCAGCTGTCCAGTGTCCTGAGCAGAGCTTCCTGGCATGGCCGAGATGATCAGAATCACTTGGGACAAAAGCCACATGGTCAGTCCTCTCCTGGGAGACACGGATTCAGTGGACTGGGGGTGGTTGGGAGAAGGAATCTGTATTTTTAACAAGATTCCTGGAGGATTTGGATACAAATCAATCCAGAATTGGGAACATGGCTACTAGATCCATTCAGAGGCAAAATCCTTGTCGCCACCTCTTCTCTCCTCCTCTGACTAATTACTAAAAAAGAAGTGCCATGAGTAAATAAAGACAGCTTTCAAGATGTTCATGGAATGAGTTTTTTTTTTTTTTTACACTTTTCAACTAGTTAAGACAAAAACATTACAATGATTGACTTCTTTCATTTAGTTACATAAATAAAATTTTTATAAATATCTCTTTATAAACAATATAAATAGCTTTACAACATAAATACATTTATGCATGACATGAATTTACAAACAGCAATGTTTTACAGCTGGTTTTGTCAGTCTCTTAAAAACTGTCCCTTGTCATCACGTTGGTGTAGGTGTGTGTGTTTCATGTATATAATATATATATAATATATAACTTTTTATTTTTCAGTAAAAAAAAACAAATGATAAAGTCATACCCCCCTCCCTAAATAATCATAAAACAGCTGGTGTTGTGTATTCCCAGTACCAGGAAAAAAAGAAAAAGAAATGTAAAAGCCACATTGCGCTGGAGGTGCTTCCAGATGTGAGGAGGCTGATGACCAAGGGTGACCTCAGCAAAACGCAGCAAGTCCCCAATCCTGAAACACAGAGGGCCAGGGGAACTCAGCTGAGAAAGCCCAGCCTGCAGGGCACATCTAGAACCTTCTTCCCACTCCAACTGTAGCAGGAGGCGTAGTCCCTCCACCTTTGCCCTACAGGCTGTGACGGAGGCCTTGTAGCAGAGGGATAAGGCCTCTCCACGCAGGTCCTCCCCGGCCCTCAGCTGCCACCCGCTGTGTCCTTGGCACCTCCTGTCCAAGGGCAGGTGGGGCCAGAAAGTCAGCCAGCCCTCCACCCCCTCCGTCTAAGCACAGGCCTTGCCCTGGGCGCTCAGTGGGACACAGGGCGGGAAGGGGAAGGGAAAACTCCCCCGCCTCTGCTTCATTTTAGCTTCAATACAAAGCCTCGGTCAGGTGCTTGCCTTGGCTTTATAAGCCTGGGGGACAATGGAGGGAAGGGGGAGAGAAGCGTCTGAAGAGTGGAGAATTCTGGCCCCAAATCCCAACTTGGACAAGTACTTCTGGGGCGGCTCTGGCGAGCTTTTGAGGCGAGCTTTTGAGGCGAGCTTTCCTCACCCATAAAATGGGATAATAGCCACCTCCCAGGGCTGCCACACAGGGCACTAGCAGAATGTCTGGGTCACAGCGGCCCAGTAAATAGCACTGGGCCCTTTCAGAAGCAGAGGAAAGGGCATCTTGCACCTGCCCTGGGGAGATGAGTGGTCGTGCTGGGTTAGCAGAGGCATTTGATGGGGGCTGCACCAGTCTCTGCTAGTGGGTGTGAGGGTGAACGGGTGTGAGGGTCCCCTGGGAGTGAAGGGGCCACCTCAGAGGCAGGTTGGTGGACAGCATGGGCAGAGGGACCCTGGGCCTCAAGGCCTTGGTGAACTCTCCCCCAGCCCCCTTCTCTGGCCGTCCCATGTGTTTAAACAGATGATAGATGTCTGTGAGGTGTTCATTCAGGCACCCTCCGTACCTTGTCTCTGTCATTAGCATTTTATAATCAAGGCTATAACCATCAGCGATAGTCATTATGGCGGCTGGTTAGAGCCAAAGTCAACTCCTGAGTGGAGACATGGCCACTGCTTTGGAAGAGCTTTCATCAATAGGGAACCCTAAGCTGTCTTTCTCTTTTTAGCCCAGACAGTGGGCATTTAGCTGGGGCATCTCCACTTGGAGGCTGCTGGCAACAGGAAGGATGCTCTGCCTTCTCACGGCGGTAAGGGTGAGGGTGGGGCTGAGACGGTTGTGGATGTTGGAGGTTAGCATTCAGCTGAAAGAGAACTTCCAGGAAGTTGACAAACCTCCTCAGTCAAAGGGGTCAAGAAGTCTTAGCAACCCCCATTCCTCCTTCAGGGTCCTTCTCCCCATCCCCACCTGGTACCCACAGACAACCACATCTGAGAACAAGTAACCTATGGGGATGTGCACAGGAGGCTCTTGACCTGATGCCAGGACTTTATCCCATCCTCTGCTAACTCATACCATTTGTTTGGATTCAAGTTGGAACTTGATGCCTAAATCACAAGTTGAAAGTCTAAGGCCTGTGGCTCCATCTCTTCATTGTGAGATGGGGGAGAATAGAACAAACCTATCACAATGGTAGCTTCTAAAGACTGGGGCACACGTGCTAGAATCACAGCAAACCAAGATCTCAGACAAACAAAGCCCTTGCAGGAGGAACATACAGCCCGGCCATGTCTGGCTGCAGAGAGGAAAGACACCAGCTAAATGCTAGGGCAGGTGGGTGAGGAGTGCCCCTAAGTTGGATGAGGCAAGTTTTGTGGGTCATTGACAGACATTTTTGAGAGCCCCTTTGGGCAGATCATCTTTGGCTAGCATCTGGCCCTTAACGTGCTCATGAGTTCATTTGGGGAGCTTCACAGACAACTATAGCTCAGGTGAAGTTTTCTGTATTGAAGCCTCAGGCGTTGTGCTTCAGAGAGGGGAGCTCTTGTCCTCTGGGGGGAAGACAGCGTGGACACTGATATGGCTTCCGGGACGAGAGAACAGCTTGGTCTGGAGTGGGGTAGAAAGGCTGTGGGACAGGGAATGGCAGCAGCTGGCCACAGGCAAGGCTGAACACCGGGAGGGGTCAGATTCTAAAGCAGCTGAATGTCAGTTCGAGAGGTTGGATGTTGTTTGTCCACAGACACTGATGGGCAGCGGGGATGTAGAGGAGGGGAAAGCAGGGAAGGACCTTGGCCTAGTACCTTGCCAGGATGCAGCACTCGGCAGGGGCGGAAGGTAGCACAGGGGTTTCCAGCCTGGTGGAGGGGGAGAAGGCTATGCCAGAAACCCAGGTGTGGAGCCCAGGCGTGGTGGGGGTGGTGGGTAGGGGGTGGGGAGGAGCTCAGCTTGGGATATGTTTGAGTTTGAGGTTGGGGCAAAAAAAGATTTATTTTAGTTTCTGTTTCCTTGCCCTAAAATAGTGCCATGAACACTGAGGTTGAATCCTGAAGTCACACAGATTGCAGCAGTGTCAGGACCCTGGACAGGCCAGCTTGCCCACAGCCACGGTTTAGAGACCAGACAAGAATCAGAATGCTCTGGGGCTGAAATGCCCCCTGGTGATGCTAACAAGTGGCTATTCTGTCTGTTGGGAGGGGGCAGGTGTCACCCCAAGTCTGTCGCATCACAGGGACAACAGACCCAGGGAGCTGTCCTGACCCCTGGGCTGCTTACTACCCAGCATCATGATGCAGTGGCTGGCAAATGAACTTACCCTTGACTTGTATGTATGCCCTTCCTCCTTTGCTCCCACAAACCGAGGATCAACCCTCAACCTCGCCACTCCCCCGCCCCCAGTTGGAGAACTGGGGCCAATGCTGCTGGTTGCTTTGTGGTCCTGGGGTGGGTGGGACCCCACCAAGCTGTCTCTGATTCTCCAGAGGAAGTCAGATGGGTTCATCCATGCTGAGCCATTTCTGACCTTGCCAAAGTTTCCCGACTACTTTTCCCTCACTTTCTCCATCTGTAAAATGGGATGATAAATGTCCCTGGGGCAAAAGTCAAGCACACACCGTCCTATGTCCGGATGGATTGGTCGTGAGGAGGAAAGGTCCCAGGGCCACGGGATCAGAGGGGAACCGGCCTGCGGGAGGGGGTACGGGCATGGTTCTAGGGGCTTCGCGAGGGTGCTGGGTGTGCAAGAGCGCCTGGAGGCCAGGGTTGGTGGTACTCACCGCCGCCAGGGGTCGCCGCACTAACATCCCAGGCCGCTCATGGAGCCGATCCTGTCCAGCTTGAGGCCGAAGCAGCCCTTGGACAAACCCTTCTTGTTGCCTCCTTTGTATTTGCGCGCGTTGGGGTGCTCATGCAGGAGGCGGGTCCACGCCGCCCGGGACTTGGTGTCCACGCGCAGGTCCCGAAGCAGTCGCGACCGGTCGTCCTTGAGATTGGCGCCGCCGCCCCCGGGAGCCTTGTCTCCCTTCTTCTGACCGCCGCCTGCAGCCTGGGGCTCGGCCACCTCCTCGCCGGGCGGAGTTCGCGGGACCTTCCAAGGGAAAGGATGGGCAGGTCAAGGCACGCGCCGCGGCAGCGCGGGGGACTCTGCGGAGCCGCCGCTGGTCCGGCGCGGAGTCCTGAGAACGCCCGTCACAGGTGCCCGGCAGCTCGGCCCTGCGTCCACCTGCCTCGGGGCCGCCGTAGTCCGCTCCCTCGGGGAGCCCTTTGCCCTCCTCTCCTTTGCCCCTTGCGGGGCTGACCACTCTGGTCGGGGCTGCGCATTTGTAGACTATCTCGAGTCCGGGCTTCGAGGGCCCCCCAGCTGTCCCCCGCGCGCATCTCAAGGGAGAGAGCCGTCTTTCCGCCCCCACTACTCTCACCCCCCACCCCGGTGCGCTACACCCTCCTAGACATCCCAGCCCTCCCATTGCCCCTCATAGGTTCCGACGTCCCCGCGACAGTACCCACCTTTGGCGGCGCCCCGGGCTTGGCTTCGGAGGGCCGGAGCGAGAGCAGCGCGAGCAGCAGGGCACAGGCCAGCAGCTGGGTGAGGTGCATGGTGCCCGCGGGGTGCCTGGGCGCAGACGGGCAGCAGCAAGGGTGCGCGGGGCCGGCGGGCCGACCGGCAGGCGAGCGCGCAGCAGGCTGGCTGGGCTGCGATGCGGGCGCGGGTCCCAGTGCTGCGCGGCGCCGGCTGGGTGCGCTCTGAGTCCGCGGCTCCGCTCGAGCCTTTATAATCCAACCTGCCGCTGATGTCATCCTCCCGCCCACAGGGCCGTCCGGGCCAATGGCGCGCGCGCCGAGGGCCGGGAGGGGCCGCGGGGGCTCCCCCTCGTTCCCCACCCTCACCCCACCCTGGAGGGATCCCGCGGCTCGGCGGGCTCTCTGTGGACTGCGTTCCAAGCTGCAAAGCGGCGCGCACAGGGGACCACGGATTGCAGGGAGCGCGCCCTAGCATGCCAGGCGTCTGTGCACCCGGTGCCCTGCGCACAAGCTTGGCCCTCAGCCCACACGCTCGTCCTGGAAAGGATCAGTTTCCCTCTTTGCAGGTGCAAAGATGGGCTCAGAGGAATTAAATCACTTGACCAAAAGCACACAGCCAGAAAGTTGGCACAGTCCGAAATCCACTCAGAGCTGCCTTGTTGGCAATCTCTTCCCCGGGGCACCTGACGGGCGAGAGGCACCGATGCCTTGAGACTGAGGAGGCGGATGGTGGAGCGGGAGGTCGGGGAGGGAGGTGCAAGAAGAGAGGGATTTGCCCGGGGCCGCCGGGGGGAGCGCAAGCCCTACACCAGAGAATGCAAGGTTTTCGCCTGCGGGTGAGAGCAAAACCCAGAAAACTGCGGGTGTGTTTGAGATGCGTGTGTTCCTGCGTGTGTACCGAAGTCCCGTGTGCCGGACGCGGTGACTCTAAGTGCGTCCTCAGCCCGGGTCGGCTGCACCGAACGTCCCCAGATCTGACCCGCCAGATGGCTCCCGTCTGCACTGGCAGGGGCGAGCCTGACCCAGTCTGCACCCAAGCGAGGATCCGCAGCGTGGGGCTATCGCTCCAGTGTCCTGTGCACCTGCACAGTCTGGGGAGCGAGCTTCACCCGACCCCGAGCCGGGTCTGGCTTCTGTGAGCCGTAACAGGTGGTCGCATTCGCGTTCTCTGCCGCTGAGTGGTCCCCGTCGTAGTTGTCGGTACACGCCCAAGTATCCCTGCCGCCCACGACTCCTTCTTCTGGAAAGGGCGTCTCCGCAGGCTGAGGAGTCATTCGGGATGGGCGGCGGAGACAGAGGATCTTAAGAACTGAGTGAGGTGTGGGAATCTATGGCTCCTCCGAACAGGACTCAGCTGGAGAGCAGAAACCAGGGGCCGGCGCGCTGGTGGACCCCTGCGGCCAAGACGACCCGGAGGGTTGGAGGCACCCAGATGACCTTTTTCGGGGGAAGGAAGCTGCTCCCCAGGCCTGAAGGCTACTGGAGTCAAGAGGGACCCGGAGAACCAGGTGTCTCCTGGTGAATCCCGTAGCAGAGGCTGATGCAAAACAATATACTTTCTCTTCCCACCCTAGCATTCTGTGCTGGAAAATGCAGGTCCCTTTGTTCAGGAAATAACCTACGTGTGAGGCCTGAGCTTGGGGTAGCAGATCTCCTGAACTCCAAGATGACCATCACCAGTGTGTCCTTTGTGTTTTGATGAGTTGGCTCACCACCTCCAGGCAGCCACCCTTGATTGCCTGTCTATAGTTACACCAGTACAGTGGCCCCACTCTTTTCATTTGAAGAGAAAAGAAGAGATACTGAAGAGGAAGAATGAGGGATCTCCAGGTGGAAGATGGAAGTTTCCTCTCCTTTTTGTCTATTGGACAAACAGGATTGTTACCAACCTGGAACTTCTTTGAGATTTGCTTTGTTTATGCGGGTTTAAGGAGCCAGGCAGATTGGCCAGGCACAGGGTTGGTTTCCAGGGAGCAGCAGCTACATCCTCTGAAACCCCTTATTAAGGACAGGTTGGGAGCTTCATGGGCACCTCCTTCTGTATGAATATCTGTAGGCTGGTTCTTCCTGTCTTTGGTGTCCCTTGTTTGTACTTGGTGACAGCTGGGTAACCATCTAGGTAAGTCTCCTCTCTCTTTGAGCTTTGAGATTACATGCAGCAAATCAACCCTGCCCCACCACCATCCCAGGATGGACAGAATCAACACCTTGGGCTCTACCTGCCCCTGTCTGTGGAAGACTTTTCTGGTGAGCCCTCACTTCTGAACACTGGCCTGTGGTCCTTTGGGGCAGGTCAGATCCTGGAAGAGTTACTTGTGGCATGAGGCTTCCCTGGGACAGATCAGGGTGCAGTTCCTGCTTCCTTGGGGCCTGAGAGGTGGTATGAATAGAAGTGGGAGGATGGTGCTGGAGGGACCTCAGGGAAGGAGGTAGGCAGCACATGACTGCCTTGGCGATGGAAGCTCCCCATCCCTCCTCTCTGTTTCCTTGGTCAGAAAGCTGCAGAGAAGGCTGTCTCTGCTTCCTGGGCTAGACCTGGGACTCAGATTCCTTCTTCCTGTTTTTTCCTCCATAAGGTCTGCTCCTTCTTGCTCTGGCCCCAGAGGCCAGACCTGGGAAAGTTGGAACCACTGAGCAGCTGAACATGAGCTGTTTGTGGCCCGTTATTGAACGCCCAGTGTGGTAACTCCTCTTGATGGCAAAGGAGAGAGAAAAGGTCACTGGGCCTCAGGACCCTGGCCGTTCTGTAGGGAGTCTTGTCATTTGTCACTTCTCCATCCATTGATTCCGTCAAGTATTCACTGAACATCCATGCAACCTGTAGGGTTCCATCCTGGTAGGGCCCCCTCCTCCCAATCCCCAGGCAACAGACACTAGCTTTGTGGGCTGAAAAAGACAATGGCAGGGAGACAGGCAGTTTCCCCAGCTTGGCTAGGAGGGCAAGCTTCCCGGAGAAGGAAAACTGTGTTCTGAGCTGGGAAAGGACACCTGGCAGGCAGGAGGAGAGGAAGGAGAGAAGGGAGACATAGATGGAAAACAGAGTGACTCCTTTTGGGTTAATGGAGGGGGTGTGCATCCAGGCTTGGAGGGGGCAATGAAAGGAAAACACGAGTACTCAGACCTAGGGAAAGAAAGTGGGGGAGGTCTTTGGGTAGGGGTGCCCAGAGGAGGGCAGACTTAGGAGAGAGGCAGGTAGAGACAAGGAGCTGGGATAAGGAGGGGGAGGGGCCTGTCTTCCAAGGGTTGGGGGTGTTGTGCTCCTGAGGATAAGGAGAGCAAGCAAGCTTAGGGGGTGGGGCTTGATCAATGGGGGCAAAGGAGAGTGATCAGTTGTGGAGAAGACATAGAGAGGGTGTAGGAAAAGTCAGAGCCAGGCTGAATTGTGCCAAGCTCCAGGCACCCCAAAGTAGCATGCCTGGGACCTCTTCTTCCTCCTGAACCTCTGAAAGGCAGGGACATGGAGAGAAAAGTCTCCATTCTTATGGCCCCTCTCCCTTTTTTCTCCTTCCTCCACAAGGGCAAGGTTAGATCCTTAGGCCTACCATGGGTTGGCCTTTCCAGGGGGCAGTTGATGTTTGGTCCTTTACGAGGACCCTGTAGAAATGGGTGGCTTGGTGGTAAAGAGTCCGCCGGTGATGCAGAAGATGCAGGAGACCCTGGGGTTCAGTCCCTGGGTGAGAAGCTCCTCTGGAGGAGAGCATGGCCATCCATTCTAGTATTCTTGCCTGGAGAATCCCCATGGACAGAGGAGCCTGGTGGGCTACAGTCCATAGGGTCTCAAAGAGTCGGTCGTGACGGAGCACCCACGCGCAGAGATGAAAGGGGGCCTTGATGAGGTAGGAAATGTGTGTTTAACCTTTTAGGAGGCTGGGGAATCTGTGGCTGAGAGGATTGTCCAGCCCCCTCCCCAGGATGGGGAACAGCCTCGTGTAACAGCGCCCCCTCCTGGTCCTGCGGAGGATTCTCAAGCACACAGAGGAGGGAAAGATTGCTCCAGAGGCCCATCTGTTTTTCTCTGCAATTATTTCATCCCGAGAGGGCCCCCATCCAGTTGCATAACTTCCCAGAGAGGACACCGAACAGGCGGTGAGCAGATCTCAAGGAGGCCGGGCTGGGAAATTGCAGTGGGACCCTCGCCAATCCCATCACTGCATGGGGCCTTCAGTTTCACCACCTGAATTAGGGGGAAAACCTTTCCTTGCCTCCTGGATGGAGGCAGATGAGTCTGCAGGCCCTGTCAAGAAGTTTCAGAGTCCTAGACAAAGGCAAGAGGAAGCAGCCAGGGCAGAAGAGGGTTCTCAATGTCAGTGCACCAGACACACCTCCCAGGTGGGAGGGCCCTGAAACCCTGAGACTCCCAGATCTGTTGGTGATGGGGACCTAAGGAGGGTGCAAGGGCACCACCTGGCCAGGTTTCCTTGAGCTTGGACCTCTTCCAGGAGTCCTGCACCTATAGGGCCTGGCTTTAGGAGAGGAGCCAGAGGCCAAGGAAGCATCATCCATCCTTCCCAGACCAGAAATTTCAGAAAAGCTTAACTTTATCATGCTGTGAGGTCTTTGACCCCAGGACACCCCCCCACCCAGTGAACCAGCTGCCCTCTCTCTCCTTTCCCAGGGGCCCTGCCAGCACCTGCTCCAGATGGCCTCCAACCCCCATGTCCGACACCGGCCCATGACGTCAGAGTTTATCCCTTGCAACCCCTCCTTTTTTTCCTTTTCAAAAATAAAAGGCCTTGCAGATAGGCTCAGTTCCCTGGGGGTAGTGGGTGGTGGGGAGGGGGACAACTGCTCCCTCTGTGGCTATCAACAGGTAGGTGAGGGAGGAGAGGCTGAGGCCTAAACCCTGAGAAAGTGAACAGGGTGGTGAGGGAGAGGGACCTTCCCAGCAGAAGATGGTTCAGCATCCTGACCTCAGCGTGGTGCGTGCACCAGATGTTTGCAGAGGGAATGGATTTGCTCCCAGGCTCCGTGCCCTGGGGACTGAGCTTGCCTTGGCTGGGTTTCTGCTATAATATTGGTCATATGGAGCTTTTCCAAGCAGGGAGCTACTTCTTGCTAGTCTGGGGGTCCCTGAGTGCAGTGAGCCCACCCGCTTGGTGGGTAGCAGAAAGGCTGTCTACCATGTAGTCTTGGAGACAGGGTTTCAGATTTGTTGGAGGCCACAGTCTTCAAGGAAGGAGGCTTCTCCCAGGAAGAGAAGGGGCCCCAGGTGACTTCCAGAAGCCTCTTAATTTTGCCCTTTGGCAGAAGGCACTCTAGGATGGGCCTGCCAGGACCCAGGGCCACCAGGCAGCTCGAGGAGTCACCTCTCTGGATTTTCCAAGCCAGAAACTCCTCTGCAGATTTCTGCTCTCAGAGTGTGTGATCACCAACTACTTTCTGGTGAACAGTCAATTTATGAAATGAAAATGACCAGAAAACCCTAACAACAGAGGGTCATGACCAAGCCAGATGCTAACAAGGCTTGGAGGAACATACTTTTTTGCAATCTGGTCTCCACAGGGATTAGAAAACACTTTTAAGCCCAAGGTCCATAAATTGTTTGAAAACCACCCCAGTGCCTGTGTGAATTCTTTCTTGAGCTTCATGTGCAATAATACCATACAACAAACCTTTCCTCTTGGATCACCCGGGAAGGCCCCTGTGTCCCAGTTCAGGCTGGGCAAGGAGAAGAAGGATCTTGCCCTACAAATGACAACCACTTTTCCTTGTGGGTAAAGTAATGTCAGAGAACAGGCCCCCGCTTTGAGTTGAGCAGGGTTTAGAACTTCAGATTAAGCAACTGATTTGGGGGCTTGGGGTGCTTGGAGATGGTGAGGAGGGGAGAGAGTCTGTGTGTAGTTGACGCAAGTCAGTGGGTGTTTGCTGCCTGGCTCTCGGCCTGTTGAAGAAGCTGAGATGCCAAATGCTTGTCCCCAAGCCCCCACCCCCACAGATTGCGCTGGTGTGTGACCTGGAGTCCCCCAGCCAGATGGGCCAGCCCTAGTTTTTAAACGAGGAGCCATTCCTGAAGCCAGGGCCGTGCAGAACTCTCTTCAACATGCTGCAGGAGCACTTCCTAGGTGCCTGGGCCGCACCCCCACTGTCCTGTGTCAGGGCTGTCATTGTCGCAGTGCTATTATGCATGCTGGTGGCAGTGGCAGCCTCGCCAGACCCATTCTGTAGCTGGATTAGTCCTGGATAGGTTGTTTCCAAGCCTGACACCCACCTGCCCCCACCTTTCAATGTGCTGTGTAGCATTTGGAATCTTAATTCCCCAAACAGGGATCGAAACTGTGCTCCCTGCATTGGGAGCAAGGAGTCTTAACCCCTGCACAATCAGAGAAGTCCCTACACAATACCCTTTAAGTAGATTCTTTTCCTACTTGACCACAGCCAGAGTCAGGATTCTTTCCTTATAAGTAAGTACCCTGAAAGGCTTCCCAGGTGGTCCTGGCGATAAAGATCCTGCCTGCCAAATGTAGGAGACAAAGGAGATTCGGCTTCAGTCCCTGGGTGGGGAAGATCCCCTGGAGGAGGGCTTGGTGACCCACTCTAGTATTCTTGCCTGGAGAATTCCCTGGACACAGGAGCCTGGCAGGCTACAGTCTAAAGGGTCGCAAAGAGTTGGACACGACCGAAGCGACTTAGCACGCACGCACAAGTACCCTGAATGATCCTCAGGGTTACCCAGGTGCTGGTGCCCACAGCCCGCCCTCTCCAACATTTCATTCCTGGAATAACCAGTCTGCCAGAACCAAACCCCCACCCCCACCCCCTCGACAGCATCTGACGTGAAGGTAAGGACATCTGGGGACCCTGGCCTTCTTCCTGCACCTTCAGTNGTTACCCAGGTGCTGGTGCCCACAGCCCGCCCTCTCCAACATTTCATTCCTGGAATAACCAGTCTGCCAGAACCAAACCCCCACCCCCACCCCCTCGACAGCATCTGACGTGAAGGTAAGGACATCTGGGGACCCTGGCCTTCTTCCTGCACCTTCAGTGATGGATACAAGGGTGAAGGGACAATGTGGAGAGAAGCACGAGGAGGAGAGATGGAGTGGTTCCCCTATGGAAAGAGAAAGCAAATAATCAGGACAACATTTGATGCTCGGGCCCAAGCTGCCTGTGCTGGCTGGGTTGTCCTGAAAAGTCTGTTTTAAATTATTTTATAAGATGACTAAAAATATCACCCTGATTCTGTGGGAGTAGACAGTCTCTGACCCGAGCTCATAGCCCGGTGGGGGAGAGTTAACTTTGGGAGAATGGATGTGACATGAGCACATACATATTACTAAATTAAGCAAATATTTTTAACTTCAGCACCTTCTTACCCCATTAGATCCAAATGTGTTTCTCAAGCAGAAAAGTCTTCATGGAGCTAAAAGCAACACGGGGTGGTGAGTGATGTGTTATGAGAAAATCCAGGAAGCTGGGTGGTGGCTGAGTCAGGAAAGTGGGGGGTGGAGGGCTGAGAGTCTGCACTCTGGGCTGGGAGAAGGGGCTCTGGGCTTCAGAGAACAGGGCCCGGGTCAAGGAGTCCAGAGGCTGGGGTCCTGCCTCTTCCTTTTACCGGAGGATCTTGACTCAGAGGGATTAAGCATCGTACGCTGGCCATCCTGGCCCCAGGACCCCAGGTGCTAGGCCCTGCATGGACTGTGGGCATGCCACCTCCTCTTCGTCCTCTTCGAGTTTTCTTATGGTGCGGCCTGCAGGGCAGCAGAGAAGCTGTCAGGCCGGGATAGCCTGTCAAGAACTGCTCACTCAGAACCGGCCGGGAGGTGAGGGTCATGGACAAAGGTGTGAGACCCTTGAGACTAGTTTCTGAGCCCTGCTGGGGCAGGAGACACTGTAGGACTGCCTGGTTACAGACAGAAGGACCTGGCCTGGACCTGAAATGCTGTGGGATCTTGGTGTCATGACTCTGCAGAGCACTGTCTCTTCCCTGGCCGGTTGATGCCCACGGGCCTCTCCTCGGGTTCAGCACGGACAGTGGGGACCCAGCCCTGGCACCTGTGGGGATTTGTTCTCTGCTCCTGGCAGCTTCTCAGGGGCCTCCCGTGTCTATCTCAGTAGCCCCAGCTTCCTGCCTGTCACAGAGTGGGCACTCCATAAACGCTCAGAGATGAGTGGCCAGCACTGTCCTAGGCCAGGGTAGGGGGGCAGCCTGGGCAGACACAGCCTCTGTCCTTGTCAGGGGGAAGGTGCTGGCAAAATGACCAGCTGCCCCCACTTTGCAAATGGGGTCGTGGAGGCACTGACCGCCACCCGCTCTGCCCTNGTGGCCAGCACTGTCCTAGGCCAGGGTAGGGGGGCAGCCTGGGCAGACACAGCCTCTGTCCTTGTCAGGGGGAAGGTGCTGGCAAAATGACCAGCTGCCCCCACTTTGCAAATGGGGTCGTGGAGGCACTGACCGCCACCCGCTCTGCCCTCAAGCCATACTACTCAGGGCTCTTCAGGCTGCTCCAGCCTAATGGGTGAGCTGGCCGGACTCCACGAGTCACGGGGATGGGCTGGGAGCGGGCGCCCGCTCCCCTCGAGCATCTGCTGAGAGGAACAGCTGTCTCCACGCTGCGCTCAGGCTCCCGTGGGAATGTGGTGAGCGGCTTGGCAGAGGCGCGGACACGGCTCCCCGGCCACTCCGGGGCCATCCATGGGGTGGGAGTGGGACTTTGAATCCTGGGACCTTTGTCGTATCTGCCAGCAGCCGGTTCTCCAGGACGGTACTGTCCCTCTCCTCATTCTTTCCTATTTAATTTCTGGGAGGTCTGGATGGGACAGGCCTGGATCGCTTGGAAACCCTGGGGTCGTAAGGTCTGGGGAAACAGAGCTCTAATGTCAGGAAAGCAGCCTTGGGGTGTGTGGGGGGGTGGGGCGGGGCAGAGAGTTGCGTGAAATTAGGTGGTCTGAGGCCACAGCCGGCCAGCATGGGAGGTGGGTTCTGAAAGCGCAAAGCAAGGAGCTGCCTACACAGGAAAAGAGCCAGGCCAGGGAGACCCAAAGGAGATGATGCTGGCGGGAAGCCTGGTGGGGGGGTGGGGAGTGTGGCTGGGGAGCAGAAAGACCCACCCTGGATTTCCAGCACCGGGGGCCTGGCCCAGAGTGAGTCCCTCACACCCGTGATCCAAGAGTGAGCCAGCTTTGATCCATCTGGAGAAGGAACCTGGCTGCACCCCACAGCCATGCTCCCCTCCCCCAGCATCTCCTCTGGCTGACACCCACCTGGGAGGCTGGGGCTCAGGGCTGCTGCGTAGTCTGGGACTGAGACAGAAACAAAGACGGTGACGTGGGGGTGGGCAGGGGTCTGTCTGGTCACAGAGGCTGAGCAGTTCTCAGAACAGGCAAGGCCATGACAGGGGTGTGGGGCAGATTGGGAGGGCCTGTTCACCTCCAAGACCTTGATCGAACTCACACACAAGTCTCTGTTCTTCTGCGGAACCATGGAGTGGGAGTCAGGGCAACCCTGTGTCTCCAGGGGGCACGGGGCAAGGAGCAGGAGGCTGGGAAAAGAGCTGCCCCTGGCAGTTATCTGACCTCAGGAGGACTTGCCCAGCAGCCATGAGCTCATGGCACAGGGGCAGAGCTGGGTGGTGACAGGAAAAGGATGGCAAGTGTTCGCTGAAGACCTGGAGGCGTGGAGCTTTCACATGAGCTCATGAGATAAGACGTGCCCCAGGCCAGGAGCCGGCGGGCAGCTGTGTCCTGCAGAAGGAGCCCCTGCTGCCTGCCCTGCTAGCCCTCTACCCTTCGTACACCTCCTCTCACTCGCTTGGAAATCTCAGGCTGAGACCTAAGCATCCAGTCTGGAGATGACCTGGGCAGCATCCAACTTACGTGGGTAGAATGCTGAAGGTTCTTCCTAGTTTTTGTTTCTTAATTTTTATGGCGTATAATTGATTTACAAAGTTGTGTTAGTTTCTGCGGTACAGCAGTGAATCTGTTATATGATACATAAACACAGATCCACTCTTTTTCAGATTTGTTTCCCATATAGTTCATTACAGAGGACTGGGTAGAGTTGGCTGTTATACAGTAGGTTCTTATTAGTTGTCCATTTCCTATCCGAGGGGATATTCCTAACCCAGGGATCAAATCTGTATCTCCTGCGTCTTCTGCCTCGACAGGTGTGTTCTTTACCACCGCACCACCTGGAAAGCCATTTTATGTATGTGTATGTCAATCTCAATCTCCCAATTTATTCCTCTCCCCCACTTTCTTCCTTGATAACCATAAGCTTGTTTTCTACATCTGTGACTCTATTTCTGTTTTGCAAATAAGTTCATTTGTGAAAGTTCCTTTGTGAAATCAATCCTTTAAAAAAATAGAATATTTACCCAATGATACAGTGTGAGTTCACCAAAAATGTCAAACCTACAGCAAATGGGCAAATACCTCTACTATTCTCCTAGACTTTCAGATATTTCTGGCAAAGTTTATGCTTAGTTAGAATCGATGTGCACTTATTATCTTGTGATCAACTTTTTCATGCAGTGTTATTTTGTATAATTTTTTCCATGAGTTTTTCTGATGCAAAGAGTGACTCACTCATTGGAAAAGACCCTAATGCTGGGAAAGATCGAGGGCAGGAGGAGAAGGGGGCGACAGAGGACGAGATGGTTGGATGACATCACCAGCTCAATGGACACGGGCTTGAGCAAACTCCAGGAGATAGTGAAGGACAGTCAAGTCTGGTGTGTTGCAGTCCATGGGGTCACAAAGAGTCAGACATGACTTAGGGACTAACCAACAACAAGTAGTCTGAACTAGTAATAGTTCACAGTCAGGATTTGGGCTGTCTTAAGTGTTGTGTGCTTGCAAATCATAGAGGTAAAACATCTTGATACGAATAGGTTTTTTCTTTTTTCCCCTTCCCTCCCTTCCTCTTTCCTTCCCTCCTCCTCTCCCTTCCTCTCTCTTTCTTCCTTCAGTCAGGGGAACTGCTGGTTAAAAGGGTTGACGATGTCTGTGTTGTGGCTTCGTAGCTCTTCATCAGCCCTGGGCCGATGGGCGTGATCTGGTCCATGTGCAGTATACTCTTCTTCAAGCCCTCTGCTGATGCCACATCTGTATTTGTATTTGCCAGAGACTAGGCTTTCTTAAACTTTTAAAATCAGTTTCACATATATTTTGATATTATCTTTCATATTTATCATGAAGTGTTCTTCCACTCCACTGCTTTTCTTTATGTTTATATAGAGATGTTTGCAAATTTTAAAAATGTGTTCTATTCTTATAGCCTCCCATACTTTCTTTAATTACATACTTATATGGTTACTTGACTCAAATCTTTCTCCCCAAGGGCATCTGTTCTCGAAGATGCCCCATTGCAACCCCAGTACCCAGTCTTAGGAAGTCCACTACAGAGGTTAAAGTGGGGGCCACGAGGTGGCTTTGGTTCTTGTGAACTGGGTATTTTTACCTACATCATGGAGCTTCCCAGGTGGTGCTAGTAGTAAAGAACCCACTTGCCAGTGCAAGAGACATGAGACATGGGTTTGATCCCTGGGTTGGGAAGATCTCCTGGAGGAGGGCATGGCAAGCCACTCTGGTATTGCTGCCTGGAGAATCACTTGGACAGAGGAGCCTGATAGGCTACAGTCTATGAGCTCACAAAGAGTCAGACACGACTGAAGCGACTTAGCACACACGCACACATGCACTTACACTGTACAGATAGGAACTGAGCTCACTGATGTTCAGAGGTCTGTTTCCTCTGAAACCCACACTTCGTCCTGACACCAGTGTCTCAGTAGACAGGGTGAGAAAACACTTTTATATTCTTCTGCTGTGGGTTTACTTTTTAATGGTTGTGTATGTGTATACATATGTGTATTTAACTTTAACCTGTCTGGAATGTTTTGTTGTAAACGGTCTGAGTAAGCATTTGCTATTCACATGCCACTACTATCCATTTCCCTTATGAATGTAGTGATAATTATTTCTTTCACCATTCTATTTTCACCTGATTTGTTACATATTAAATACAGATAAGTGTGTTTACAACCTCTACCATAAAGTTTTGACAATTGCCACATATGTTCTGTAGACTGGTATGTATTTCCCTGGTTTTGCCTTCAAATTAAAAAAATTCCTGAACAGTTGCTTTTCCATATAAATGTTCATCAGTTCAGTTCAGTCGCTCAGTCGTGTCCGACTCTTTGTGACCCCATGAATCACAGCACCCCAGGCCTCCCTGTTCATCACCAACTCCTGGAGTTCACTCAGACTCACGTCCATCAACTCAGTGATGCCATCCAGCCATCTCATCCTCGGTCGTCCCCTTCTCCTCCTGCCCCCAATCCCTCCCAGCATCAGAGTCTTTTTCAATAAGTCAACTCTTCCCATGAGGTGGCCAAAGTACTGGAGTTTCAGCTTTAGCATCATTCCTTCCAAAGAAATCCCAGGGCTGATCTCCTTCAGAATGGACTGGTTGGATCTCCTTGCAGTCCAAGGGACTCTCAAGAGTCTTCTCCAACATCACAGTTCAAAAGCATTGATTCTTCGGCGCTCAGCCTTCTTCACAGTCCAACTCTCACATCCACACATACCACGGGAAAAACCATAGCCTTGACTAGACGGACCTTAGTCGGCAAAGTAATGTCTCTGCTTTTGAATATGCTATCTAGGTTGGTCATAACTTTTCTTCCAGGGAGTAAGCATCTTTTAATTTCATAGCTGAAATCACCAT
>SJYA01000239.1:877010-1025882 GCA_006410615.1 Neotragus moschatus | reverse complement strand
CCTTCTCCAGGGGATCTTCCCAACCCAGGGATCAAACCTGGGTCTCCCGCATTGCGGGCAGACTCTTTAACCTCTGAGCCATCAGGGAAGCCATAGACTGTGAAGAAAGCTGAGTGCTAAAGAATTGATGCTTTTGAACTGTGGTGTTGGAGAAGACTCTTGAGAGTCCCTTGGACTGCAAGGAGATCCAACCAGTCAATTCTGAAGGAGATCAGCCCTGGGATTTCTTTGGAAGGAATGATGCTAAGGCTGAAACTCCAGTACTTTGGCCACCTCATGGGAAGAGTTGACTTATTGAAAAAGACTCTGATGCTGGGAGAGATTGGGGGCAGGAGGAGAAGGGGACGACAGAGGATGAGATGGCTGGGTGGCATCATCGACTTGTTGGATGTGAGTTTGAGTGTACTCTGTGAGTTGGTGATCGACAGGGAGGCCTAGGGTGCTGTGATTCATGGGGTCACAAAGAGTCGGCCACGACTGAGGGACTGAACTGAAGTGATAGAGACTAGAATGTACAATATTTCAAAGATATGACATTTTCTTTATATTTGAATATGTGTTATTTTTATAACTATTTCCTGGGCACTTAAAAGTAGGACTGTTTTCCGTAGAGTACAAAACTTAATATATGCAACTTAATTAAATTTTCTATGTTCTTTTTCTTTTTTGTCAACTGATTTGTGATAGAATACTAGGAGTGGATAAAACCCCCGTTTACTTGATCAATGACATTTCCATACTTGACTGGCAATTACTGTTGGCCGTGCCCCTCTGAAGCAAGTCCTCCTTTGGAGAAATCTTCCTCTACTCCCACCTTGTGGTTTTATTAGGGTCTACTAATCTCAGTGAGGAGAAGGAAATGGCAACCCACTCCAGTATTCTTGCCTGGAGAATCATGTGGATGGAGGAGCCTGGTGGGCTGCTATCCATGGGTGTTGCACAAAGTTNGCCCCTCTGAAGCAAGTCCTCCTTTGGAGAAATCTTCCTCTACTCCCACCTTGTGGTTTTATTAGGGTCTACTAATCTCAGTGAGGAGAAGGAAATGGCAACCCACTCCAGTATTCTTGCCTGGAGAATCATGTGGATGGAGGAGCCTGGTGGGCTGCTATCCATGGGTGTTGCACAAAGTTGGACATGACTGAAGCGACTTAGCATGCATGCATGCATTGGAGAAGGAAATGGCAACCCACTCTAGTATTCTTGCCTGGAGAATCCCAGGGACAGAGGAGCCTAATGGGCTGCCTTCTATGGGGCTGCACAGAGTTGGACAGGACTGAAGCGACTTAGCATGCATGCATGCAATCTCAGTGACCTGTCTGTTTGATCACAAATATGGGCACATGGTTTAGATCTCACCAGGCTCGGGTCTCTCAATTGGCCAATGACAGAAACCCAGCTCAAGCTGAAAAGGACTGTCTTGTTTGCATAGCTGGGAAGCCCAGGGAGGGTGGCTGTTAGCTAATCCCAACCAGGTCAGTTCAGTTCAGTCACTCAGTTGTGTCTGACTCTTTGAGACTCCATGAACTGCAGCACGCCAGGCATCCCTGTCCATCACCAACTCCTAGAGCTCACTAAAACTCATGTCCATTGAGTCGGTGATGCCATCAAACCATCTCATCTTCTGTCGTCCCCTTCTCCTCCTGCCCTCAATCTTTCTCAACATCAGGGTCTTTTTCAATGAGTCAGTTCTTTGCATCAGGTGGCCCAAGGATTGCAGTGTCAGCTTCAGCATCAGTCCTTCCAATGAATATTCAGGACTGATTTCCTTTAGGATGGACTGGTTGGATCTCCTTACTGTCCAAGGGACTCTCAAGAGACTTCTCCAACACCACAGTTCAAAAGCATAAAGTCTTCAGTGCTCAGGTTTCTTTATAGCCCAACTCTCACAACCATACATGGCTACTGGAAAAACCATAGCTTTGACTAAATGGACCTTGTTGGCAAAGTAATGTCCCAACCAAGTACAGGGGTTCAAATAGTGTCTCTTTCTCCCCACACCTCTCTTCTGCCTCTGTGGAATGACTATTCTCTCCCACCGTGGGGGCCCTTGCTTCACATGCTGGGAGAGACCCTCAGTTATCTTCCTCCACTCTATAGATAGAATATTATAGAAGGACCACCTGGCCCCATTTGACTTGAGCCTCCAATCACTGTGGCCAGGAAGATGGTTTTTCATAGACTGGCCAGTTTTAGCTCAAGTGCCCATTTCTGGGGCCAAGAGGTGGGGTGTGGAGATTGCCAGCCCCAACAAAAACCTGGGAAATGAGGACAGAATGAGTCTCCAAAGGAAGTCTGATACTGTTACCAGAAGAGGGAGGGAAAGGTATGGTGAGAATTGAAGAACAATAGTGTCTACCACATGTTACCTCCCCCTGGCTATATGATTGACTCAGTGGTGGGCATGTGACTCATGCTAGGCCCTTTCAGAGAACTTGTGGGATTTTCCCTCTCTGGAGCTGGCAGGGAAGAAACCTTTCTTGTAGTGCATAAGGTCGTCAGCCTAGAGCTGCTCGTGGGTGTTCAGTTTTGGGGGTTCTCATTGTACTGAAGCTGGGCGAACTTGGGGAAATAGCTGAGGGCATTGGAACTTTCTATAGAAAGGAATTTGGTCTCCTCCAGCCCAGAGGGGTGGTGGTGGGGTTGATTTCCCATAGTCATAGTCCCTCAGGTGAGCCTCAAACATTGTAATGAGTAAAAAATTTTAAAGGTTTTTCATTATATTCTAACTTTTGAAAAATGAAAATAGTTTTTTTTTCCTGATTAATATGTGACTGGTATTGCGTCACCAAGTTCACATGTCAAGATTTTTTATTCTAAGGTTGACCCCAAAATTCTGGAAATCTTTTTTCTTGTCCATTTCCTGAACCAGTCTGAGAAGATAAAGTCTTAAGTGATCACTACAACATGAACAGTACAGTGATGCAGATAGATGTGTGAGCCACCACCTCAAAACAGGCATTGCTCACATTTTAGGTGATATCCTTCCATATGTTTTTCTACATACATACATATAAAGAAGCATATACATACATTTATTATTTTAAACATTTTTTTCTGCTATTTTTTAATTGGAGGATCCTTGCTTTACAATACTGTGTTGGCCCCTGCCATACATCAACATGAAGAACAACATGGAAATATATACATTACCCTATGTAAAACAGATAGCAGGTGGGAATTTGCTGTGTGACACGGGGAGCTCAACCCAATGCTCTGTGACAAGCTAAAGGGGGGTGGGAAATGGGAGGGGAGGTGGGAGGGGGTTAAGGATGGGAGGGGGCATCAGTGACTGATACCAGGGACTGATTCATGTTGATGGATTTTAAACTTTTTACTTTGTGTTGGGGTATAACCGATTAACAGTGTTGTAATAATTTCAGGGGAACAGCGATGGGACTCAGCCATACATACACATGTATCCATGTATCCCCCAAACTCCCCTCCCATCCAGGCTGCCACATAACGTGGAGCAGAGTTCCCGGTGCTATACAGTATGCCCTTGTTGGTTATCCATTTTAAATATAGCAGTGTGTACAAGTCCATCCCAAACCCCTTAACTATCTCTTCCCCTTCCCCTCAGCCCTCTGCCCAAAACCATGTTTGTTCTCAAAGTCTGTGAGTCTTTTTCTGTTTCGTAAGCAAGTTCACTTGTAAAAGGTGCGTATATTTTAATAATGAAGTGCATTTGAACCATAACACTGTTTTGTAGTTTCTTTTCCCGCTTAACCACGAACTCTTGAGCACTCTCTACATGGCGGGTCCTGTGCTGGGCACTTGGATAGACTAAAGTCACCTTCCCATCCTCATTTCATGCAACTATATATAGGTGTATGCCATCATTCTCTATGTGTTCTATGTGAGGAGGTCTCAGCTTACTTAGTCACTTTCTTAATGATGAATGTGTACATTGTTTTCGTATTTTTACTCTCTTAAATGTAAGAACATGACCACAGTTGAGCTTAGATCTTGCAGTATAGTGTGATTATCTTAATGGGATCAGAGACTCAGACCCCAACCCTGGAGAGGCTGGAGAGGAGAGGCCCCTGCTGTGAGTGGGTATTTCCTGGGGCAGGAAGTGAAGAATAGGGAGGGTAGTGGAAAAACATCCTTCTCTGAACTCATGGTTGCGTCAGTGGGGCCTGGCTCTGCCTAAAGGAGAGGGCCCAAGCCCATTTCTGATGAGAGTGATGACTGCCCCTGGCCAAATGGAAGCAGGGGCTTCCGGTGAGTGACCCTGGCCTGGGGCTGGGCCCGCAGCGGTCATTATGTTGCTGTCTATACTGTGCTTGCTGTCCAATTACCGGCACCTTCAGACAACCTGACCTCTGCTTTCTGGGGGAAATTAGGAGGAGTGGGTCCCATGTTCTGGATGGTGTGCCTGGCCTGAGGGGATTGTGTTCCTGCCCTCAAGGCCAGATCGGGAATAACCGGAGCATTATTAGGTTACAACATATCCATTTAAAAAGGCTTCTGATACATATTGAGCAACTGCTCTCCAAAAAGTTCAAGTATATCTAACACCCATCGCACCAGCAGGGTGAGAAACCCCTTTCAGAACCCTCACCAGCACCAGGTGTTCCAATCCTTTTTCACCTTTGTTCTTCTGAGGTGTGAGGAAGGACCATCCCATGAGCTTTGTTGTGGTGGCAGCATGAGTGGTTTTCTCTCTTTCTTCTTTTTAAAATATTCCCTCGCCTACGGGGAGGCTGAACATCCTCTCGTGAATTCACTGGCCATTTGCAAAGCTTGGTCAATTTCCACTTCATATTCATTGCTCATCTTCCTATTCAGTTCTGTTCAGTTCAGTCGCTCTGTCATGTCCGTCTCTTTGCGACCCCATGGACTGCAGCACACCAGGCTACCCTGTCCATCACCAACGCCCAGAGCTTGTTCAAACAGTATTCTTTTACTCCTAGTTGATTTGTAATGGCTCTTCATGTGTGTGTGTGTGTGTGTGTGTGTGTGTGTGTGTGTGTGTGTGTATGCTCAGTCGTTCAGTATGTCTGACTTTTTGGGACCCCATGGACTGTAGCCTGCCAGGCTCCTCTGTCCATGGGATTTTCCAGGCAAGAACACTGGAGCAGGTTGCCATTTCCTCCTCCAGGGGCTCTTCTGAACCCAGGGACTGAACCTGGGTCTCCCTCATCTCCTGCATTGGCAGGCAGATTCTTTACCACTGAGCCATCTGGCTCTTCAGATATCAGGAACATCATGCCTTTGCTTCTCACATGTAAAAATTCTGCTTTTCAGTTTCTGCTTTGACTTTTAAACATTTGTGAATACGATATGGAAGTCTCAAATTTTCATATAGTCAAATCCATCATATTTTGTCATGGTTTCTAGCTTTGGTGTCATTTTTAGAAAGGCCTACCTTTTCACCTCCCAAGATTAAATAAACATAGCCTTCCCTAGAACTTTTATGGAGTTTTGTTATGTGTTGGTGTATGCGTACATTTTTACTTCTAATCCATCTGGAATTTATTAGGGTGTGAGGTAGGGATCCAGCTTTACTTTTTAATATGGAAAAATTTAACACAGGTGTTACCAATCACCTACCACAATCATTTAAAAAATCCAAATAAAGCATAAAACATCTAACTTTAGACAATTATTATTTCTTGATGAAAACTCCAGGCTAGCGTTATTTACAGAACACACTGCCAGACCCAGTAATTAAATTTTTTGAATTCCTTTATTAAGTTGTTTAGCTACAAACCTGTCATCAGTTGAGAAAGTTTTGTCCAGAAAGCACTATTTTTAAGAAAAAAATTACTGATGCTTAGCCATCTTTTCCTGGCAGTACTTAGGTAGCAGCCCTAGCCATTAACTGGGTCCGCACTAGCTCATGGCAGTCGGTCCATGTCACAGGAGGGTGTGTAGCTTTTCACTCTCTCTAGTGCAATATTCTATGGGGCACAGTTGGGAGAGGTGAGCATCCAGCTTATCCAAAGAAGACATCAGCTTGGCAGAAACCAACACAGTATTGTAAAGGAGTCATCCATCAATTAGAAATAAATAAATTTGAAAAAAGACATCAAGTCATTAAAATACAACTGAAGAAGCTTCATTGACGGGCCAGTGGTTAAGACTCTGTCCTTCCACTGCAGAGGGCATCGGTTCAATCCCTGGTCTGGGAATTAGGATCCTGCGTGCTATGCATAGCCCTGCAAAATTATATATATAATATAAAATAATATAATATAATTTATTTTATATAATATTTAATATAAAATGTTGTAATGTTTTATAATATACTATGTGCTGTGCTGTGCTTAGTCTGACTCTTTGCGACCGCATGGATTGTAAGCCCACCAGGCTCCTCGGTCCATGGGATTCTCCAGGCAAGAACACTGGAGTGGGTTGCCATGCCCTTCTCCAGGGGATCTTCTCAACCCAGGGACTGAACCCAGATCAACTGCATTGCAGGCAGATTCTTCACTGTTTGAGCCAGCAGGGAAGCCCAATATACTATAAAATAGAGTATAAAATATTTATTATATATATGTACACACACACACAAAACTTAAAGAGAAAGGAGAGCCATATCCAACCATTTTACTTTGCTTGAGATTCTATCTGATCAGTCTTTCTCTTTGTAACCAAAGTAGCCTGGTCCAGGGCCTTGGATGGTTAAACTCTGGATCTGTGTGAGGAACTGGGCTCCTTCTGAACACTTGGGGCTAAGATCCACACTGATTCTGCCCCTGGAGCCGAAGCTAAGGAGAGAGCTTTAGACACAGTGATAAATGGTCAAAGCTACCTGAAATCTCTTCATGAAGTGATGAGGAATACGAGAGGACTCTGAAAGGCAAAGTGACCGAGAGCCCAGCTGCTCCCAGAGGCCCAGCGTTGGGTCACAGTGTGGGTTTGCTCTGCAACACTCACATGCAAGAAATGCTACATTTTTCTATTTTTCTGGATCAGATTAAATGTGGTTCACTTCTATTGTTAAGATGGTCAATTTCATCATTGTTGGGAGTCACTTGTGTCTACCCTAGGACTCCTCAAGCATCCTGGGGTGGGAGCCATTGGAGTCAGGCTCATGGCAACTCAGAGGGTTAAACTAGGAGAATTTAGTGAAGGGATTATTCACATGATAAAGGAAGTAATGGGGGATAGTGACAGAGAGCTGGGACGTGAAAGAGGAGCCTTTCAATACTACTTTTAAACAAAGAAAGTAGCTACTGCCAGAATCGTGGCCAAGCGGGGCAGAGAATGGAGAGGACGGATTTGGGAGGTGAGCAGGTGAGTGGAGAATAACCAGCATGAGGACCTGTGGGATTGCTGAAAGAAACCCCTCCAGCCTGTGGTCACTCGGGGTTCCCGTGCCCTGGTGTAGGGAATCGAGTCCTCCCAGGCAGGACTCACTCCCATCTCTGGTCATCCAGGTCGAATGGCACCTTGCCTAGGCCCCCGGGGCTTAGCTGTGTGTGCACAGGAAAGGCTGCACTGCCTTGTGGTGCTGGTGCTCTCCCTGGACACTCTGGCAACATAGGGAGGCAGCCCCCCGCTTCCTCTCTCACCCAGGGACCCCTGTGGGAGAGCTCGCCTCCAACGTGGCAGCAGAGGCAGCAGAAAGTTTGCACTAACATCACAGGGACCGTGTTTCGGAGCCACTGCTGGAGCTCCCCTGGTGTCAGGAGCTGCAGTTGCACCACGGCCTGCAGGGCCAGGGGCCGGGTCCACCTCGGCATGGGGGCTACAGGGTGGGAGGCACCAAGGCCCATGAGTGAGGCTGAAAGTGGGAGCAGAGGTGGGGTGGAAATCTAAAGTGGTTAAGGATTCTGGTCCTGAGGGACTGTCTGTATTTCTGCTTCCCCAGCAGGTCGCCAGAGGGGAACCAGGACAGATTCAGGACATAGGCAAGCACCCCAGGAGGCCCTGACAGATTAGGGGAGGCTTCACCTTCAAATTGACTGGCCTTCCTGCTGGCAAGGCGGGGAGGCCCCAAAGGCAGGGTGACGTGGCCCTGAATGAATGTGGGATCTTCCTTGTCTGCTAAGCAGGCCATGTCTATGGCTTTCCCATTACCTTGCTTTTGATATTGTGAAAATAATCAGTGTTTCTTGGGAAAACAGAAATGGATGCATGAAGTCCATGAACTTGCCTATATAAACCTGAAATTGAACAAAACCTGGAGCTGTAATTGCCTTTTGAAAAGTCATCTTATCTGGCAGAGAGCTTTGAGTTTAGCCAATCACAAGGAAACTTCCTTTTTATGATATCGTCCCTGTGAAAAACGGAGTGCCAACTTTTTATCATAAGTCTATGCTTTGGACAAGTTTACATCTCTGGAAGGAGAAATTCACTTGACATTTTGAAAAGTTGTCCCAGAGGCAAAAAATCTTCTCATTTTTCAGTGACTCAATACAAGTTTATAGAAATATTACAGGCATGCTTCAGAGATATTGTGGGTTTGGTTCCAGAACACTACAATAAAGCCATATCACAATAGAGCAAGTCAAATGAATTTTTTGATTTCCCACTGCACATAAAAGTTAAATTTATACTATACGGTAGTCTATTAAGTGTGCAATAGCTTTATCTCTGAAAAAAAAGTACATACCTACCTTAATGTAAAAATACTTTATTGCTAAAAAGTGCTAATCACCATCTGAACCTTCAGTGAGTCACAGTAGTAACATCAAAGATCCCTAATCACCGATGCCTAGACTACAGCAATGATGAGGAAGTCAGTGGTATCATGACACCAGAATGTGACCCAGAAACACGCATCTGTACTGTGTCTGGAGAGAATCGAGGTAGTGTGGTCCCTCCCAGGCCTGGCTGCCTGTATCTGCAGACCTTGATCTGGTGGGGAAACCTAGCTCAGGGTGAGGTGGGAGAAGCCCTTAGTTTCCTCCAGAGGCTGACTGATTTGGGGACAGCATGGCCATCTCACAGGTGGCAGCTCCCTGGTGGCAGAAGGAACCAAAGGCAGGAATGGAAGGAGAGACTGGCCTCCAGGCTGCAACTCCCCCAAATGTGGGAGTTTCTTTGTCTTAGTCTCTCTCAAGAATCCCTTGACTTGCCAAAGGTGCCCCTCCCCAGAGTGTGTTTTCTTAATATGTTCAGTGGCAAAGTGAGAACACTTCATTAAAAAAAAATAAACCCACTGGCAATTTCCTGGCAGTCCAGTGGTTATGGCCGGAACTCTCACTGCTGAGGGACTGGGTTCAACCCCTGGTCAGGGAACTAAGATCCCGCAAGCCATGCACCGTGGCCAACAAACAAACACCACGCATGCTAAGTTGTATTAGTTGTATCCAACTTTTTGTGGCCCTATGATCTGTAGCCCGCCAGGCTCCTCTGTCCACGGGAATTCCCCAGGCAAGAATCCTGCAGTGGGTTGCCACGCCCTCCTCCAGGGGATCTTCCCAACCTAGGGATTGAACCTGTGTCTCTTATGTCTTCTGAATTGGCAGGTGGGTTCTTTACCACTGGCTCCGTCGGGGAAATCCAAACAAAAACCCCATGTCTGGAAACAGGTATTTTCAAACTGAAAACTTGCTCTTCTCCGCAGATAGATGGGCTGGCTGGTAGGGAAGATGTTGGCCAATATTTTCGAACAGAGTCCAGGGATGATTTTTCTTCAAGAAGAACAAAACTATGACACCTGAACCAGGTGAGTGAGTTTACTGTCTATCTTTTCTCCCCATGGTTGGGTTCTTGCCATCCATAATATTTAGACAACAGTGTAAATGCTTTTACAGCTTCTGACAAGATAACACTGGTGAATATGATGCTTGATACTTAGTCAAAAATTCTCAGGGACAGAATCAGGCAGTGGGAAGCCCAGGATTCCACCTCATGCCTGTCTGCAGGGCCCAGGCCTGTCGATGGACTCCTTGCAGTGGCAGGAGAGATTCTAAGCTGGTAGCCAGAAAAATAGCCTGATCCAAAGAGGTGAAAACAGGAAGGGGAGCTAAGATGCAGATGTGAGAGGGGTGCTTGAACAGAGCTCTTGAGGACAGATGACATCTGGCTTCATGGTGGTATCCATAGCACCCAGGCCTCTGCTAGGTACCTTGTAATATATCTTCTCGATGACATATAAGGTAATTGTCTTTCTCCTCATCTCACAGATGAGGAAACAGAGACTTGACCAAGTGGTCTGCTCAAGGCCATAGGATGTCAGTGGTAGATGTGGGATGCAAATCTTCCTGATCTACTGTATCTGGTTGTCTTCACACAGAGCAGACACCATGAAAATGTTAGGTGGATGGATGGATGGATGGATGATGGATGTTGGGATGGAGGAAACTGGTAACAGAGAGAGGAGCTGGGTGCTGTTGGGAGACTTATTCACCAGCTTCTCTTTAGTATCTCTTAAATTTTGCACTAGATGAATATTGCTTTACAAAATGAATATATGAAATAACAAGGATTTATATCTTTCAGGTAGAATGAAGTTGGCACTAGTGGTAAAGAACCCATCTGCCAATGCAGGACACAAAAGAGTCATGGGTTTGATCCCTGGGTTGGGAAAATCTCCTGGAGGAGCGCATAGCAACCCACTCGAGTATTCTTGCCTGGAGAATCTCCGTGGACAGCGGAGCCTGGAGGGCTATGGTCCATAGGGTTGTAAAGAGTCAGACATGAATGAAGCAATGTAGCACACACACAAGTAGTATAATAGGCCACTCCTGAAAGATTAAAAATCAGCTTAGCTTCAGTTTTCAATTAGAATATTCAGTTTTCAGCTTAGAGTATTCCCAAAATATTCTAAGCAGCAAGATGCCCTGGCTGTTGTTTCACTCCTGTAGATTACAAATAAATGAGACAAACATAGACAGGAAATTGTTTATAGCAAGGATGACAGAAAATGGTTTAATATTACACTTAAAAATAATTTCATTGATCTACTTAGTTTTGGCTGTGCTGGGTCTTCGTTGCTGCACAGACTTTTCTCTAGTTGCAGCAAGCAGGGGCTACTCTTTAGTTGTGGCGCAGGGGCTTCTCACTGTGGTGGCTTCTCTTGTTGCAGAGCACAGGCTCTGGGGCACGTGGGCTCCGTAGTTGTGGCTCCCAGGCTCTAGAGCACAGGCTCAATAGTTGTGGCACATGGGCTTAGTTGCTCCGTGGCTTATGGGGTCTTCCTGAATGAGGGATGGAATCCATGTCTCCCAATAGGCAGGCAGATTCTTTACATCAAACTTCTGGGAAAGCCCAATATTACACTTTAATAGGAGATTTTACAGATTATTTGGATTGAAGGTCTTAATAGAGAATTGGGTAAACCCATGAAAAAAAATACTCAAAAGAAAATACATTTATAGTATCTAAGATAAGCCTAACAAGTAAAAATCAAGTTATTTATTAGAGCAAAAGATTGGAAATAATCTATGAGTCTAACAATATGCTATAATTATTCTGGTCAAATAGCTAATGGAAAATTCATGCAGGATACTACACATTTACTTAAACGGATGCCATAGAATTGTATTTGTTGACATGTTGATGTGAATATCTTCAAGTTTTCAAAGTGAAAAAGTTACAAAACCTTGTTGAAGTATATTCTAGTGGAGGATTCACTTTTCAGTTTTCAATTTCAGAACTTACGATAAAGCCACAGCAGTCATGACAATGTGGCACAGGCATGAAGAGAGATCAAAGGACTAGAATTGAGCCCAGAAATAAATCCATGTATGTTCCTTGATTTTGACAAGGATGCTAAGATCATTCAATGGGAAAAAATAGTCTTTTGAACACTGGGACAACTGGATAACTGTATTCAAACGACTGAAGTCAGACCTCTTTCACATACAAAAATTTATTCAGAATGGATAAAAAATCCAAACATGTGTGCTAAAAGTATAAAATACTTGGAAGAAAACATAGGTATCAATCTTTATGACCTTACATTAAGCAACAGTTTTTCTTAAGATATGATAGACTAAGGACAAGCAACCAAACGAAAAATAGATAATCTGGACTTCACCAAGCTTAAAGCTTACTTTTCATCAAAGGACATTATTAAGGTAGTGAAAAGACAACAGTCCAGATGAGAGAAAATATTTGCAAAAAATATATTTGGTAAGAACTTAGAATCCAGAATACATAAAGGATTCTTACAATCCAGCAACAAAAAGACAACTCAATTAAAAATGAGTAAAGGACTTGAATAGAAAGTTCTCCAAAGAAGACATACAAATAGCCACTAAACATCATTACTAGCCATTATGGAAATGCAAATTAAAACAATGAGATGCCACTTTACTAGATAGTACTCCATTCGAATGACTGTGTTTAAAAAATGGAAAATAACAAATGTTGTCAAGGTTGTGGAGAAAGTGGGACATTGTTGCTGGAAATATAAAATGGTACTGTTATGATATGACCCAGTCCATATGACCAAGCAATTTTACTCCTATATATATATGCCCCAAAGAATTGAGAATGTATGTTCATGCAAAAACTTGTACTTGAATATTCATAGTAGCTTTATTCATAAAAGCCAAAAACTGGAAACAACCCAGATGTCCATTAACTGATGGACAAAGAAAATGTGATATATATATGAATATGATTTTACAATAAAAAAGAATGAATCAGCGATCATATTATAATGTGGATGAATCTTGAAAAAATTATGCTAAGATAAATGGTTTTTCCAGTAGTCATGTATGGGTGTCAGAGTTGGACCATAAAGAAAGCTGAGTGCCGAAGAACTGATGCTTTTGAACTGTGGTGTTGGAGAAGACTCATGAGAGTCCCTTGGACTGTAAGGAAATTAAACCAGTCTATCCTAAAGGAAATCAGTCCTGAATATTCATCGGAAGGACTGATGCTGAAGCTGAAACTACAATACTCTGGCCACCTGATGCGAAGAACTGACTCATTAGAAAAGACCCTGATGGTTGGAAAGATTGAAGGCAGGAGGAGAAAGGGATAACAGAGGATGAAATGGTTGGATGTCATCACTGACTCAATGGACATGAGTTTGAGTAAGCTCCGGGAGTTGGTGATGGACAGGGAAGACTGGTGTACTGCAGTCCACTGGGTCACAAAGAGTCGGACATGACTGAGCGACTGAACTGAACTGAAGATAAAGAAGCCAATAATAAAGGGCCATATATTGTATAATTCCATTTATATAAAATGTCCAGAATAGGAAGATTCATAGAAACAAAACGTAGATTGTGATTGCCTAGGTATGGAAGGATGGGAGGGAAATAGGGAGTGCTCATGGCATGGGATTTCTTTTTTGGTGTGGTTAAAATGTTCTAAAATTCACTGTGGTGCTGGTTGTACAACACTGACTATACTATAAAGAACCAAATTGTACACTTTAAAATGGTGAATTTTATGTTATATGAATTATATCTCAGTTTAAATTTTCAAAAAAGTATATTTCAATCTAAATCCAAACGTATGTCTACCTACCTACGAATGTATGTATGTATGTTTGTGCGTGTCTACCTACAGGGGCTTCCCAGGTGGCTCAGTGGTAAAGAATCTGCCTGCCAATGCAAGAGATGGGAGAGATGCAGGTTGGATCCTTGGCTGGGAGGATCCCCTGGAGGAGGAAGTGGCAACCCACCCCAGTATTCCTGCCTGAAAATTTTCCTGGGCAGAGAAGCCTGGTGGGCGAAGGTTCATGGGGTCACAAAGAGTTGGACACAACTAACACACATTCACACATCTCCCTACCAGTCTGTCTCATTTTGAGCACTGGAATCACACCTGCATTTTGAGTTGCTCCTTCATGTGAATATGTGTAATTTATATACTGCTACTGCTGCTAATATAACAAAGAAAAAAAAGAAAAGAAAACCCTAAAATACACACGGAAGGGCTAAGATACAATTTGTAAAAGAAGAGATGTAAGATAGTTGCATATTGTACAGCTCTGCAACGTAAAGACATGGTGCTAGGAACAGAACAAAGTGAGAACAAACGCGCAAAAGTGGTAAAATTAAGCATGAGGTAAAATCTGTAACTTTTTTTGTGTTATAATCTTTACAAGCAGGCAGAAAGTGAACATGTTTGTCTTAAACGAATTGAGGTTTTGTTTATTAACTTGCTATTGAAAATGTTAATAACAACAATATCAAGTCTAGATGCTTTTTCCAAAAAATTCACTCAGTCATTCTACCAATCTTCATTGAATAGGTTTTAGATATTTCTTTTTTTCCCCTAAACTTATTATTTTTGTGTCAGGGTATAGCTGATGAAAAAGCAATGTTGTGACAGGTTCAGATAAACAGCGAAGGGACTCACCCATACATATACATGTATCCACTCTTCCCCCGGATTTTCCATATTTTTTGTGAATTTTTCCTTTTGCTCATCTTTTCCTGATGTTTTGAATTTTCTTGTTTGGTTTTATTCAAAGTTATTAATTCCTTTTAATTTTAAAATATATTCAATTTTAACTTTGAATTGTATTTCTTAATAATTGAAACATTTTTGTGTTTATATATTACATCTTATATTTTCTTGGGTACTTAATTGACTGTACTTGCAGTTTGAAAATATTATATTAGTTCATTTCTGATTGTTTTGCATCTTAGTAGATATTCTTATTTTCCAATTACTTTATTTGATTTCATATTTATTCCTGTTCCTTTAAAAATTTGTTACTTATATCTTTAAAAAAATTTTAGGTGTAAATTTAGTTGATATTTTTTTCCCTTTTTCTTTCTTGTTACCCTAAGCCCAAAAGATACCAGAATTCTCTCAATGCAGCTTTAACTGTGTATCCAGTATCTCTTTTTCGTTTGTCTTTAAAATAACATCCCCATATTTGGTGTTGCCTTTCCAACCTATTAATAACTGTTCCATCACAGACCTTTCTTCCATTCTTGCCTGGTCATGTGCATATAGGTGGCATACCAGTTTTCCCTCCAATTTTATTGTCTGAGAAAGAATGTGTAAAATCTTTGTGTGCTAGGTCGCTTCAGTCATGTCCGACTCTTTGTGACCCTATAGACTGCAGCCTGTCAGGGCCTTCTGTCCATGCGATTCTCCAGGCAAGAATACTGGAGTGGGTTGCCTATACCCTCCTCCGTGGGCTCTTCCCAGCCCAGGGATCGAACCCATGTCTCTTATGTCTCCTGCATTGGCTGGCGAGTTCTCGACCATTCGTGCTAGAATCTTTATCTATTGTAAATATCTTTATCTTCAAAACTGCAGTTCATTTCTGTGAATGCACATTTGAGAAAGCTCCCTATTTCCCAATTTTTTCTTTTTGGATCAGATCCTCTTATCACCATTTTGTAGAAGAGAAAAGGAGACCCCTCACCATCACCCAAAGGTGTAGAGACTGCTGACAATCCCTCAGCGGGGCTGGGTCACAGCCTGTTCTGGGGGCCAGTGAATGCAGTATTGTGGAGAGTTTCTGCCAGCAAGCTCCAACAGCACCTTGCCTTTGCTAGCACTCCATTCTGTTGAAAAGCTACAGAGCAGGGGGCCCTTGGGCCAAACAGCTTGTTTTGCCGGACTTCCCCTGCAGCCTCCCTGCTGTACACAGCATTACACTGACCTGCTGTCTCCGGCTTCTCCTTGGCCCTGCCTGAAGAACGGCTTATTTTCTAGGATTATTGCTAGCTTCTCATGAAAACAGTCCTCTAGTGGGTCCTGCGATCGGTGTTCAGGGCATGCACACGTTTGCAGAATCATAGGATGAACATAACTTAGTCAGTCAAGCTGGGACCCGCTACTCTTGCTTTTGTGCAAGCCTGACTTATCTGAGCCAGGCTTTTAAATTATTCTCTCCCTTTTCTTTTTCTTTCTTTCTTTTCTTTTTTTTTTTTTTTAAAAAAAAACAAGATTCATAGGTGTGGATTTTATTTTTAATCCAGTCTATGATTCTATTTTTTTAAATAGGAGAATTTAGTCCCTTTACATGTAATCTTATAATTGTTCTAATTGTATTACTCTGTATTTTTCTCAGTTAATAAAATTTTGTTTTCCTCTTTAACTTAAAATGGGATTTCTTTTGGATGCTATTTTTTGATTCATTTAACTAAGATCAAATGTAACATTTCTAAACAACTCAGCTTCCCAGTGTTTTTACTATATTTTCACTTATCCATCAAGTGACTGTGCACATTTCTTTTTAATCTGTTCTAATTTTAAAAATATTTTTCTTATAAATAGATTCAGAATTCTTTTTGTCATTCTCTCAACTTCTTCAAGTTCTTTTTGGTCAAATCCTCTTGGTTTGATTTTGGCTTTTAGAAAAATTAAATATTTAAAAATATAATATCACACTTAATGACAACCACAGCTTTATATCATTGCTTTTCAGGCTAGGATATGCATATCTGTGGAGACAGGCTATAATATAGTGATGAAACTATCACTACTCCCTTCATTGAAATTTTGTTCCCCTCTCCTCCAGTAAGTCTGCACCATTCACACACACACACACATTCCCCGCCCACTCCAGCCCCTAAGAATGGTATATACTTCAGTTCAGTTTAGTCGCTCAGTCCTGTCCGACTCTTTGCGACCCCATGAATCAAAGCACCCCAGGCCTCCTTGTCCATCACTAGCTCCCGGAGTTTACTCAGACTCACCCCCATCGAGTCAATGATGCCATCCAGCCATCTCATCCTCTGTCGTCCCCTTCTCCTCCTGCCCCCAATCTCTCCCAGCATCAGAGTCTTTTCCAATGAGTCAACTCTTTGCATGAGGTGGCCNAAGAGGCAGGTCAGGTGGTCTGGTATTCCCATCTCTTTCAGAATTTTCCACAGTTTATTGTGATCCACACAGTCAAAGGCTTTGGCATAGTCAATAAAGCAGAAATAGATGTATACTTGAGTAGCCCTAATTCTCTTTCCCTTGCTCAGCTAATTGGCTCCAGTAGACCCCTAGCCCAACTCATAGACTGGCCTGAGCCAATCAATAAGATATTTTCTCTCTATAATTCTAGAATTCAGAGACTCAATCAGGGTTGGACACTGAAAAGGGAGAAACAGATTCACCCTTCACTGAAATTATTCCCCAGCCCAACCCCACACATGAGTCCTTGGAGGAGTGTTGATATTTGAAAAAAAAAAAATATATATATATATATATCAGTTTTAGTTAGGAAGAGAAAGTGCCAAGGAGAACTTTGGTAGGCTACAGTGTCTGCTCTAAAAGGAAGAATAAAAGCTGCTTATGTCAATTAGGACCATCATTTACAAGATACTTGGCTATTTTATACTTCTAAGAGCAACTACTATATAGGATAACTACGTGTTAAATAATATCAACAAACATATGCATTTAACTATGTGCCAGGCACTGTTCTAGGTCCTTTACATATATTGACTCATTCAAATCTCACATAAGCCTTATGAGATGTTATCATCATCATCTACATTCTACAGGTGAGGAAAATGGAGACACAGAGAGGTTGGTTAACTTTCCCAAGGCCACACAGCAAGTAATTGGAGGAGTTGGATTTGAACCCAGCAGTTTGGTAACCCATGACTTAGGTGCTACACCACACTGGTGCTGTATCAGAGTTGCAACTTGAGAGTGCCTTTTCTCTTACACTAGCTTCTTGTGTGGAGAAGGCAATGGCACCCCACTCCAGTACTCTTGCCTGGAAAATCCCATGGGTGGAGGAGCCTGGTGGGCTGCAGTCCATGGGGTTGCTAGAGAGTCGGACATGACTGAGAGACTTCACTTTCACAAATGGCAACCCACTCCAGTGTTCTTGCCTGGAGAATCCCAGAGACGGGGGATCCCAGCCCTGGTGGGCTGCCGTCTCTGGGGTCGCACAGAGTCGGACACGACTGAAGCGACTTAGCAGCAGCAGCATCATCATCTTCTTGTGTGGCTGGTATCTAGCAGCACACGAGGCAGAGAAGAAAAGTAAAATTCTGTCCTGTACATATCTCCCTCTGCAATAAATTCTCCAGCAAAGAAAAGTATAAGCATTCTGGGTTTGGGGAATGAAATATGACTCTTTACTTTCTCATTTAAAGTGCAATGATTGTTAGATGACATTTGCAGTTGCTGAGACATATGTATAATTCAAGTCCAAAACCAGAAAAAATAGGCAAGATGGAAGATCAGAGAAATAAAAATTAAAATAAGATGATGAGGGAGTATAAAAATTAAGAGAAATTTAAAGCTAAAGATGTGGAAATAAAAATTTAGGAAGAATAACACTGTAAATGAGAGCATTTTCTAAAATTTATATTTAAAGTAGCATATGTAAGATAAAAAAAGAGATAAAAAGGCAAAAAAACCTAGAAAAATAAAAAAAAACCTAAAAATTTAAGAATAATATTTTAATGGAATCTTGATAACATAAATATTGAAAATATTTAAAAAGATGAAAATTTAAATAGAAGTTAGTAGGTTAAAGAGACATTAAGGCAAAAGCTAACACCTATGAGGCAAAAATGGGAACATTATAGAAGGATTTATTTCTTAAAAATTAGGATAAAAATAATACTATAAACTAGAAGGAAGAGAAAAATGCACTTTTTTTGGAATTTAAAAAATCTTTGTATTTTTACTTTTACAATGAAAAACTATTAAGTAATTTTTTTTTGTAATTGCTGTATCACACACATGCATAGAAGAAATACACAGAATCAGCAGCAGGATTAACAAAAGACAAAGGTCAGTAGGTCAAGACAAGAATGATAAGACATTAGATTCATGGATCAATAAGAAAAAATAGTCAAATAGGAAAAAAAATGAGAAAAAGCAATTTACTGAAGATGAAATGCAAATGACAGGGAACACATAAAAAGCTGCCCAACCTAATAATTGGAAAAATGCAAACTAAAACAAAATAAGATTGTATTTTCAAGCATAGGACTAGCAGAAATTAAAAAGACTTATGATATCCAGAGTTGGCAGTGATAAGTACAAATAAGCACTCTCATACACTGTTGGTGGGAATATAAATTAATAAGCCTATTTTGAAGAGCATTTGGCACTATCACAAAATTTCAATTTGTAACTTTTAGCCAACTAGAACTCTTTTCCACAGAAATAGTCACACGAGAACCAACTTATGCACAGGATATTGAAAGCACCATTATTTATGATAGAGAAAACAGAATGCAAATGAAGTATCCTCCAATTCAGTAATATTGAATCAATAATTACACATTTGTACAACAAAATATTATACAGATATTAAAAAAAGTGAAGCTGCATTTCATGGATTGACTTGGAAAGATCTATAAAACATAGTGTTAAGGGAAAAAATTAAAAGCATATTGGGGATATAAATTTTTAAGACTAAATTTAAAGTGAGATGAGAACAGCAGCAGACTATAAACAGACTCCAAGTTGGAAATAGTGGTCTGGATGATCTAGCTGCTGCAGTCTGGGAGGCTAAGAACAATTGATATGGTGATGGTGATATATTCTGCTTACTCTCAGCCCTCTAAGCCCACCATACTCTGCCTGCACAGGTATGGACTTTATAATGCATCCCACAGGTGATCTGGGCTTGATCAGCTAGCGGTAAAGAACCTGCCTTCCAAGGCAGGTAGATGTAAAAAACGCTGGTTTGATCCCTGAGTTGGGAAGATCCCCTGGAGGAGGGCATGGCAACCCACTTCAGTATTCTTGCCTGGAGAATCCCATGGACAGAGGAGCCTGGCAGGCTGCAGTCCACAGGGTCTCAAAGAGTCAGACACGACTGAAGTGACTTAGCATGCATACGTGCATGCTGAGCTAAGACCTTCCAAAGTCACACTCCCAAACCAGCAAGTACTCTTTTACTTTGGTTTTTGGAACGTGTTCAATTCCTTTTTTTTTTTTTTTNTGCAGTCCACAGGGTCTCAAAGAGTCAGACACGACTGAAGTGACTTAGCATGCATACGTGCATGCTGAGCTAAGACCTTCCAAAGTCACACTCCCAAACCAGCAAGTACTCTTTTACTTTGGTTTTTGGAACGTGTTCAATTCCTTTTTTTTTTTTTTTAAAGTATTTATTTATTTGGCTGTGCCAGGCCTCAGTTGCATCATGTGGGATCTTTGATCTTCACTGGGGCACGCGGGATCTTTAGTTTCCGCATGCAAACTCTTAGTTGCAGCATGTGGGATCTAATTCCCTGAGCAGGGATCAAACCCAGGTCCCCTGCACCATGGAGTGTGGAGTCTTAGCCACTGGATTACCAGGGAAGTCCTGGAATATATTCAATTCTACCTTAGATTTTTCTTTAGCCTATTTGGTAGTCCTTTCACTATCTTTTAACTTCCTTCTAAGTAAAATTAGCAGGTGAAAGGCAATCAAAATGTATTGTTGAATGAATTTATTCCATCCTATCTCCTTGAAGTTTTTGTGCTGTTTGGTCAGTACGTTGTTCACACACACACGCACACACACACACACATACACAAACAGCTTTAGCACCTTGTGTCATCTTTGAGGTTGTAACCCCTTCTTACTGAACCCGAGTTGCTTGATTATTTGCTCCTTTCACCACTACTGGTGGCACTGGAATTGAGTGGGGGAAATGACACAGTCTATAGGGCTTGTTCTTGGACTGGGTTATTAGGGTGAGAGTGTGGTGATGAGGGAAAGCGGAGTCAGGAGTGACTCCTGGTTGTCTGGCTTTGAGACAAGGTGGATGTTAGTAAAGGAGAAACCCAAGTTGGGGATGGTGGTGGTTAGGAATCAGGATTGGCAAAGAAAGCTCTAGGGCAACCAAAATGTAGACTTCATAACAGACACAGTTCCTCCTAGGGGCAAAATGGAATTCTCCTGGAGGCAGCAGATGGCTCACCTCATATAAGAACCAGGCATGGGGACTCTGATCATTCACTCATATGTTGGGTCTTGGGGGGCATTCCTCTAAGCCATTAACTGGCATCCATCATCCAGAGACCAGACAGACAAAGAACATCACCTGGAAACTTCCATGCCCATACCACTCTGAAAATACAAAGTTCACCTACAATTCCCTGCAGTTCTCTAGGAATATGCCCTTCATAGCAATGATAAATTTCTACCTCTTGAGGCATCATTGAGATGTCCCAGAAGCCTAGCCAACTTCAGCCTAATGAATCACCTTGGCCCTTCAATAGAACACAGTTCTTTAGAATAGATGCTATATTCAAGGTTGCCAGGAGAATGTGGGGTGGGCTTTATCTTATACTTTATGTATTAGGGTTTCCTTTTTCCAGGTCACAAGTTGACTTTGTCCCTTCTTTTCACAAAAAATTAATTGATTTAACTTTCTTTTACTAAGTTGTAATAATTTTCTGGGCTTCCCTGTTGACTCAGATGGTAAAGATTCCACCTGCAACACAGGAGACCTGAGTTCAATCCCTGGGTTGGGAAAATCCCCTGGAGAAGGGAATGGTTACTCACTCCCGTATTCTTGCCTGGAGAATTCCATGGAAAGAGGAGTCTAGCAGGCTATAGTCCATGTGGTTGAAATTTCCATGGGGTTGATGTTGTTTCTAGGCCCTCTTGGCCGATATGTTGGGTGTTCTAAACTCTTCAGCTACACATTTAGAATTTCATGGTTTCTTTCCATGGTTGCCTGGTCACATCCATTGTGGGCAGATTTATCAGTCTCTCAGAGAAGAATCTTGGCCATACGCATGCACACACACATTGTAATATTTGTGATAATGGAAATCAATTGGACTTATGGACTGGGATATATGTTTGTGGGGCAAGCCTCTCATTTCAACTCACTCCAGAGCGTGTTGTGGTTACCCTTTGGCCCAAATGAAGAAGCCCAGTGTGCACTTCATTTAGACAACTTGGGGATATGTCTACCTAGCCCTGCAGTCTTCACACTGGCTGACACCACACTTTCTGCCTGCAGTCCAGTCTCAGTGAGCTATCTCTGTTAAACTTATGTACAAAAGTTGTTCTTCTCTCCCACTCCTGTTTCTAATTACTTTTGGCTTCACTTCCCATTTCTGGCCCTGAAAGCCCAGCTTCGATGTTTTTAATCCTTTATCTTTCTTCTGGATCTTCCCACCTCTGGCTCCACTGGGCTCTCTCCCATCTACTGAGTCTCTGGGCCTCCATCACACTCTGCTTCCTACCCCTGCTGAGTTTCTTCCACCCTCTACAGTTTGAATAGACAAGTTCTGCCCACAACACACCTTTGCTGAGGGTTTGGAAGGGACTTGTGTGAATTAAAAATCAGAGGACCGGGGTTCTTTTATTCTTTAAACAAACATCGACTGAGGCCTTTGCATTGGGCAGGCACTGTAGATGCAAGGTTAAATAACAATATTTTCCACCTTCAAGGAGATCGGTTATTAGTAGAGGAATTCTGAAATTTGCAAATACAGTGACAGTGCTTTTCGATACATTAGGCATTCAGGAACAATTTTATGTTATCTCTTTCCCTTGTTTCAACTAGGAACATATGGTGGTGGACTCAGTCACTACACAGATGCAAGTCACTGTCAACTTTGACAACCCAGTCCTGAATTTTGATTTTTCTATGGTCACCACTGGGCTCTGGATCCACACAGCATTTGACACTGGTGATCACCTCCTTACCAAAATTCTTCTGCTGTCTTTTCAGTAGTCTTTCAACCGAACACGCTGCCTGCTCTTTGAGGGTTCTTTTTCCTTTGTTCACATCTATGATATCGTTTTCTAGGTTCCAGCCTTAACCATACTCTCTTCTCTACAGTTTCCAGGGCAGGCCCGTACATACCTTTCTTTCAGTGGGTTTCTCAACGGGGAGCCTACTCTCCTCCCTGGATCACTCTTCCCTACCCTTTCAACTTGGCTGAAGTCTCCATCCCTGGCTTTTCCCCACCGGAGTCTGGGTAGGCCCCCCTCGGGCTGGCTCCCCTACCTTTCTTCACTCTGAGCATCCCAGTCTGCAGGATACTGCCCGCCTGCCTGCCCTCCCACCCGCCTGTCTGTTCAGCGGGCAGGAGCCACGCCTGGGTGGTCCACCTCTGTATTCCAGGGCCAGCCCTGCACCTAGCTAGCTCTGAGCAGGTGTAACCGAGCGTGGAGTAAGTCAAGGGCTGAGTTTTTTTTTTTTAAAAAAACAAACTCGTCACAGGAAAGAGCCGGCGGGGCTACACCCGGGAGTTAGAAGCTGCGGGCTGGCGCATCGGGGGCGAGGATAGCGGGGGGTGGGGGCCTATAAAAGGATGGGGGAATAGGGGAGTGGGTGGTGTGAGAAGCAGTTCAGCAGGGCACGGTACCGAAGACTGGGGCTGGGCGCGATCAGGAGCAGGGGAGGGAGGTCGCCCGCCAGCCGCTGGCCCGGGAGCAGGGTCTGGCACCTAGAGCCGCTAGCTACAGCCGGCCGCGGGGAGAGCCCGCCGCTCGGGCTCTGCTGCCGCCGCCGCCGCCGCCACAAAACTACAGCGGAGACCACAGTCGCGGCCGCGCGCGCTCACCTCCGCGTTTCGCTTTTGGCCTTTCCCGGCCACCGTTGCTTTCTACAACTCGGCGCCCGTGACCCGGAAGAGCATTCTCCTTAGCAACTGCGGGAAGGCGGCGGCGCTGGCCTCCCGGGAGCCACGGTGAGGCCTTCCCGCCCCCGGCCCCCCTGCGCCCGCGGGCCCACCTCGACCCCTCCCCTGAATCTACCCCGGGGCTGGCCTTCAAGGTCACCGCGACCCTTCGGGGAGGTGGGGGCACCTGCGCCGGCGGCCAGATGCAAGTGCTCTCTGTCTCTGGCATCGATTCCCCAGCCCTAGTGTCGCCCCTGACCACCCCACGTCCCCCGCTCAGGGCCCACCTGGTCTCCCAGGCCCGGCTCCTCACGCCTGAGCCCGCCAGCCGTCCCTTGTACCCAGTATGATGCCCCGGGAGGAAAAGTAGAGTTAAACAGCCTGTTGCTGTCGAGGGGACCCTTCCCGAGGTTCGGGTTACCTGTGGACGCGTGCTGTTGGGGCCCGATACAGATGTTTGGGATTGACAGAGGAGGGACGCCTTAGGATTCCTGAGCAGCAGCCACTTTGCTGTAATACTTGATGTTTACCTGTTGCTTTGCGCCTTCCAGAGTGGTATACTTTTACCTGCTTCGTTGATCGTGGAGACTCATCTAGTTCAACATTTCGAACTGATCCTTTAGCTGGGGATTAGCTTTCTGGTTTTATTTGTGCTGTGCTAAGTCGCTTCGGCGTCTTTGCGACCCTATGGACTTGTAGCCTGCCGGGCTGCCCTATCTACGGGGATTCTCCGGGCGAGAGTACTGGAGTGGGTTGCCATGCCCTCCTCCAAGGGATCTTCCCAACCCAGGGATGGAACCCAGGCCTCCCGCATTGCAGGCGGAATCTTTTACTGTCTGAGCTACCAGAGAATCCCGAGAATACTGGAGTGGGTAGCCTGTTCTGCAGGGGAAATTCCCAACCCAGGAATTGAACCGGGATCTCCTGCATTGCTGGCAAATTCTTTACCAGCTGAGCTACCTGGGAATTTTAGTTTATTTAGTGTTCTGTGAGTTAGATTTTGTGTCTTAACAGTTTTCTACAGAAGGAACTCTCCTTGGGACTGAGTAGATTTGGGGAAAAAAGACTCAAGTGACATTTACCACACTGAAAAAGTAGGGACAGGTGTTGTTAATATCTCTGACTTATAGTTGAAAACAGTTTCAACACAATAGTAAAATCCCAGCCGGCCTGTTTCCAACCCCCGTTCCGACCCCCCTCCCCCGCCTCCACCCCAGAAATTGACAAAGTAAAATTTATATTAAAATACAAAGGACTGAAAACTTCCCTTAACTGAGTTTGAAGCAGTGGGACTAAGGATGCTCTAAGCCAGCAGTCCTAATCTATTTGGCACCAGGGACTGGTTTTCTGAAGGTAATTTTTCTGGGGTTGCATGGATGGCTTGGGGTTGATTCAAGTACATTACATTTATTGTGCATTTTATTTCTAGTATTACGTTATGATGTATAATGAAATGGGGCTTCCCAGGTGGCACTAGTGGTAAAGAACCCGCCTGCCCATGTAGGAGATCTAACCTAAGACATGACAGATCGATCCCTGGGTGGGAAAGAACCCCCGGAAGAATGCATGGCAACCTGCTCCAGTACTCAGGCCTGGAGAATCCCACGGACAGAGAAGCTTGGAGGGCTATAGTCCATAGGGTCGCAAAGAGTCCGAAGCGACTTAGCATGAACGCACATAAAATGGAATAGTTTTACATATAATGGAATAGTTGTACAACTCACCATAATGCAGAATCAGTGGGAGCTCTGAGCTTGTTTTCCTGCAGCTGGATGGTCCCATCCAGGGGTGATGGGGGACAATGACACCTGAAGTGTGTTGCTTATGTCAGTCTACTACATAGCCTCGTTTTGTTTCGAGCTCCTGTGAGAAAATCGAATGTGGCTGCTGATCTGACAGGATGTGGAGCTCAGGCTGTAATGGGAGTGATGGGAAGCGGCTGTAAATACACAGGAAGCTTTGCTTGCTTACTGGCTATTCACTTCCTGCTGTGCTGCCCAGCTCCTAACAGGCCAGAGACTCATACCATGGGCTTTGGGGACCCCCTGCGCTAAGCCTTATTCGGACGTTATTGGATAACGACATTATAATTAATCCAATGGTAATGGAGATAAAACTGAGGCATATGAACGATTTTTGGAAATATTATTTGGGACTAAAACGGAGGAGTTTAGATATAAAAATCCATTATTCAAAAGTATAATTTCATTTCAGTTAAGTATTTATTAAGTGCTTAGAGTGCTCAGTATTTTCTTAGAAGGGCCAGGGAAATTTATACAGGCATTTGAGTTGACTTTTTTGTTTTTTTAAAGAGTTGAGTAGGGACTTTAGGCTCAGTTGCTTTGGGCGTCCTCCAAGATTGATTTGTGAAGATGCACAAACTCCTAAGGAGACATTCTGTGATGTTTTGTTATTTTCTTATAGATTTGGTGCCCATTCATTTATTCAGCAGGTATTTGAGTGCTTAGCTGGTACTAGGTGCTGAGTTTAGCGTTGGAAATGGGGGAAAGTGAATGCATACAAGATCGTGGTGATCAGCAGATGCCGGCAGATTAACCACACGAATGTAAAACTGCAACAGTGACAAGTATTTGAGTTAGGGAAATCCCGGAAGTGGCATTTGAACTGAGATCTGAAGGATACACAGGAAAGGAAGAATGTTCCAGTCAGAACAAACGCAAGGGTAAAAAGACCCTGTGATGGCAGGGTTCATGGAGATGACTGGGGACTTAAGGCACAGGCCTGTGTATGGATCAGGAAGCGTATAGAAGAACCTGGTGGGGGACGGGGCTGGTGAAACAGGCCAGAAGGTGCTGGGCCTTGCAAGCAGGTAAAAGAGTTTTTCTTTATTCTTGGTGTAAAGAGAAGCTTCCATACAGTTTTTTAAAAATTTAATTTAATTTTAATTTATTTGGTCGTGCCAGGTGTTAGTTGTGGCACGCAGGATCTTTGATCTTTGTTGTGGCATGTGGGATCTAGTTCCCTGACCAGGGATTGAACCTGGGCCCCTGCATTGGGAGCACATAGTCTTAGCCATTGGATCACCAGGGAAGTCCCTGTACAGTTTTCCTTAGAGCCCTAGACTAGATTGTGGGTGGGGATGCCACGATTAGATTGTGTTTGACTAGCCTGCTTTGTATTTTCTACCATCACTTAGTGTTTGTATTGTCTTTTGGTTTTCTCGCTCCTTAAGTTTTATTGTAGTTAAGGAAACCTGCTTGTGCCATTAGCAAGATGCGTCTACTGTTTTTTTCCAATTTAGGGAAAAAAGGAATTTTAGAGATTAGGACTGAACACTGAAGTTAGTCAATTTGAAATATTTTTGCATTAGTATGACTGCCAGGGCACTAATTTCTGTGACTCTTTTTTTCTAATTGTAGTTAAAAAAATGCATAGTCTAAAATTTACCCTCTTGACCATTTTTAAGTGTACAGTTAACTGTATTTACACTGTTGTGTAACATTGCTCACCCTTTTTCATCTTAAAAAAACTGATCTCCGTACCCATTGAACAATTCCCTGTTTCTCCTTCCCACCAGCTCCTGGCAGCCACCATTCTACTTTCTGTTATCATGATTTTGACTACTCCAGATACGTCAGAGAAGTGCAACTATACAAGCTGTGTCCCTGTACCGTCATATTCCTCCTCCGCAGCGGTCCTTTCTTCTCCCATCAGTCAGTTCAAATCCTGCCTGCCCTTTTCCCTCTCGTTATGGCATGTATTCGCCCATGGCAAGTACCTGGGTTCCCCTGCACAGTTTGATGAAAAAGCCGTCAGAAAAGAAAAAGAACACGTTAAACTTTTTAGCTTGACTGATTTATTTTGAGACGAAGATTTGTGCTTGTGAGTTTTATTACTGCTCAGTGGTTTTGAAAGAATCATATTTGTACCACATTTTATAATGTTCACCTCACAACGCTTACAGACCAGTTGATTTTAGGTGTTGGATTGGAAATGATTTTGAGGTGGCTCAGTATTTTAAGTACAAAAAAGGTATAGCAAAGGATTTTCTTGTGTGGGGAAGATTTGTAAACTTTTGTTTTCAGTTTCCGCATTTATCCCAAACTTTGATTTTCTGTAATGTTGACCAGCCTTAGAGGATCAGCCTCATAGGATCCAAGTTGCAGAGTGTCCTTTTATTTTAACCTTCAGAAGTATTTTGTTTTCTCTGGGGAGTTTCTGTAGGAAATGTAGCTCGTTTTCTTTCAAATACTGTCGAGCGCATGTGCAGATCCCGCTATGGGCCTGGAATGGTTCTGTGACTCCCTCTGCGGGCCGGCGGCCATGCCATTGTTGGTGACGTGAAGGAAGCTCAGGCAGAATTCCTGTTAGCGCTTTTAGACTTGAGGGCGGTGGGAGCTACACAGGGTGCTCCTCTGTGTTGTGTCACAAGAGGTGGAGGATTTGACAACAAAAATTTTTCAGAGAGCATTTAATTTGGAACTGTAGCAAGAACTGGATGCCCCAGAGCTGCAATTAGGTGATTAACTCATAGTTTTAGTAAAGTGCAATCAACTGCTAGTCCAAAAATGCACCCCCCCATTTTTAAAAATTGTGATAAAATACACAAAATCCAAAATTTGCCATCTTATCCATTTTCCGTGTGCTGTTCAGTGGTATTAAATATATTCATAATGTCTTGCAGTCATCATCATTCATCTCCAGAACTATTCATCCTGTAAAACTGAAACTCTTTACCCATTAAACCATGACTTCTATTCTTCCCAGCCTCTGGCAGCTATTCATCTACTTTCTGTCTCTGATCTTGAGTACAATAAGTACCTCATAACAGTGGAATCACACAGTATTTGTCTTTTTGTGCATGTGTTCTCAGGGTTCGGGCTTCCCTAGTGCCTGCAATGCGGGAGACCCAGATTCCATCCCTGGGTTGGGAAGATCCCTTGGAGAAGGGCACGGCACTCCAGTATTCTTGCCTGGAGCATCCCATGGACAGAGGAGCCTGGCAGGCTATGGTCCATACGGTTGCAAAGTCGGACATGACTGAAATGACTTGGCATGGACGCATACATGAACCCATGTCTGATTTCAAAGTCCATGATCCTTCCACAGCTCTGCATTGTGCATGCTAAGTCACTTCAGACTCTCTGCGACACCGTGGACCATAGCCCATCAGTCTCCTCTGTCCATGGAATTTNCATACGGTTGCAAAGTCGGACATGACTGAAATGACTTGGCATGGACGCATACATGAACCCATGTCTGATTTCAAAGTCCATGATCCTTCCACAGCTCTGCATTGTGCATGCTAAGTCACTTCAGACTCTCTGCGACACCGTGGACCATAGCCCATCAGTCTCCTCTGTCCATGGAATTTTCCAGGCAAGAATACTGGAGTGGGTTGCCATACTCTCCTCCAGGGGATCTTCCCAACCCAGGGATCGAACCCTCATCTCTTAAGTCTCCTGCATTGTCAAGTGGGTTCTTTACCACTTGGAGAAGGGAATGGCAACCCACTTAAATATTCTTGCCTGGAGAATTCCATGGACAGAGGAGACTGGCGGGCTGTAGTCCATGGGGTCGCAAAGAGCTGGACATGACTGAGCAACTAATACTTTTTTTTACCACTACCAGCACCTGGAAACCCCACCCTGAATCACCCTACTTCTCTGAGTCAGGTTCTGATTCCAGCATGAATGCTAGATGTGTCAACAGCAACCTAAGATCAAAAGGAGCCCCAAGGAAAAGGGCAAGTGATGAAGTAGGTGGATACAGTAGGAAGTCACCTACTTCAAACCCTGTGGTTTGAAGAATCCTTCAAATGAAGGACAGTAATGGTTGGTGTATTTAATAGACTTGAGAGCTTGGGTGCCCAAACCAGGAGGCGGCAGGAAGTTATATAATGCTAACTGAGGAACTTTGCTCTTTAGGTTCCTTTGCAGGCTTCCTTTAATAAAACTGAATTGTTTCTGTCTCCCATTAGGCTTTGATGAGGAAGAGGTTTCTGGTGATTGTCTAGGTGCTGAGGGATTTGCAGAGAATCTCTAAACATTTCTGTTGTAGCTTCATGTCTTTTAGAGAGCATTTCTCTGCATGGGAATAGTTGCTTCTTTCTCTCTTTGCCATGGTCCGCTTTACTCAGTTTTAGAGTGTTGAATATGAAACTGTAGTAGCAGTTGTACCAGGAAGGAGACAACAACATATGGTTATTTTTGTTTAATCCGATTTAAGATCCACAATTTACATGGTTGTTATTCTTTTTAGTTATCTTACATTAAAAAAATGAAAATATATTTGCATTGTTCATGTATCTTTTTCTGCATTAAGACATTTGTTACCATGATTTACTGAATTTTGTCAGTTCAAATCAGTCTTCCTTAATATTTTGCAAGTAAAGATGCTCTGTGGATTTTATAACCGTACATTATTCGGGCTTCCCGGGTAGCTCATATGATAAAGAATCTTCCTGCAATGCGGGAGACCTGGGTTTGATCCCTGGATTGGGAAGATCCCCTGGAGAAGGGCATGACAGCTCACTCCAGTATTCGTGCCTGGAGAATTCCATGGACAGAAACCTGGTGGGCTACAGTCCATGGGATCTCAAAGATTCGGACACAACTGAGTGACTAACACATACATTATTAGCAGGAAATACTTTTAATGATTGAATGCAAACCAGTTTGGATCATGAAGCATTATTAATTATTGGTTAAGACCATGTTTTTACAAAGCTGGTTTACTGAGATATAGTCAACATATATAAACAGTACTTGTTAAAAATTTGCAATTTATAAAATTTTGATAGATATATGTACTTATGAGACTGTCATCACAGACAGGATAGTGAACATATCAATCACCCCCCAAACTTTCATTACATCCTTGGCTCCTTGACCCCCATCCAAGACACCTACTGATCATTCTGTAATTATATATTAATTTTGTTTCTTAGAATTTCCTAGAATGTTATATAAATGGAATCATATAGTTTGTGGCTATGCTTCTTTCACTTAGCATGATTATTTTGATATTCATTCTTTAGTATGTCAGTAGTTGATTCTTCTTTAATGCTGAATACTGTTCCTTTGAAGGGATATACTGCAGTTTATTGATACATTTATGTATTGTTGGACATATTGGTAATTTCCAATTTTTAGTTGGTAACAAATGAGGTTGTTATGAAAATTTGTGTACCAGTCTTTCTGTATGGATATATACTTTTGTTTCTCTTGATTAAGCACATAGAAGTAAAATGGCTAGATCATGTGGTAGGAACATACTTAACTTTTAAAGAAACTGTCAAAATTTTCCAAATGGCCGTACTCTTTTGCTTTACCACCAGCAGTGTATAAGAGGTCCAGTTCTTCCACATCCTTGCCAACACTTGGCATGGCCAGTCTTTTCAATTTTAGTCTTACAGATGTGGAATGGCATCTCATTGTGATTTTAAATTGTATTTCTCTAAGGACTAAGATGTTGTATGTCTTTTCATGAGCTTATTTCCTATCCATATAACTTCTTTGGTGAAATGGACAAAAAATGGTTTGTCCATTTTTAATTGGGTGTGTTTTCTTCTCATTGATTTTTAGAAGTTCTTTATATATTCTGGATGTGTATTCTTTTTCAGACACAGGATTTGCAGATGTTTTCTCCTCAGTTCAGTCCAGTCTCTCAGCTGTGTCTGACTCTGTGAACCCATGGACTTCAGCATGCCAGGCTTCCCTGTCTATCCCCAACTCCCGGAGCTTACTTGAACTTATGTCCATCAAGTCAGTGATGCCATCAACCATCTCTTCCTCTGTTGTCCCCTTCTCCTGCCTTTAATCCTTCCTAGCATCAGGGTCTTTTCCAGTGAGTCAGTTCTTCCCATCAGTGGCCAAAGTATTGGAGTTTCAGCTTCATCATCAGTCCTTCCAATGAATATTCAGGACTGATTTCCTTTAGGATTGACTTGTTTGATCTCCTCTCAAGAATCTTCTCCAACACCACAGTTCAAAAGCATCAATTCTATGGCACTCAGCTTTCTTTATGGTCCAACTCTCACATGCATACATGATTACTGGAAAAACCATAGCTTTGATTAGATGGACCTTTGTTGGCAAATTAAAGTCTCTGCTTTTTAATATGCTGTCTAGGTTGGTCATAGCTTTTCTTCCAAGGAACAAGCATCTTTTAATATCATGGCTGCAGTCACCACCTGCAGTGATTTTGGATCCCAAGAAAATAAGTCCATCACTGTTTCCATTGTTTCCCCATCTATTTGCCATGAATTGATGGGGTCAGATGCCATGATCTTAGTTTTTTGAATGTTGAGTTTTAAGCTAGCTTTTTCACTCTTCTCTTTTACTTTGATTAAGAGACTCTTTAATTTCTCTTCACTTTCTGCCATAAGGGTAGTGTCATCTGCATATCTAAAGTTATTGATATTTCTCCTGGCAATCTTGATTCCAGCTTGTGCTTCCTCCAGCCTGGCATTTCACATGATGTACTCTGTATTTAAGTTAAATAAGCAGAGTGGCAATATACAGCCTTGATGTACTTCTTTCCTAATTTGGAACCAGTCAGTTGTTCCATGTCCAATTCTAACTGTAGCTTCTTGACCTGCATACAGATAGATTTCTCAGGAGGCAGGTAAGGTGGTCTAGTATTCCCATCTCTTGAAGAATTTTCCACAGTTTGTTGTAATCCACAGTTAAAGGCTTTGGCGTAGTTAATAAAGCAGAAGTAGATATTTTTCTGGAACTCTCTTGCTTTTTCGCTGATCCAGCGGATATTAGCAATTTGATCTCTGGTTCCTCTGCCTTTTCTAAATCCAGCTTAAATATCTGGAATTTTCACTGTTCACGTACTGTTGAAGCCTGGCTTGGAGAATTTTGAGCGTTACTTTGCTAGCGTGTGAGATGAGTGCAATTGTGCGGTAGTTTGAGTATTCTTTGGCATGGCCTTTCTTTGGGATTGGAATGAAAACTGACCTTTGCCAGTCCTGTGGCCACTGCTGAGTTTTCCAAATTAGCTGGCATATTGAGTGAAACACTTTCACAGCGTCATCTTTTGGATTTGAAATAGCTCAACTGAAATTCCATCACCTCCACTAGCTTTGTAGTGATGCTTCCTAAGGCCCACTTGACTTCCATTCTAGGATGTCTGGCTCTAGGTGAATGATCATACTATTGTGGTTACCTGAGTCATGAAGATCTTTTTTGTATAGTTCGTCTGTGTATTCTTTCCACCTCTTCTTAATATCTTCTGCTTCTGTTAGGTCTATACGGTTTCTGTCCTTTATCGTGCCTATGTTTGCATGACATTTTCTTCACGTGATCTCTAGTCTTTCCCATTCTGTTGTCTTCCTCTATTTCTTTGCGTTGATCACTGAAGAAGGCTTTCTTATCCCTCCTTGCTATTCTTTGGAACTCTGCATTCAAATGGGTATATCTTTCCTTTTCTCCTTTGCCTTTTGCATCTCTTCTTTTCTCAGCTATTTTTAAGACCTCAGACAACCATTTTGTCTTTTTGCATTTCTTTTTCTTGGGGATGGTCTTGATCACCGCCCTCTGCACAGTGTCTTAAACCTGTGTGCCTAGTTCTTCAGGCACTTTATCAGATCTAATCCCTTGAATCTATTTGTTACTTCCGAATGGAGTTCATGATGAGAGCCACAGTCAGCTCCTGGTCTTGTTTTTGCTGACTGTATAGAGCTTCTCCATCTTCGGCTGCAAAGAATGTAATCAATCTGATTTTTGTATTAACCATCTGGTGATGTTCATGTGTAGAATTGTCTCTTGTGTCATTGGAAGAGGGTGTTTCCTATGACCAGTGTGTTCTCTTGGCAAAACTGTTAGCTTTTGCCACACTTCATTTTGTATTTCAAGGCCAAACTTGTTAGTCCATGTATCTCTTGGCTTCCTACTTCTGTATTCTGGCCCCCTATGATGAAAGGACATCTTTTTTTGGTGTTAGTTCTAGAATGTCTTGTAGGTCTTTATGAAACCTTTCAGCTTCTTCAGCATCAGTGGTTGGGGCACAGCCTTGGATTACTGTAATATTGAATGGTTTGCCTTGAAAATGAACAGAGAGAGATCATTCTTGCACCCAAGTACTACATTTTGGACTCTTTGGTTGACTGTGAGGGCTACTCCATTTCTTCTAAGAGATTCTTGCCCACAAGAATTTAATTTAATTCATCTGAATTAAATTCACCCATTCTGGTCCATTTTAGTTCCCTGGTTCCTAAAATGTTGATGTTCACTCTTGCCATCTCCTGTTTGACCACTTCCAATTTGCCTTGATTCATGGACCTAACATTCCAGGTTCCTATGCAATATTGCTCTTTACAGCATCGGACTTTACTTCTTTCACCAGTCACATCCACAACTGGGTGTTGTTTCGCTTTGACTCTGTCTCTTCATTCTTCCTGGAGTTATTTCTCCACTCTTCTCCAGTACCATATTGGGCACCTACCGACCTGGGGAGTTCATCTTTCAGTGTCATATCTCTTTGCCTTTTCATACTGTTCATGGGGTTCTCAAGGCAAGAATACTGAAGTGGTTTGACGTTCCTTTCTCCAGTAGACCACGTTTTGTCAGAACTCTCCACCATGTTTTCTCCTAATTTCTTTTTGTTCTCTTAAATGATGACTTTTGAAGAGCAGTTCTTAATTTTGATGAAGTCCAACTTAACAATTTTTTCTTTTATGGATTCTGCTTTTCTTGCTTAAAAACTTTCTTTCCCTATTTTCCCAATAATGTTTGTGATATGTTCTAGAAGCTTTAGTTTTAGACTTTACTTTTAGACCTATATCCCTAGTGGCTCAGATGGTAAAGAATCCACCTGCAATGCAGGAGATCTGGGTTCAACTTGGGTCAGGAGTATCCCCTGGAGAAGGAAATGGCAACCCACTCCAGTATTCTTGCCTGAAGAATTCCATGGACAGAGAAACCTGGCGGGGGCTACAGTCCATGGGTTCGCAAAGAGTCTGATGGGACTAAGTGACCAATACTTTCACTTTACTGTATTGTGATCTACTTTCAGTTAGTTTTTATACATAGTGCAAGGTATGGATCAGAGTTCGTTTTTAAGTATATGGAATCTGATTGTTCTAGAACTGTTTGTTGAAAAGACTATATTTTCACTAAATTCCCTTGTACCTAGGTTATACCTCAGTTGAAAATTTATATATATTTTGGGTTCCATTTCTGGACTTTTTTTTGTTTTCATTCATCTGTTGATCTGTATTGATGTCAGTACTACACTGATTCGATTACTATAGGTTTGTAAAAAAGAATTGAAGTCAGTGTAAGTCCTTCAGCTTTGCTGTTCTTTCTGCAGACTTTGGCTTTTTGAGGTCCTTTTCATTTCATATTAATTTTACAATCAGCTTGTCAACTTTTCAAAAAACTCTGCTTGAGAATTTGGTTCAGGTTGTGTTGTATCTATCAATAATCTGGGGAGAATTGCCATCTTAATGTAATCTCTGTAGTTGTGGCATGCAGGCTCAGTAGTTGCGGTGCATGGGTTTTAGCTGCTCTGCAGCATGTGGGATCTTAGTTCTCAGACCGGGGATTGAAGCTGTGTCCCGTCCCCTGCATTGCAAGGCAGATTCTTAACCCCTGGACCAGCAAGGAAGTCCCCGACACAGTTTTTTAAATATATCTTGTCATTTCAACTGCTGCATTCTTCTGATTCAGAGATGTAGACCTTAAAATTTCCCTTCATTCCTTAGTACAATCTTGCACGTAATTCATTCCTAGGTTTATTGATTGATTGATAACATTCTCTTACGTAGGACTCTTCAGTCCCTCAGTTGTGTCCGACTCTTTTAAGACCCTATGGACAGAAGTACACCAGGCTTCCCTGTCTATCACCAACTCCCAGAGCTTGCTCAAACTCATGTCCATCGAGTCAGTGATGCCATCCAACCATCTCATCCTCTGTCGTCCCCTTCTCCTCCTGCCTTTAATCCTTCCCAGGATCAGGGTCTTTTCCAATGAGTCAGTTCTTTGCATCATGTGGCCAAAGTATTGGAGTTTCAGCTTTAGCATAAGTTTCCAGTGAATATTCAGGGCTCATTTCCTTTAAGATTGACTGGTTTGATCTCCTTGCAGTCCAGTGGACTCTCAAGAGTCTTCTCCAACACCACCTTTAGTTCATAGCACCCTTCTGTTCAGTTCAGTCACTCAGTCATGTCTGACTCTTTGCAATGCTATGGACTGCAGCACGCCAGGCCTCCCTGTCCGTCACTAACTCCCAGAGTTTACTCAAACTCATGCCCATTGAGTCGGTGATGCCATCCAACCTTTATTAGCACTCGTGATTGCATTGCTTATTGTATAAGAAGTCTTAAATCTTGTGTTCATAAAATTCCTTCTGAAGAAGTCAGCATACTTTACGCTAATTCATTTATTGATTGTGTCAGCAGTCAGCTTACCATACGGTAAGAGTATCCCACTTTCTCAGGCATCTAGAATCCTGCTTCAACTTAAGGGTCATTGTATAATCTTGTATTGTTCTAATGAAAGGAATGTTCAGATGACAGTGTTGTGGGCAGAGCCCAAGCCTGTTTCTTTGGGACTTTTTTACTTCTGGCTGCTAGTAGGAAGGAGTACATGTGATACTGTCTTTGAACTCACAACTGCCCACCACATGCAGAATTGGTCCTGACACTTCAAGTGCTCAACTGGACACACTCTGATCTTTATATATCAGAGGAGTTGAGAGCTGAGGTTTCATCCAGGATTTCATTATGTTTCAGTTGGTTAAAAAATAATGGAAAAATGTCGTATTGTTCAAGTCACATCATTCTTCTTGCAGGGCTTTTAATTATCTTCAGCAAACCTTTTTACTATTTGGTTCCGACAATTGCCCTTCTTTCTGGAGCCCCTTGAAGTGATCACTGGTGGTTCTCAGTGAGTTTCATCAAAGAGCACACACATGTCTTTTGCTGTAAACCCTCTCTACTCCCATGAATTCCTTATAGATGCAACTTCAGAAGAAAAGATGAAAATCAAGGCTTTCTAACTCCCTACCAGGTGACTGGGCTTCCTTGGTGGGCTCAGCGGTAAAGAAGCTGCCCGCAGTGCAAGCAGACACAGGTTCGATCCTTGGGCGGGAAGATCCCTGGCGAAGAAATGGCAGTCCACTCCAGTATTCCTGCCTGGGAAATCCCATGGACAGAGGAGCCCGCAGGGCTACAGTCCATGCGGTCGCAAAGAGTCAGAGACAACTGAGTGATTAAAACCACTGCCAACAGGTGTCTAGGAGTTATTTTCTAGATTTGAGTATGAATGGAGCCTCATTGTTTTTGATTTGCATTTTTTAATGACTAATGATGTTGGACATCTTTTTGTGAACTTCTTGGCTATTAATACATCTTTTCTGAAAGAATGTCTATTCACATTCTTTGGCCATTTTTTCTTCCATTTGATTTTTAAGATCTTAGTTCCTCTAAAAAAGTTGTGACTGGAATTCAGTTGTGGTTACATTGAATTTTTTGACTATCTGACCTGTGCCCCATGCACTGGAAGCACAGAGTCTTAACTACTGCACCACCATGGAAGTCTCAGTTCCTCAACATTTTGTGATTTTGTTTGTTACTTAGAATTGTTCTTTTATCTTCTCATATTTTAAAATTAATTATTGTGGGCATATAGGAATTTTATTGATAATTTTTTGTTGTTGAATCTGCCTTTTCTGTCATTCTTGCTGAAATCATTAGTCTTAATAATTTGTGAGTTTATCCTTTGAGATTTTTTAAGATAGGCAATCATATTATCTGTAAATATTGAAAACCTCTTAAATTACTGAACCAACTTGATTTATGAATATAATTATTTTTAATTAACAATAGACTTTTATTATTAGTGAATAGAGTTAAAAATATACATGTATATATAATGTTGTTTGACAAAAGTAGTTCGTTATAAGAAAGAAAAAACAAACATTACTAAAATGTATGCATTAAAGTGAGAATCCTTAGTAATCCTACTTTCTGAAGAGAATGATCATTATGAATGTGCTGTGTGTCTGAGTGGGAGTTTCTTTTCTTACACTTTGGGAAGCAAAGGCAATTAAAGAGATGGTTCACTGCTAGACTGCTGGCATTTTTAGGATGGTGTAGGCCAGCGCCATATTTCATTTGAGAATTTAATCCCCTGCTGTTTTTGGAATGAAAATGTTATGAGAGAGTTGAGTTTATATTAAAATAAGATAAAAGAAATTCTTCCTTTTCTTAAAATTGTATGCCATGCTTTCCTTCTCTAATAGGCTCCATGCTCTTCAAGAACTATGAAAATAATTTATTTTCTTCTATCCTTTTTGCTTCTTAACTGAGGATGTTTCTTGTTATCCTGGGAGACCTGGAACTTAGCAGGAATGTATAAGGACTCTGTGTAAGGACCAAGACATGGTCTTGGCTTTTACCTAGGATGCACCACACAACAGATCCACCTGGAGGAAATGGATTCCGCTGATGGTGGTTTAGCAGCAGCTCGAATTTGAAATGGGGGCTCACGTGAGAGGCCCTGACTAGAAATGGATGGATTAAACGTGATTCTACTCTAGAATGAGCTTCACTGACTGTGAAATTGGAATTCATAGGAGAGAGAAACCTCTTGAAAATGTTCCTGAGGTCTGCAGAAGGATGCGCTCTTAGAGTCTCCTAGAGCTGATTGAAGGGATTCTAGCTCCTGGCAAGATGGAGATTCAGAGCTGGAAGAAACCTTAGATCTTCATCTTTATATCTGGCTTAGGCTTGTTCCAAGTACTTGAAGCTTTGGGGAATTGGAAAATAGGTTTGAATCTACTCTCTAGAATCTTTGGGTTCTCAAGTGAAGTATGGACTGGATACTGAGGAAGAGCAAATCAGAGGAAAATAAACACAATACTTAATGGGGGAGAACTGGGAATACGTTGTTTTGGAGAAGCTTATTAGAGCTACGTAGTCATTATATTCCTGGGGAAAAAATTTAAGTATTAAAAAATAATTGCAAATGTCTTATGTAAACAATTTAAAAGTATATGTAAGTAGAACAAAATTCTTTCTTACAAAGTTTTCTAATTGATTGTTCAGTTCAGTCACTCAGTCAGGTCCGACTCTCTGTGACCCCATGGAAATCGATTATTAGTGAAATATAATAAAAAGACTGTTGACTTTTACATACAGATCTTCCTTATGATGGGATCCTTGTTCAGTCACTAAGTCACATTCGACTCTTTGAGATCCCATGGACTGCAGCACACCAGGCTCCTCTGTCCTCCACTATCTCCCGGAGTTTGCTCAAATTCATATCCACTGAGTTGGTAGTGCTCTCTAACCACCTGATCCTCTGGCCTTCTCCTGCCTTCTGTCTTTCCCAGCATCAGGGTCTTTTCCAATGAGCTGGCTGTTCACATCAGGTGGCCAAAGTATTGGAGTTTTAGCTTCAGTCCTTCCAGTGAATATTCAGAGTTGACTTCCTTTAAAATTTAGTGATCTGATCTCCTTGCAGTCCAAGGAACTCTCAAGAGTCTTCTCCAGCACCACAATTCAAAAGCATCAGTTCTTTGGCACTCAGCTTTCTTTATGGTCCAATCCTCACATCCATACATGACTACTGGAAAAATCATAGCTTTGACTAAAAGGACCTTTGTTGGCAAAGTGATGTCTCTGCTTTTTTAATACCCTGTCAAGGTTTGTCATAGCTTTTCCTTCAAGGGGCAAGTGTCTTTTAACTGTCGCTGCAGTCACTATCTGCAATGCTTTTGGAGCCCAAGAAAATAAACTTTATCACTGCTTCCACTTTTTAGCCTTCTATTTGCCATGAGGTGATGAGACTGGATGCCGTCATCTTAGTTTTTTGAATGTTCAATTTCAAGCCAACTTTTTTACTCTTCTCTTTCACCCTCATCAAGAGACTCTTCAGTTCTTCTTCACTTTCTGCCATTAGAGTGGTATCATCTGGGATTACTTCTCAAATCAGTGAACCAGTGAACTTGCTTAGTTGTGACCGACCCTTTGCAATCCCATGGACTGTAGCCTACCAGGCTCCTCCATCCATGGAATTTTCCAGGCAAGAGTATTGGAGTTGCCTTTTCCTTCTCCATTATTATACCTAACCTACCTAACTGGGCTTTCCTTTTGGCTCAGTTGGTAAAGAATCTGACTCCAGTTTGGTTCCTGGGTCAGGAAGATGCCCTGGAGAAGGGAAAGGCTACCCACTCACGTATTCTGGCCTGGAGAATTCCATGGACTGTATAGTCCATGCGGTTGAAAAGACTTTCACTTAACTTCACTTAACCTACTTACTTAACATCATAGCATAGCCTTGCCACCTTAAACGCGTTCAGAACACTTATATTAGCCTTCAGTGGTGCAGAATCATCTAACACAAAGTCTATTTTATAATAAAGTGTTGACTAGCTCATGAAATTTATTGAATGCTGTACTGAAAGTGAAGGACAGAAGGGTTGTCTGGGTCCAGAATGATTGTACGTGTATCAGTTGGTCACCCTTGTAAGGGTGTGGATGACTGCTTGCTGCAGCTCATTGCTACTATTCAGCGTCCCAGTAGGTCATCTCCCATATATTACTAGCCTACATGGATGGGGGAGCCTGATAGGCTGCAGTCCATGGGGTCGCTAAGAGTCGGACATGACTGAGCAACTTCACTTTCACTTTTCACTTTCATGCATTGGAGAAGGAAATGGCAACCCACTTCAGTGTTCTTGCCTGGAGAATCCCAGGGACGAGGGAGCCTGGTGGGCTGCCGTCTATGGGGTCGCACAGAGTCGGACACAACTGACGTGACTTAGCAGCAGCAGCAGCAGCAGCAGCAGGAAAAGACCAAAATTCGAAGTAGAGTTTCTACAGAACTCTGTGTGTCCCTTTCACACTGTTGTAAAGTTGAAAAACCCTCAGTTAGTCAGTTCCAGATAACAACCATCTGTGTTGTATTTGGACACTACTGAACTCATATTGTAATACTTTATCACTTGATTATGTTGGATTTTCTAGGTAGACGATGATTTCATTTATAATTGATCATTTTGTCTCTTTCCTAATATTTATATTATGCTTTTTGTCATATGGCAACAACTAGCTTCTTTAGAACAATACTGAATAACAGTATTATAGCTGGCAGCCTTTTCCTGTTCTCAGAATGCCTCTAGTGCTTTACCATTATCCATGAAGTATTTTCTGGCTGTTTGTCGTTTTTAACTTTTATCCTTTTTAAACTTTACTTTTAAATTAGGCTCTTTGTTTTGAGATACTTGTGGAATCACATGCAGTTGTAAGAGATGATACAGAGAGATCCTGTGTGCATTTCGCCCAGTTTCCTCTTGAGCTATAGTATATCACAACTCGGAAACTAATTATCAATACAACTCACCCATCTTATTGCAGTTTTACCATTTTTACTTGAACTCTCTGTCTGTGTGTGTATTTCATTCCGTCACATCTGTAGACTTGTATGATTACCACCACAGTCAAGACAGAATAATCCCTTCCCGAGGATCTTGCACTTTCATAGCCGTAGTCATTTCCCTTGCTCTCTGCCTCCCTGAACCCTGGCAGCCACTAAACTCTCTCTCTGCAATTTGTTGTTTCAAGAATGCTTTGTACATGGGACGAGTTACGTAGTACATAACCTCTGAGACTGACTTTTTTCACTCAGAATAGTTCCTTTGTGATTTCTCCAGGTTGTTGAGTGTATCAGTAGTTTGTTCCTTTTTACTGCTGAGTGGTATTCCATGGCATGGATGTACCATCACTTATTTAACCATTCACCTGTTGAAGGGCAGCTGGGTTGTTTTCAGTGTTTGGCTGTCATGAATAAAGTTGCTGTAAACATGCATAAGCAGGTTTCTGTGTGAACCTAAGTTTTCAATTCTCTGGGATAAATGGCCAAGAGTGCATATACCCTTTTTGTGCTCACTCACCCTGCCTCTCTCTCTTCCTCTACACACATGCACACACACATATAAAATAACAGTTTTCTTGAGCTTCTTGAGATTATTGTGCATGATTGCATATGATTACCCCTAAATACTTCAGTAAGTATTTTCCAAGAGTAGGGATATTTTTTACACATCTAAAGAAAAGTTATCAACTTAGTTCATTTAATACTGATACAACTTTGATCGTCAGTTCAGTTCAGTCTCTCAATAGTGTCTGACTGTTTGCAAGCCCATGGACTGCCGCATGCCAGGCCTCCCTGTCCATCACCAACTCCTGGAGTTTACGCATATGCCCTCTCTTACGAGTTGTCAGCTGGGTCCAGTAAAGTCTCTTTCAGCCTCTTTCCGCCTCGAGGATAGGCTCTGTTGAGGGATCACACGTGGTATTTACTTAGTTTCTCATGTCTCCTTTAATCTGGAACAGTTCTGTAGTCTTTTTTGTCTTTTATGACATGATAGGTTTTGAAGAAGACAGCCGTTTTTTCTTTTTAAATATGATGTTCCTCATCTGGTTTGTCTGGTGTTTCCTCATGATTAGATTCAAATTGTGTATTATTTTTGGTCTGAATGCTACATAAGAGGTGTTGCTTCCTTGAGATAGATCTTATCATATCAGGAGAAAATTTCTTTTTAGTCCTAGTTACTAAGAAGTCTTAATTAAGAATGGGAGTTGGGTGCACATCGTTAGAGCTTGGAGTTGAGGCTGTTGGCTGGCCAGTGAATTCACAGATGTAGGTCGTGTACTGTGTGAGCAGCAAGAGTGACTGGCCCAGAGAGTGGAGTTTGATAGTAATCTTTGCTCCAACTAGAAGGAAAATGAAATGGATGTTGGACTTGATCAGTGCCTTTTGTCTTTTAGCTTGATGATAGCTTGATTCCATTGCATTAATTTACTGTATAGTGAATATGTTAACAGATTTATTAATGTTAGAATAAACATTCTATACCATGCATGCATGGAATATAATTTTTAACATTTAAATGTTGGATAGATTTTTTATTTTATTTTGGGTTTTGCATTTATGTTTGTAACAAAAATTCTGTAATTCTGTATGTGAAAGAGTGTGTGTTCTTTCTTTGTCACATTTGGTATCAAGTTTATTATTTATCCTTAGAGCATAAATCCAAAAGTTTTTTTAAACCTCTCTCTCCCCCCAGCAGTTTAAATAACACTGAAATTACCTGTCTCTGAAACGATCTGAACCTGATGCATTTCGGGGAGAGCTTGTGGGTCTTTGGCAGCATTTTCTAGTTTCTTTTCTGGTTAAAGATCTATATAGGTTTTTACCTCTTCTTGGGCTTCCCTAATGGCTCAATGGTAAAGAATCCACCTGCAATGCAGTAGATGCAAAAGTTAATGCGGGTTCCATCTCTGGTTTGGGAAGATCCCCTGGAGGGGAAATGGCAACCCACTCCAGTATTCTTTCCTGGAAAATTCCATGGACAGAGTAGCCTGGTGGGTCTACAGTCCATGGGGTTGGAAAGAGTTGGACATGACTGAGCAGAGCAGAGCCTCCCTGAGAGGACTTCTTCGTCTACAGAATCGATCAACTCTGCTCCGTGCAGCTACTTTGCTCTTCTGTAACTATAGTCATAGTCTACTGAAACTATTCTTGCTTATGTCTTTTTCTATTATATTCTGTGTCTTTTAAGGGCAGACTCTGTGTCATCTTTGCATATAGTGTTAGCGCACTGCTTGGCTCCGTAGATTCTCAGATGCTTGTTGAATGAGTACAAGGTGTATTTAGAGGACTGTGAGAAAATTAGTTGAAACAGAAGGTTCTTACGGGAGTATGCAGGATGTTGAGCCAGGATGGGCCAGCAGAGATGATGAGCGATCTGAGTGTTTGGCTGAGGAGTTCCGACTTTGTCTTTAGTTACAAGACAGATAGAGGGCAGAGGCAAGAGGAGAGAAGGTCGTTTATTATTGTTGTGCTAAAGAGACTGTTTAAAATTTCATTATAGTATTAAAATTATTTTTAGTTTTTAAAAATCTTTCTGTGTGGATGCTGGTTTATCAAATAAAGATTACTGCCAAGGTGAAATAAATAGCTTTACATTAATAATGTGTGCTTAGTCGCTCAGTCGTATCTGACTCTTTGCGACCTCATGGACTGTAGTCCACCAGGCTCCTTTGTCAACAGGGATTCTCCAGGCAAAAATATTGGAGTGGGTTGCCATGCCCTCCTGCAGAGGATCTTCCCAACCTAGGGATCGAACCCAAGTCTCCCGCATTGCAGGCAGATTCTTTACTGTCTGAGCCACCAGGGAAGCCCATGAATGCTGGAGTGGGTAGTCTATCCCTTCTCCAGGGGAACTTTCTGACCTAGGAATCAAACCAGAGTCTCCTGCATTGTGGGTGGATTCTCTACTAGCTGAGCTACCAGGGAATGCTTATTGAGTGCTTACTGTCTGCCAGTTACTGCTCTGAGAACTTTGCATATATTACCTCATTTAATACTCTAGATAGTTCCACATGCTAGCTTTTATTACTGCCTGTTTTAGACGGTGAAACAGGCACAGAGACCTCAAGTGACTTGCCGAAAGCCACAGCTTTTAAGTGATAGAAGAGGATTCAAAGCTGGGCTTTTTGGCTTCAGAAGTCTTTTAACCACTAAATTCTACTTTCTTCCATTAGCCTTTTAGCCTATTCTAGTAGTACTCAGCCCTCTGGAATCTGGCATTTTAACCTTAAATTAAGAACCAGGGAACCATTCTCTATGTTAACTACATAAGCAAGTATTATTTGACTTGTTTTACAATAGATGATCTATTTAGTAATAACTTAAGTATTTCATCTGTTGCTTCAAGTGAGAACGGAAATTGAGCCTATTCTGCATCTGATTAGCATTTAAGTTACTTTTTGAAAGTATTAAATATTTGAAATGAAGTTCTAAATATCTAACAGCTGGTTGTCGTAGCAAGTTAGAAGTGAGTGTTCAGAGGAAACCTCGATAAGTTGTCTGGCCCTTGTCCTTCAGGCCAGGTAAGAATTGTTCCAACATAATGTTCTTCAGTGCTTGGTCTAGTCTTTGTTAATTGTCTCAAAGAAGGAGCTCCACTCTCTCTGAAGGAAGGTAATTTTCTGATCTCTGATCTGTCTGGGAGTTTTTCTTTGTAATTAGTTCTGGAGATTAAAATGTGCTTTGTTCTTTTTAAGGTCACTACCATCTGAAGTACTACAAAATACATGTGTGTGGGTTTGCCAAGATTACAGTTGCCGTGGGAATCATAACTTTGGAATTCCTCACATCTGGATTAATGCCGTGTACACAGAGGCTCTGTGTGAATATAGGTTTTCTATTTTATGTGGATCTGGAAGTAGCAAGGTCTTAATAGTGGAGCTTGCCCTAAGTGACAAGTTGAACTCTCAGAGCTGAATTTTTAAAGTAACCCCATGATCCTGAACTTTGCCGTGGAGCCGCTGTCGCATGTTCTGCTTATCTGCTGGGAAGGCTTGTGTCAGTGCTGGGAAACTCAAGCTCTGGAGTTGAAGTGGAGGCCCACATTATTTCCTGGTGCCTGTAGACTTCAGGTTTGTTTCTTCTCTCTGAGAAGCAGGAGTTCCAGTGCTGCTGTTTTGAGTTCTGTTTTTGAAGCAGTGAGAAGAAAGGCCGCAGGTCTGTCTTTGTTGCGTTTCAGTATTTTTGAAATTGTTTCAGTTATTTGTTTTCTTGGATTGTCCTGTTTCTCTGCTATCTACCTGAAGTTGAGTTCAGTTCAGTTCAGTCGCTCAGTTGTGTCCGACTCTTTGCGACCCCATGAAACACAGCACGCCAGGCCTCCCTGTCCATCACCAACTCCCGGAGTTCACTCAGAGTCACGTCCCATTGAGTCAGTGATGCCATCCAGCCATCTCATCCTCTGGCGTCCCCTTCTCCTCCTGCCCCCATTCCCTCCCAGCATCAGAGTCTTTTCCAGTGAGTTAACTCTTCCCATGAGGTGGCCAAAGTACTGGAGTTTCAGCTTTAGCATCGTTCCTTCCAGAGAAATCCCAGGGCTGATCTCCTTCAGAATGGACTGGTTGGATCTCCTTGAAGTCCAAGGGACTTGCACGAGTCTTCTTCTCCAACATCACAGTTCAAAAGCATCAATTCTTCGGCGCTCAGCCTTCTTCACAGTCCAACTCTCACATCCATACATGACCACAGGAAAAATCGTAGCCTTGACTAGACGGACCTTAGTTGGCAAAGTAATGTCTCTGCTTTTGAATTTGCTATCTAGGTTGCTCATAACTTTTCTTCCAAGGAATAAGCGTCTTTTAATTTCATGGCTGCAGTCACCATCTGCAGTGATTTTGGAGCCCAGAAAAATAAAGTCTGACACTTTTTCCACTCTTACCCCATCTATTTCCCATGAAGTGATGGGACTGGATGCCATGATCTTTGTTTTCTGAATGTTGAGCTTTAAGCCAACTTTTTCACTCTCCTCTTTCACTTTCATCAAGAGGCTCTTTAGTTCCTCTTCACTTTCTGCCATAAGGGTGGTGTCATCTGCATATCTGAGGTTATTGACATTTCTCCCTGCAATCTTGATTCCAGCTTGTGCTTCTTCCAGTCCAGCGTTTCTCATGATGTACTCTGCATCTAAGTTAAATAATCACGGTGACAATATACAGTCTTGACATACTCCTTTTCCTATTTGGAACCAGTCTGTTGTTCCATGTCCAGTTCTGACTGTTGCTTCCTGACCTGCATACAGATTTCTCAAGAGGCAGGTCAGGTGGTCTGGTNCTTTAGTTCCTCTTCACTTTCTGCCATAAGGGTGGTGTCATCTGCGTATCTGAGGTTATTGATATTTTTCTCAGCAATGTTGATTCCAGCTTGTGTTTCTTCCAGACCAGCATTTCTCATGATGTACTCTGCATATAAGTTAAGACCTCAGCAAATGGTAAGTCATTTCATCAGGTAAAGGATTAAGCAATGTTGAAAGGTATTGGGTTTGCACGGCACCGGACACTGTACTTTGATGTTTATAAAAATAAGGTGACATCAATTTTTAACCATCCCAAATGTCTTCCTTTATGACTCACTGTATAGCACAGTCTTTAACAATTAAAATATTGTTAAATCATTCCTTCACAGAATCATGTTTCTCTATTACTTCATCATTCATTTGCTAGCTAACATGACAGTGCTAAAGCAATGTGAACAATGTGAACAAATCATTTGAACAACCGTATATTATATATATATACACACACTAAAAATAAATATGAAAACACAGTCATTTAGTATTTCAGAGCAGAACAGCTAAAAATTCACTATTTTTAATTTTAAATTTGAGTTAGAATATAATCAATTCTGAGTTAATATAATAATTTATGAGCTATCCATATATTTTTAAAGCTATAGTATAGGATAGTAGATTAAGTCACAAATTAAAGACTAATTTTTATTTTTCTCTAAGACTTATTTTTCCTGATCCTGACAAAAACCTAGTAAAGATACATAAATTCTAAAATGTACATTTTATTGACTCATCTGGTGACTTAAAATGAATGACCATCCAGATGATATTTTGCATAAAGAATAAAATGGGACTTTTGAACTCATTTAATATTCCTTTATTAATATTACTGACATTTCTCCTAAACTACCCACATACCGATTTCTATGAAAATACAGACCAAATTTGAGCTAAACACAAAGGTTCAGCTGAATTAGATTCTGCTAAGTTTTATTGAACAGTTACTTCATTCTGCTGCTGCTGCTAAGTCACTTCAGTTGTGTCCGACTCTGTGCGTCCTCATAGACGGCAGCCCACCAGGCTCCTCCATCCCTGGGCTTCTCCAGGCAAGAGCACTGGAGTGGGTTGCCATGTCCTTTTCCAATGCGTGAAAGTGAAAAGTGAAAGTGAAGTCGCTCAGTCGTGTCTGACTCTCAGCGACCCCATGGACTGCAGCCTTCCAGGCTCCTCCGTCCATTGGATTTTCCTAGCACTATGCCAAAAGTGTTCATATGCATTAGTACATTTAATCTTCACCAGGAGTCCCTGGAGGTAGGTACTAAGATCACTGGTTTGGGCCTGAAGATATCATTGAGCTTCTCCACACCCCACTGGCTGCTCTGCATTTTGAAAAGCTACAGGAGTTACTGAGTGAATCATTTCACAGAATACTGAATTTAATTTTAATCGAAATTTGCTTGAAAAATTTGTCTTTCTGTTGATATCTTGAAGGAAGGGACTATTCTTATTCAACACACCTGGCAAAGAATTACATATACAATAGACATTTTTAAATGATTTGATGAATAAATAACTTAATGCCTATTGATAGGCAGCTTGGCTCTATAGCGACTTTTGTAGCTTCTTATTTCCATCAGCAAAAACAAAGGGAAGTGCTATTATGTGGTACTGAAGTCTTTTCATACTAGTATGATGTGAGAAGGTAAGCAGATGAGTAGAATCAGTTCAATATTGTACCAGACATGAGCGGTGCTCTGTGCATTTCCTCTTGGGTCTCTTTTCACCAGTGTAGTGCCCACAGGCTCATAGTGTATTTTCTCTCCTCAAAACCCAAAGTTGGGTCTTTTTAAGGGAGGGATGCGCTTGGGCAGCAGTAGTCTATTTGTCTGTAATCAGGAAATGCCAGGGGATTTACTAGGGGAAGACAGTCTGAACCAATGACTACGTTGCAGGGCTACAACGACTCCAATCCTCTTGTCCTCAATCAGTGCAGTGCAGTTTTGAAGTATGACCCACAGTGTTTCCAGATCTTTCCCTATAGGACTGAACCAACTTTATATTCCCCATGACTTTGCTTCGTATGACTCCCTTGCTTGTGTTCCTTCACCTCTTCCCATTTCCTTACTTCCACATCTATTTTTTCCTGGCAACACTTCTTAGGTAAGTTGCTTTAATAGGAACTTTAGTTTTAAATCTTGCTTCTTAACTTAAAACAAATGCCTTCTCCCATATAGCCAGAATGCACTAGAGATAGTAAAATTAAGTTGGGAATTTTATTCAAAAACCTCAATAAAAGAAATGTCCCTGCTGTAATCAATAACCCTGTGTTGGGCAGAAAAATGAACTCCCTAATATGTCCACTTCCTAATCTCAGAACCTAGAATACTATGTTACAAGGCAAAGTGGAATCAAGGTTGTAGATGATAAAATCAGCTGATTTTGAATTAGTTGCCCTTAAAGAAACTGTCCTAGGTTATTTAGGTGAGACCAATAATAATTATAAGCGTCCTTAAAAGAGGAAGATAGAGGCAGGAGAGAATCAGTGCCATGATATGAAAGACTGCGGGCCATTGCTGGTTTTGAAGACAGAAAGGGGCCTTAAGCAAAAGATTACTGGAGGCCTTGAGAAGCTGCAAAAAAATAAATGAATAAAATCTCCCCTAGAATCTCCAAAAAGGAACACAGCCCTGCCAAGACCTTGATTTTAGCCTGCTGCTGCTGCTGCTAAGTTGCTTCAGTCATGTCCAACTCTGTGAGACCCCAGAGACGGCAGCCCACCAGGCTCCCCTGTCCCTGGAATTCTCCAGGCAAGAACACTGGATTGGGTTGCCATTGCCTTCTCCAGTGCATGAAAGTGAAAAGTGAAAGTGAAGTCGCTGAGTCTAGTGAGATTCATTTTGGCATTTTGGGTTTCTATCCTCTGGAACTGTAAGATAATACATTTACATTTCTGTTGTTTAAGCAATAGAGTTAGTGGCAATTCATTTTAGCAGCCATAGGAAGCTAATACAACCACTGTTAATTTAATTCTGACCGTGGAAGCCAGTGGATACGGTGATCATGGCCAAGATACCTTAACCCTGTGGGCCTCAGCTGTCTTGCTGATAAAATAACTATCTACCTCATAGGGTTGTTCTGAAGGCTAATGAGTCAATACATATCAACTATTTAGTGGAATATTTGGCCTACCAAGAATTTGCTAAATGCTAGCGACTCTGTTCCCATTGTTATTAAGTGCACTCTATTCCTGGGAAACTTGGAACCTTTTTTCCTGTGTTTATGTTAACTTGTGTCGTATGAGTAGGGTTTGAAGAAAAGAGGCATGCCATATACAGGTAAAGAAAGGCCATTCCGGTGTTCTGTCTCCATGATGTCCATTTATGTTAAATAGATTTAAGAGCATAGCATTCTGGTAAAATTATGTCAAAATCCATGTTCCTTAACACTTTTCAGGCCAAACAACTGAATACAAACTGGACAACTGTCACTAAAGTATAAAGTATAAGCAGTATTAGAGAGACAATCTTTGAAAGAAGTATTCCATCGTCATATTAAAGCAGGAATGCAATAGAAATCAATCTGCTTGTATATTTTTATCCAAATCACTTCAGAGCTACATGCTGACATAAATCTGAACATCAAATGTAAGCCAAAGAGATGCACACATTAATATGAGTGGCACGTATATGAACATGCAAATCTTATAAGATTGTTTGCATACAGCAATCAAATTGTCTTGACTCAGAAACCTTAACAGAAGTTCTTAGTGGACGCCTAATGAATATGTTCAGGGAGATGAAGCAGAAACAGCGGAGATGAAAAATAAATTAAAGCAGCATTAAAGATGTCACTTCCTTCAAGCTATGTTTCTTTATAAAAGAAACTTAATCCTTCCCTTGCACTGGTAAAATCCCAGTTAGTACCAAAGCAGCTATAAATAAGAGGTTGGATAAAATTAAAATGAAGTAAAGGTGATCCATAGATGTCAACACCATGACTGTATGAAACCAACAAAGTGATTTTAACAATTCATCCTGGGAAAATGGTCTCATTTTGGCCATAATTTTACGTAAAGTGAGTAGTTTCTTGGCAGCAGATATTTCTATTTCCTCTCAGAGGGAAAAAGGAAGACTTTCTGCACAGTTGCCAGGTTTTTTTTTTTTTTTTTTTNCCACTGTTTCCCCATCTATTTCTCATGAAGTGATGGGACTGGATGCCATGATCTTTGTTTTCTGAATGTTGAACTTTAAGCCAACTTTTTCACTCTCCTCTTTCACTTTCATCAAGAGGCTCTTTAGTTCCTCTTCACTTTCTGCCATAAGGGTGGTGTCATCTGCGTATCTGAGGTTATTGATATTTTTCTCAGCAATGTTGATTCCAGCTTGTGTTTCTTCCAGACCAGCATTTCTCATGATGTACTCTGCATATAAGTTAAGACCTCAGCAAATGGTAAGTCATTTCATCAGGTAAAGGATTAAGCAATGTTGAAAGGTATTGGGTTTGCACGGCACCGGACACTGTACTTTGATGTTTATAAAAATAAGGTGACATCAATTTTTAACCATCCCAAATGTCTTCCTTTATGACTCACTGTATAGCACAGTCTTTAACAATTAAAATATTGTTAAATCATTCCTTCACAGAATCATGTTTCTCTATTACTTCATCATTCATTTGCTAGCTAACATGACAGTGCTAAAGCAATGTGAACAATGTGAACAAATCATTTGAACAACCGTATATTATATATATATACACACACTAAAAATAAATATGAAAACACAGTCATTTAGTATTTCAGAGCAGAACAGCTAAAAATTCACTATTTTTAATTTTAAATTTGAGTTAGAATATAATCAATTCTGAGTTAATATAATAATTTATGAGCTATCCATATATTTTTAAAGCTATAGTATAGGATAGTAGATTAAGTCACAAATTAAAGACTAATTTTTATTTTTCTCTAAGACTTATTTTTCCTGATCCTGACAAAAACCTAGTAAAGATACATAAATTCTAAAATGTACATTTTATTGACTCATCTGGTGACTTAAAATGAATGACCATCCAGATGATATTTTGCATAAAGAATAAAATGGGACTTTTGAACTCATTTAATATTCCTTTATTAATATTACTGACATTTCTCCTAAACTACCCACATACCGATTTCTATGAAAATACAGACCAAATTTGAGCTAAACACAAAGGTTCAGCTGAATTAGATTCTGCTAAGTTTTATTGAACAGTTACTTCATTCTGCTGCTGCTGCTAAGTCACTTCAGTTGTGTCCGACTCTGTGCGTCCTCATAGACGGCAGCCCACCAGGCTCCTCCATCCCTGGGCTTCTCCAGGCAAGAGCACTGGAGTGGGTTGCCATGTCCTTTTCCAATGCGTGAAAGTGAAAAGTGAAAGTGAAGTCGCTCAGTCGTGTCTGACTCTCAGCGACCCCATGGACTGCAGCCTTCCAGGCTCCTCCGTCCATTGGATTTTCCTAGCACTATGCCAAAAGTGTTCATATGCATTAGTACATTTAATCTTCACCAGGAGTCCCTGGAGGTAGGTACTAAGATCACTGGTTTGGGCCTGAAGATATCATTGAGCTTCTCCACACCCCACTGGCTGCTCTGCATTTTGAAAAGCTACAGGAGTTACTGAGTGAATCATTTCACAGAATACTGAATTTAATTTTAATCGAAATTTGCTTGAAAAATTTGTCTTTCTGTTGATATCTTGAAGGAAGGGACTATTCTTATTCAACACACCTGGCAAAGAATTACATATACAATAGACATTTTTAAATGATTTGATGAATAAATAACTTAATGCCTATTGATAGGCAGCTTGGCTCTATAGCGACTTTTGTAGCTTCTTATTTCCATCAGCAAAAACAAAGGGAAGTGCTATTATGTGGTACTGAAGTCTTTTCATACTAGTATGATGTGAGAAGGTAAGCAGATGAGTAGAATCAGTTCAATATTGTACCAGACATGAGCGGTGCTCTGTGCATTTCCTCTTGGGTCTCTTTTCACCAGTGTAGTGCCCACAGGCTCATAGTGTATTTTCTCTCCTCAAAACCCAAAGTTGGGTCTTTTTAAGGGAGGGATGCGCTTGGGCAGCAGTAGTCTATTTGTCTGTAATCAGGAAATGCCAGGGGATTTACTAGGGGAAGACAGTCTGAACCAATGACTACGTTGCAGGGCTACAACGACTCCAATCCTCTTGTCCTCAATCAGTGCAGTGCAGTTTTGAAGTATGACCCACAGTGTTTCCAGATCTTTCCCTATAGGACTGAACCAACTTTATATTCCCCATGACTTTGCTTCGTATGACTCCCTTGCTTGTGTTCCTTCACCTCTTCCCATTTCCTTACTTCCACATCTATTTTTTCCTGGCAACACTTCTTAGGTAAGTTGCTTTAATAGGAACTTTAGTTTTAAATCTTGCTTCTTAACTTAAAACAAATGCCTTCTCCCATATAGCCAGAATGCACTAGAGATAGTAAAATTAAGTTGGGAATTTTATTCAAAAACCTCAATAAAAGAAATGTCCCTGCTGTAATCAATAACCCTGTGTTGGGCAGAAAAATGAACTCCCTAATATGTCCACTTCCTAATCTCAGAACCTAGAATACTATGTTACAAGGCAAAGTGGAATCAAGGTTGTAGATGATAAAATCAGCTGATTTTGAATTAGTTGCCCTTAAAGAAACTGTCCTAGGTTATTTAGGTGAGACCAATAATAATTATAAGCGTCCTTAAAAGAGGAAGATAGAGGCAGGAGAGAATCAGTGCCATGATATGAAAGACTGCGGGCCATTGCTGGTTTTGAAGACAGAAAGGGGCCTTAAGCAAAAGATTACTGGAGGCCTTGAGAAGCTGCAAAAAAATAAATGAATAAAATCTCCCCTAGAATCTCCAAAAAGGAACACAGCCCTGCCAAGACCTTGATTTTAGCCTGCTGCTGCTGCTGCTAAGTTGCTTCAGTCATGTCCAACTCTGTGAGACCCCAGAGACGGCAGCCCACCAGGCTCCCCTGTCCCTGGAATTCTCCAGGCAAGAACACTGGATTGGGTTGCCATTGCCTTCTCCAGTGCATGAAAGTGAAAAGTGAAAGTGAAGTCGCTGAGTCTAGTGAGATTCATTTTGGCATTTTGGGTTTCTATCCTCTGGAACTGTAAGATAATACATTTACATTTCTGTTGTTTAAGCAATAGAGTTAGTGGCAATTCATTTTAGCAGCCATAGGAAGCTAATACAACCACTGTTAATTTAATTCTGACCGTGGAAGCCAGTGGATACGGTGATCATGGCCAAGATACCTTAACCCTGTGGGCCTCAGCTGTCTTGCTGATAAAATAACTATCTACCTCATAGGGTTGTTCTGAAGGCTAATGAGTCAATACATATCAACTATTTAGTGGAATATTTGGCCTACCAAGAATTTGCTAAATGCTAGCGACTCTGTTCCCATTGTTATTAAGTGCACTCTATTCCTGGGAAACTTGGAACCTTTTTTCCTGTGTTTATGTTAACTTGTGTCGTATGAGTAGGGTTTGAAGAAAAGAGGCATGCCATATACAGGTAAAGAAAGGCCATTCCGGTGTTCTGTCTCCATGATGTCCATTTATGTTAAATAGATTTAAGAGCATAGCATTCTGGTAAAATTATGTCAAAATCCATGTTCCTTAACACTTTTCAGGCCAAACAACTGAATACAAACTGGACAACTGTCACTAAAGTATAAAGTATAAGCAGTATTAGAGAGACAATCTTTGAAAGAAGTATTCCATCGTCATATTAAAGCAGGAATGCAATAGAAATCAATCTGCTTGTATATTTTTATCCAAATCACTTCAGAGCTACATGCTGACATAAATCTGAACATCAAATGTAAGCCAAAGAGATGCACACATTAATATGAGTGGCACGTATATGAACATGCAAATCTTATAAGATTGTTTGCATACAGCAATCAAATTGTCTTGACTCAGAAACCTTAACAGAAGTTCTTAGTGGACGCCTAATGAATATGTTCAGGGAGATGAAGCAGAAACAGCGGAGATGAAAAATAAATTAAAGCAGCATTAAAGATGTCACTTCCTTCAAGCTATGTTTCTTTATAAAAGAAACTTAATCCTTCCCTTGCACTGGTAAAATCCCAGTTAGTACCAAAGCAGCTATAAATAAGAGGTTGGATAAAATTAAAATGAAGTAAAGGTGATCCATAGATGTCAACACCATGACTGTATGAAACCAACAAAGTGATTTTAACAATTCATCCTGGGAAAATGGTCTCATTTTGGCCATAATTTTACGTAAAGTGAGTAGTTTCTTGGCAGCAGATATTTCTATTTCCTCTCAGAGGGAAAAAGGAAGACTTTCTGCACAGTTGCCAGGTTTTTTTTTTTTTTTTTTTGTATTCCTTAGGAAGTTACAGAGATTTGCTCAGGTTGGACTCATTTTAGCTTAATTTTGTTCAATAGTAAAGCCATGGCATCTTACTCCCTGGTATGGTGCCAAAGATCAGCTAATTTTGTGGAAAAATAAAAATGAAAACATGGATTCACTTTACAGGCTGTTCATTGGGTAGGCTGGCCTAAAAGTTCATTTGGGTTTTTTCCATAAGGTGTTACGGGAAAACCCAAATGAACTTTTTGGCCAGCCCAATATATTCTGGCGTGTGCACACTCTGGGCCACGGCAGGGCCAGGTGGGCATGTTTCTAACTCCATTAGCATTACTGCAAAAGATGCTCAATTCCTCTTCTCCCGATTCTGGACATGTGCTAACTCTTCCCCAGGGATAGCAACAGAAATATTACAAATAAAATTAACTACTCAAACTCAGCACTAGCAAGGCCTTCCTTCGCCTCATGCCAAAGGGAATTGTTGCATGGATTTTTCACTTGGTGTTCAATTCACTGTGCCAAGAGAAGGCTGAGAATGCCCTAGGGCAAGAGGCAATAGCCCTCACTGAATTCATCCACATTCCATAATCTCAGGGTTGCGTTCATCTGGAAGTGCCGCTGCTCTCTGTATCTTACAGTTGAAGGCCTCCTTGTTCCTCTGGGAGTAGGTCATTGTAAGAATACTGTCATCAACAAAAATAATAAAATCCGCAGTTGCAGAAGCATCAGCCAGATGTCAGATTCTGTGCCAAATGTGCTGCAAGTCTTATCCTGTTTCTACCCTATTCTCTAGCTATGAGCGCTTTGCTCATATTTTCATTATTCCTGATGAGGAAAAGGAGGCCCCAGAATGAAGTAAAACCCTGCATGACCACCAAATGGCAAGCCAGGCTTCTACATCAGTTCTGTGATTCCAAAGTAATCATCTTGGTATCTAAAACACTATGAAATGTAACGTCTTAAAGGTGATCTCAAGTTTTACTTTGATTGGCTAAAAGCCGATGGAGATTATCCTTTGAGTCTTCCGTGATCTACTTCTATTTCCTATACACATCTCTCCACTCTACTCCAACCACCATCCTGTTATTGCATGTAGGATTCCATGAATTTTAAAGGAAAACAGAGAAATGATCATCCACACTAATATGACTATATCAAAATACAGTGTGACACTGTGACATGGAGTCAGTCAGAGTGTCATGTTGGACACAAGTAGTCTTGCCAGGGCTCATCACAGGGGGAAACCTCAGCCTTGACGGCAACTCCTGTGAATTAGTCACCACCTAGGGCTGCAGTCCATGGGATCGCTACTAGTCGGACATGACTGAGCGACTTCACTTTCATTTTTCACTTTCATGCATTGGAGAAGGCAATGGCAACCCACTCCAGTGTTCTTGCCTGGAGAATCCCAGGGACAAGGGAGCCTGGTGAGCTGCCATCTATGGGGTCACACAGAGTCGGACATGACTGAAGCGACTCAGCAGCAGCAGCAGCAGTTCTATAACAGAGTGACTCACTATAAATCTGTGTCTTTCTGAACTGTCTGGAAGGGTACTGTCTTAAGAATTTCCACATTTTCTACCTCTGTTTCCTCCATATCATATATACATTGAATAGGTCCCATTACTACTGTCAGCCACAAGTACAAGACAACTAAGGTAACCAAGAAATTAGGCTGTAATTTTATGGAGAGATTCTCTTTGGAAGTATTCTATACCACTATAGACTTCCAGAATTAATTTTGCAGTGGCAACATAATCAGAATAGTCCATTTATTTTGCAATCTTACCCTTTCCTTACATTGTTATAAATTGCTGGGAGAAAAAAAATTAAAGAACTATTCAGGGGCCTCCCCTCGTGGTCCACTGGTCAAGAATCTGCCTTGCAATGCAAGGGACACTGGTTGGTTACCTGGTCTCCGAAGATCCCACATGGCATCGAGCAACTAAGCTTATGTGAAGAACCTAAGCCACCCCCATTTTGTTAAAAAAGACTCCATTTTAGAGTTCTGAGGAAAGAGTCTTTGGAAATCCCCTGAACTCACCCCACCACCTGCGAGCCAGTACGTTCAGGACTTATGACCTGCCCGGGAAATTCGAATTAAGCCTGGGAAATGGGAACCAATCAGAACCCAACACCTAACCCTTCCACAGAAGGTAACCAATTAGACGTCTCCCAACCTGGAAACTCCCATTTTTTGAATTTTTCACGCGAGAATCCCCTATATAAGCAATGAAACCTAGAGCTCGAGGCTCCTCCCTATAGCCGCTGCGTTGGTGTTGGTGGGAGCCCCAGCTCGAGCTTGGTGATAAAAACTCTCTTGCTTCTGCATCGGATATCGGCTCCCTGGTGGTCACTGGGAGATTTCGCGACTTGGGCATAACATATGCACCGCAACTGCTGATCCCGTGCTCTAAAGCCCGGGAGTCACAGCTACTAAGCCTACACACCGCGCCTGCTGAAGCCTGTGCTCTGCAATAAGAGAAGCCACCTCAACGGGAAGCCCGTGCATTACAATGAAGAGTAGTGTTCACTCTCCACAGCTAGAGAAAAGCCTGTACAGCAACGAAGACCCAGCACAGCCAAAAGGCAAAATAAATACATAAGTCTTTTTAAAGAGTATTCAATACAATGAGGAAGATTAATCAATTTTTTCATCTGATGTTTTTGAAGGGAAGTTAAGTTTTCCTGTTGTCTCCCTGTTGGACTGAATCACTTCCTCTACCTTGTTCTATGTTTACATTGTGATACCTGCTTTCATCGTAAAGTATACACAGGACCAAATAATTATAGTACTTCCTTGGTTTCTTATTTATTTAGATACTTAGGTCATTTGAACACCTTTTTCACCCACCTATCAAACCTGATCACTTTTGGGGAGTCGAGAGGTGAAGTGCTATTTACCCGCTTAACAGTTCATGAATCATCTTTTCTTCCCCATTTCTTGTTTCCTGACCCAGCTTGAATGACGCCCTGTCCGATGTGTTCTGATGATAAACTATCAAAGTTTCTCATAGTCTATTTTACATTTACACATTTACTTACATGTCTATCTTTCCCCACTTTTTATCATATTGTTTCTTCAAAGTTTATATAGTATCTGGATATTGAAGGTCCTTAACAAATGTTGATGGAATTTTAAAGAAACACTGTTCAAATTATTGTTAAACACTCGCCTTGTTCTCTCTAAAAAGGGAGCTGAACACTCATTACATCCTTGTATGGAGTTTCCATCAATATAATTAAAGGGGATTGTGGAGATTAACTTTATAAGGAGCAAAAGGGTATCAAGGTATCATTTTTGTGAAATGTAAATTATCATAATTCAAAACATTTGACGTACTTTCTTGAAGTAGAAATGATGATTGCCTCAGTTCTTAAACAAGCATTTTTAGTACATGCTGAATTAACCTGCTGCTAAGCTGCTAAGTCACTTCAGTCATGTCCAACTCTGTGCGACCCCATAGACGGCAGCCCACCAAGCTCCCCCGTCCCTGGAATTCTCCAGGCAAGAACACTGGAGTGGGTTGCCATTTCCTTCTCCAATGCATGAAAGTGGAAAGTGAAAAGTGAAAGAGAAGTCGCTCAGTCATGTCTGACCCTCAGCGACCCCATTTTGCTACAGACCCTAAAAATCTTGCCCCTGGAATAGCACCACTTTGCAAAACAGGAAATGGAAGTCACTTAGGGGGAGGGAAGTGAGCGCCTGGGGATCTGGGGTCAGAAAAGAGGCAGAACTGGAGCTGGGCACAGGGTGTGGACTTTACCCTGAAAACACAGGGCACCCTGAAGGCTCTGAGTAGGGCTGGGGTTCCATCTGCACTGTAGAAAGACTTTGTGGAGGGAGGCTGGGTGAGCAGAGGAGAGCAGGGTGGACAGGCATCTCTGGAGTCATGGACGTGCTGGGACTGGGGACAGGAAAGGCTGAGCACCATGAATTAACCTACTGTAACTTTTTCTTCCTTTTAATTTTTCAATTGCAAGCAACTTCTCTGAACTGAATTTTTTCCTTATTAGACCAAAATTTATGTATTCCATTTTCACATTCTATATGTCATTTTATAAAACCATTTTATAAAACAATGTATTGGTGCATATGCAAATTAAAACAGGAACATCTTACCTTTCATAGAGAGATTTTAGGCTTGTAACCTCTATTTTTTTGCCTGAAGGAACCAAAAATTATGCTGTACCATAACTAAGTACTCCCCAAATTAATGACAATGATTATAGCACCTTTAAATCTACAGCTTGATTTTTTAAATAGTCATTATCAATCTCTATTCATACAGTAGATATTGGGAAATCACCACTCCATTCATAAAATAATTACCTTTAGGATGCAATGATAACCAATTTTTGTTGAGACATCAAAGAGCTGACAAGAAAACAAAAGCCTTTTGTTGGAGAATCAGTTAGTTTGTGGAAGAGTTAATGTGCCAAATTTAATCTAATTAAATCCCATGAGTAAAGTGTAAGATCAAAGTAGCAAAGAAAAAAGAAGCCAAACTGATATCATAGCATTAGCCAGATTAAATATTGGTTGTCTCATCAACAAAGCCTAACACAGTCATTACATCTTTAAAACAAATACCAACACAGCACCAGGGCAATTTTATTTTAAAAATATTGTTAATAAAGAAATGCAAAAGAACACCCAAATCCTCTACTGAAGATTCAACAACTGCTCTATAGAACATAAACTAACACTAGTTAGAAAATGTTTCTTTTTCTTTCTTTTCTCAGAAGCAAATAAATGAAACAATGTATAACAGGGACATGTTTTAAAAATAAAAAATGACTTTTAAACTATTAGATTATTAGCCAAATAGTCATAATTGTTTTTAAAACAGGCCTGTTGTTTGTCTGGAGTGGAAGGGATGCACAGAACTCTTCTGAACCTTTCTATTTGTAAACCTTTAGTTAATTTTATTTATGCTGTTTGATCCTCAGCTTCCTAATCTACAGAATGTGGATAATATGATCTGCTCCAGAGTTATGACATTAACTTAGATAATGCATGTTAAACCTCTAACTCTGAACCCAACCCAGAATGAGTAGTCACTATATGTCAGTTAATAATAATAAAAACGACACAACCTTCTGGTACTACATTACAAGGGAATATAATCAAATTCCAATTTGCTCTTTTAGATATAAAACAGTCTAAAGGAATTCACTTTAATTTCACTATAAATTTTGTCTATTTTAACTTAAAAATGAATTACACGTATATTAAATATATATGTGTATATATATATATATATATATATGGTGGCTTAGAGGGTAAAGCGTCCGCCTGCAATGCGGGAGACCTGGGTTCAATCCCTGAGTCGGGAAGATCCCCTGGAGAAGAAAATGGCAACCCACTCCAGAACTCTTGCCTGGAAAATCCCATGGACGGAAGAGCCTGGGAGGCTGCAGTCCATGGGGTCGCGAAGAGTCGGACACGACTGAAGCGACTTAGCAGCAGTATACATACACACATGCATCATCCCCATAGCAACCAGGATTCAGAGGGAGTTCTGAGGTGGATTAACTGTGGTAACCACTACCTACTCAAAGAACAGAGCTAGGGTTGAAGCAAGTATCCCACTCTTTACTGAATTTTCACAAAGAGTATATGGAAAGGAGAAATGCCACAAAAGAAAGGAAACTACCAGAGAGAGCAAAGTTGTCTCCAGTTCAGTCTAAGGTTCACAAACTCAGAAGCCTCAGGATGGAATGCTATGACTGCTAAGTTGCTTCAGTCATGTCCAACTCTGTGCGAACCTGTGGACTACAGCCTGTCGAGGGGATTCTCCAGGTGAGAATACTGGAGTCGGTTGCCATGCCCTCCTCCAGGGGATCTTCCTGACCCAGGGGTTGAACCTATGTCTCTTATGTTTCCTGCATTGGCAAGTGGGCTCTATACCACTAGTGCAACCTGGGAAGACCCTGAAAGATGGGGATCAGGGTACACAGGAGAGTATGCTCCCTCCCAACAAGCTGTGGCTACAGAAGGCTGTGCACCAGTATGGCCCATTCATCAGATTTCTAAAGAGAATCCAGGCAAGTTTATGTAAAAATGCTCTGACTTTAAAGTTTTGGTTATAATGCTTTTGTACACATAAAGCCTATAGTCTGAATCTATGTTTAAAGAAGAATCCTCCCAGCAAATGTAGAGCCAGGTAGGACAGAAGGTATCATTGGCAAGAGTCAAGAAGTAAGGGACTAGGTTGGGAATAAATACCAACACCTACAGATAGTGCTTCCTTCGTCTGGAAAGTTCTTTCCCATAAAATCTACCTCACAGACTTCAGTTTCCCAGCGCCATCCCCTACTGGATCCTCCCTCTGACCCTTCTACCGCATAGAGGTACCACCCTACATCACCCACTTGTAGACACATACATCACTAATCAGAACACACTTGATCACTAATTAAAATGTGAGCAACATGAGGGTTATATCCTTATTGGGTTTTGTTCACACCTCACCAGTGTACCTAGAGATGGTGTTCCATCAATACATGACCTTTATTTGCTCTTCTTCACCTCTGGGGTGAGACTCCTTAGGATGGCCAGGTGATCTATTTCATTTGCATCCAGCAACTGTCTCATTGTTGAATGCTGCTGCTGCTGCTAAGTCGCTTTAGTCGTGTCCAACTCTGTGCAACCCCATAGACAGCAGCCCACCAGGCTCCTCTGTCCCTGGGATTCTCCAGGCAAGAATACTGTAGCAGGTTTCCATTTCCTTCTCCAATGCATCCATGCATGCTAAGTCACTTCAGTTGTGTCTGACTCTGTGTGACCCTATGGCCAGCAGCCCCACCAGGCTCCTGCTACACAGGATTCTCTAGGCAAGAATCCTGGAGTGGGTTGCCATTTCCTTCTCCACATTATTGAATATATAATAGTTATTCATTCAATGCTTTTAAAGTTTATTTATTAAGTGACTATTGTTAAGCTCTGTTTTAGAAATTTAGGATCCATAAAAGAACACATGAGACTGACATCTCTGCCTTCATTCCTTATGTGGCTTTCCATTCTATTCTGCATTGGCTCAGTGGTTAGGGGCACGTGGTTGGGATAGGACAATGAACAAATAAACAATAAAATGTATCAAAGGTGACACGTAGTAGAGCAGAATATAGAGATTGGAAATAAGGGGATTTGGTGTATGTGAACAGAAGCAGAATTAAATAGGGTATTAAGATAGATATCACTGGGAGGGTGAGATTTGAGCACAGAGGTGAAGAAGACGAGGAGCTTAGACAATGAGACATATTGGAAATGAACATTCCAAGCAGAGGAAATAACTCAGAGCAAAGGCCCAAAGGACTGAGTGTCTGATGTGCTCAAGTAATGGCAAAGGAGGCCAGTTTGGCTACAGAGGGGAGGAATAGGACAAAAGGCTAAGGAGGGTGAGTACAGATAGTCTAGGGCCTGCCAGACCATGTGAAAGACAGGGAATGAAAGACTGCCAGTAGAATCAAGTGGTCAAAAATCAGCAGTTTTAGATAATGGGAAAAAATATAACCAAAGAATATAATGGCATGAAATATAATCAAAGAATATACAGCAATTCAAATGCAGTGAACATGTGGGGTTTGCTTTGGGTTTTGTGCTCAAATATCCAAGCAGTGGTGACAGAAAGAAAATAAAATGGAATAATACTGGGGTTATGAAAATGAGAGTTGTGTTTCTGTGTGTGAGTGTGTGTGTGTTTGAGAGAGAGAGAGAAAGAGAGGAGGGCACTTGTAATACCTGGTGTATGAATTCATATATAGTAATTAATTTTTAAAAACAGGAAAAATGAGAACATCAGCTGATGAGGAAAATGTAATAGCAGTATTACTGGCACATGGGGAATAAAAAAGTTATAATAACTACAACTAGTAATAGTATAAATGGTTGCATGAATTTGATTTTATATAGACCTAGGTGAATTTTCAGAACTCTCTTGTCATTGTAAACATTATTTTCTCATTCATAATCAAACTACAAGAATATTTGCAACATTTTCAAAACATTTCTTTCATTAATATATCCTATATTAGAGAAGGAAAGTTTTTCCAGTTTCTTTTAACTTTTTAAAAAATACATATCACAGAGTGCTTGTTAAGTAACATCTCTTCAATTTGACTGGAAAAATTGTAGCCACTTTATTTCTGCAACTGCAGGGGTTCTTACCTGGTTTTCACTGGCACGTTTGGAAAGTCTGTGAGCCCCTCATTGTATGCAAAATTTTCTATATATGGGAATCTCTAGGAAAAGAGTCTGTAGTTTTCAGTTTAAAACTATAAAATATTATGTTTCAAGGCATTAAAAATATCTTCTAAAATGATATCTAAGAGTTGGATCTCTTAAGATGACTCCAAAATGCCCTGTTTTTGTCATGATGTACACTAAGGCAACAGCTACACTAACAAATGGAAGTAATAAACAGAAGTAATTATTTGCATAATTCAAAACAGAGAAAAAATTATTCACCAGAATTATCCGAACAAGGTAGGCATTAATACGGTTTGCTTTGAATTAGATAACTGCCCTAGTCATCCATTTACAGCATCTATGATTAAAGGTAATTTTAAAGATAAAATAAAATTTCCTTTTCCTATAAAGTACTTATGGTTGCATTTAATTTTTGAGATTTGTTTTTGGAAAGCTTTTTTTTTTTTTTTGCTTTAACCTGTATATTTTCAAATAACTTATTTTCACATAAAATATTAATGCCAGAAAATCTGAGCTCCTTAAGTAGACAGAGCTATCACACATCAAACTTATTTCACTTTTACATTTTCTGGCAAATGAAAAAAAAAAAAACAAAAGCAACTGAGAAAGGAGAACAGTTATTCAGACCAATTCTTTTAAGAAAAAAATTCAGAAACATCCTGAGTTTTAAGAGGATGACTTAAAGATTGACTTAAACTTTCACTCTCCAAAAAAGTCCCTGTTACGATTTAATATCTTCACTTCTTTAACAGTCTGTATTTATTGTTAGGAAGTTCTAACAGTGCTCTTCATCCAAGGTCTTCTTAAACACTTACACCCCACAAAGCATGACAACTGTCGCCCCCATTTTACAGAAGTAAACAAGCACCATCTACTTATTCACACTCACATCACTAATAATTGAGATGCAAGACCAGGACTTTAGAGACCACCCTTCTGCATTTCTCTATGAATCCTAAAGACACTTCACCTGACCATTCACAAGTAAAGAACCTGCAGGTAATCTAAATGAGGAAATTATATTCCCCATGCAAACTGGATTTTCAACTGGTGTCACTTACAAATTGGCTCAAAATTCTTGGGGTTTCTAACAATCATTCCAATGGTGAAACACTTTAGAAACTTCATTCTAAAACTCATTTTGCTAACCAGTAAAATTTAAGGCATTAAATAAAAGAAAGATTTTTTTTTCACATTTGAATCATATTTGATGTACTTTATATGAGGACATTTACATTTTCTAAAGCTTTTATTGCCTCTGAGAGAATACAACATGGATAAAGTACTAACAAAGTGTTTGAGCGAATTCTAAACACCACAGAACTCAGTGCCTAAGGCAGCCTGACTTCTACTCAGAAATGAAGGATAACCTAAGAACTGCAGAAACTGCCTTATTACAGAGAAAGAATCAAATTTATGTCAGAACTATGTTTTCTAAATTATATTTTCTGAGGAATATTACTCAGAAAACTATTTTTAGTCTATTAGCCTATTATCCTTTACATGTTAGCATCTGGTCATACTAAGGGAAGTCAGAAAGACAAAGCCAAATACCATAGATCACTTATATATGGAATCCTAAATATGACAGAAATGAACTTATCTACCTGGAGAAGGAAATGGCAGCCCACTCCAGTATCCTTACCTGGAAAATCTCATGGACAGAGGAACCTGGTGGACTGCAGTCCATGGGGTCGCAAAGAGTCGGGCACGACTGAGCGACTAACACACGAAATAGAAACAGACTCATAGACACAAAAAACAGGCTTATGGTTGCCAAGAGGGTGAGGGTTGGGGAAGAATTTGGATTTTGGGATTAGCAGTTGCAAACTATTATATATGGAATTGATAAACAACAAGGTCCTACTATACAGCAGCGGNGACTGAGCGACTAACACACGAAATAGAAACAGACTCATAGACACAAAAAACAGGCTTATGGTTGCCAAGAGGGTGAGGGTTGGGGAAGAATTTGGATTTTGGGATTAGCAGTTGCAAACTATTATATATGGAATTGATAAACAACAAGGTCCTACTATACAGCAGCGGGAACCATATTCCATACCCTGTGATAAGGCATAATGGAAAAGCATTTTAAAAAGAATGTGTGTATATATATATATATAGCTGAATCACTTGCTGTACAGTAGAAATTAACACACTGTACATCAACTATACTTCAATAAAAACCAAACTTTTGCATCTAACAAATACATACTCCATATATAACAAGCATAGAGAATCTTGTCTACTTAAATTCAGAATGTCTCAGATTGTTCCTATACTACCAAACATACTAGAACAAATCTGAACACATCATATGAAATATTTTCACCTAAAACATGGATTCTGTGTCATACTCTAATTGAATCATCCTCTATAAAGGTGTAATTGAGGCACAATAAGACGTTACTAAACCTGCCTATTAGTTTGAAGAACAAGGGAGAAAACACATTGAGATTAATAGGAATATCAAGAAAATGCTAAGGGCCGAAGCTCTTGAGTACAAGCTCATCTGCAATCGCAAGGGGAACTGCTAGCAACCCCAGGAAAGTTGGCCAGAAGTAGTAATAGAATCACATCAAACCAGATCCACTTTCCCAACCTCTTTCCCTTATACCAAAGAGGAAATACCTGATCAACTCATTATTATGGTACACTGGGGACTGCTGCACCACAAGCAGACTATTATCACCGAATAGGTGTGCATTCAAGTTTGCTCTTTCAGTCTTTTTATATCGCCACGTAAATGCATCATTTGATTGTACAATGAAACCATCCTAATCAATCTTCTTGTGCAGAACATATCTACCTCAATATCTTTTTCTCATATTTAAATCTCTGCAAAATAAAAACATATTTGACATAACCTGAAATTGATTAGCTTACTGATGAAAATCAGGATGATGGGCCATATTGTTTGCAATGGCTAAAAGATCACGTTATATAGGAAGGACATTTTATTGGCATCCAAATTGTCTGCCTACATGGCAGGAATAAAACTGAACAAGAGACCCAACTCTAAAGATTAACGTGACATTATTGTGTTAGGGAAAATTTCTAAAATGGCTCCCCAAAGATGTACTTTCCAAAATCCCTCCCGCCCTCAGTACTGATGGATATGAGGAAATACCCCTTCTGTGATTAGGCTGTCATATGGCATAGTTGGTCTTAAAATATGGAGTGTGCCCTGCTCTAATCACACAATCCTTTTAAAAAGCCCAGAGTCTTAGCCAACTGGTAGCAGAAGAGGAAGAGAGGAAGATGCTAACCAAGAAAATAGGTGCCTTTGCAGGCTTAAAAATGGGAAGGGCCATCTGACAAACAGCTCCCTAAGTTTTATAACTTCAAGAACTGAAGCCTATCTAAAACCTGAAAGACTTTAAAGCAAATTCTCCCCTAGAGATTTGATTGCAGCTTTGGGAGACCCTCAGAAGAGAACCCAGCAGAGTTCCCTAAGAATTCTGAGCTACAGAACCAGGAGACTATAAGAAAGTGCTGTTTTTAACCCCCCAAATTTGTGGTAATTTGTTATAAATCAATTTTAAAAAGAACAGATATTTCAACAAGGATGGAGTAACAAATAGCAGTTAAAAGCTTCCTCTCTGCTTTGTCATTTTTACAGATTGTTATTTATTTTTAAACTTTTCACTAGCAGATGAAAATAAACTGGTTTAATTATCAACAACTTACTATTTCTCCTGTCCCTATATGAGCCAACCAAAACCAATAAGCTGCCTTAATAGCCTAGTGCAAAAAGGGCATTGCAAGTAATGGTTGTCTATGAAATCAGATTACATTTGCTTGCCAAAAAGTTTGTATAAACATATGTTAATGTTAATTACTCCTGAAATTAATAACTATAATGAGGGAGATAATCTGAGGCTATACAAATATCCTATTTCACCTTAAAGTTTCATTCAATGATTTTAATCATTTTCAGTGTATCCTACCTGCAATAATTGTTAATTGTGATAGTGTAATTAAGATATATCCCTCATTTTTCTACATTTATTACTTAGAATTATTCTGTAAGGATTCATGAATCCTTGTGATTCATTCATTCATAGTGTTTCCTAACGTTGGGGTTCCAGGTCATTTTGCATTTCCTCTATACCTCTATAGAGTCACTCATTCTTTCAAGGAACCCTGGTGTCTTTTATTGGAGAAGGACATTAAGAAACCAAAACTGAGGCAACAAATATGCTTGTCACTACTGGAATATCATTGCTTCTAGGCTTCTCAGCAAACAGAACTAGAAAATATGTGCATGTATTCCAACTCATGTAGGCATGTATATATGAATATGTATGTATGTATATGTATGAATCTACCTACCTTCATTCATACTGATATCTCTGATTCTAACCTAGCACTATAAGGTAATTATGGTTTTTCTCCCCACTTCCTATCTGCAACTTACTTCTTTCACAGTGAAAATTCTGGCTTTCATTACATATATTTTAAAATATCTCTCCATCATCATTTAAGCTATTATCACATTTTATAGCCTGGAATGAGTATCTGGAAGCAGGACAAAAAGAAAGTAAAGGTCTGACTTTGATGCAGGTTCATGACTAAGTTTTACCAGTTGGTCTAGCAACTCAGAGAAAAAAAAATTGTGTATCAAGAAAATTATAATGTATAATTCAAGAAAACAATGAATTATGAAATGCAGTTTTCACAACTAAGGGCACCATGCTTACCCATTGTTGTATTTCTTCTACTGTTGCTAGTTGATAGTTCTTGAATTCCACCCTGTCCCATGAAGTAAAGCTTATATATTTTAAAAAGTCAAGTTATCAACTTTATCTAGAAACTTATCATAACTTGGAAGTGCCATTTTATTCTTATTCTATTTAATTACCTCCTCACATCTTCCATATAGTTCCATTTATCTCCTAATTTAAGAAGGTTTCCACTAAGGAAAACAGTATGGAGGCTTCCTCCCAAATCTAAAATTAAAAGTAGAGCTACCATTTCTCCAAAGAAGATATAGAATGGCCCATAGGCAAATGAAAAGATGTTCATCATTACTAATTATTAGAGAAATGCAAAGGAAAATATCAATGAGGTACCACCTCACACCAGTCAGAATGGCCATCACTGAAAAGTCTACAAATAATAAATGCTGGAGAGGGTGTGGAGAAAAGGGAACCCCCATACACTGTTGGTGGGAATGCAAATCTGTGCAACCACTATGGAAAACAGTATAGAAGTTCCTCAAAAAATTAAAATAGAGTTGCCATATGATCCAGAAACCCATTCCTAGGATTTATACCCAGATGAAACCGTACTTCAAAAAGACATATGTACCCTATGTTCATCGCAGAACTGTTTATAATGGCTAAGACACAGAAACAACCTAAATATCCATCAGTAGATGAATGGATCAGAAGAAGTGGTGTACATACACACACATACACACACACACACACACACGAATATTACTCAGCCATTAAAAAGAATGAAATAATGTCATTTGAGGCAATAGAGATGGACCTAGATGTTATTACACTAAGAAAAGTGTGAAAGAGAAAAACAAATACCATATCATATCACTTGAATGTAAAATACAAATTAAAACATCTAAAAAGCAAAAACAAATTTACAAATATATAAAACGGACCTGTGGTTGTCAAGGTGGAAGGTAGGAGGGAGAGAGAAGGATGGGAAGTGTGGGATTAGCAGATGCAAACTATTACATAAAGGATGGATAAACAAAAAGGTCTTACTATATTCAGTATCCTGTAATAAACCATAATGGAAAATAACACACACACACACACACACACACACACACACATATACACACACACATATATGAGTCATTTTACAGTACAGCAGAAATCAAACACAGCATCGTAAATCAATTATACTTCAATAAAACGTTTTAAAACTGTAGATCTACCACACAATCCACCAATTCTACTACTGGTACTTACCCAAAGAAAATGAAATCACTAGTTTAAAAAATATGTATGTAAAGAGGAGAGTGAAAAAGTTGGCTTAAAGCTCAACATTCAGAAAACTAAGATCATGGCATCTGGTCNTGGGAGGGATTGGAGGCAGGAGGGGAAGGGGATGACCAAGGATGAGATGGCTGGATGGCATCACTGACTCTATGGACATGAGTTTTGGTGAACTCCGGGAGATGGTGATGGACAGGGAGGCCTGGCGTGCTGCGATTCATGGGGTCGCAAAGAGTCGGATACAACTGAGGACTGAACTGAACATGTTAAACTATCTAATGTTAAAATCTCAAGAGGAAAAGCAGTATACTTTCATTTACCTTTGAAGTTAATCACCATTAGTTACTTTTTACTTCTAAAAGTTTTAATATTTTTAAAATATATCTTTTTCTAAGGGCCTTTCAGTTGTTTGTTTTTTTCTTTTATTTCTTTATGCACAATATAGTTTTAAAATATTATGTACTTGTAATCTTTATGACCCCACATTCCTTTTCACCACATTTTTCCGTTTTTGATTCCCGGTTATGGTGGCACTCTTCCTCATGTGTTTTGTAAGTACCTTTCAGGCTTTTGACTGTGGGAATATTCTGAAGTGAATAGTTGTGATGGTCTTTTTGGTTCAGCCAGCACCCTGGGACACTACCAGCGTGGGGTCATTTTAAGTTAGTGCCTGTGTTTGGGGTTAGCATGACTACAATGTATGAATGCAGGCTTTTGGTTATGAATCTTCTGGGGCAACTCTCTTTTGCTCCCATTTGGAGCCCAGGTGGAAACAGGCATATCTCTTGAATTTTTTTTTTTTTTTTCAATCAGTAGGTGTATTTTTTTCCAGTCTACCTTCTCACTGAGTTAATTGCCCCCCGGTGCTCTTGATTTTTTGCACTGGGGCTAATCTCTGCTCGTCTATATTTCATATGCTTAGGGCTTTATCTCCTTTCCCCCTTGTAGCTTTATGGGCCTTTTGGTTCTTGCTTGTGATACCAGGACATGGTCCCATGGTCTCTGTAGCCTCAGCTTCTATATATTCTGGTTTCTACCTCTCATTTGATTTTTAGCTCCAAGGGATTTTCTTTTCTCTCTTGAGAGCTCAGCTGTGCTCTCAAGTTGGTAACATTTTGTTCAGCAATTGTAGTAATTTGGTATCAGAAGGTTTTTCAGAGAATATTGACTCCAGTGTGTTACCAGAAATAGACTGTTTCTGACACATCATTTGGTAGATCATAGATTGTTGGGATAGGGACCTATTCCTGGTTCTTTTAGAACTGGTTCCCTGGGACGAAGGTTGTCATCTCTCAGGCGGGGCTATAGATGTGACCCTTGCTCTTTGAAGGAAGAAGTATGGGCATCTGTAGCCCTACTGTCTTGTCTGCCACGGAGGTAGAGTCTCAAGAAGAGGTGGAATTTTCATCTGTGTGTCAAGGGCTAACACCAAGGTCAAGTGAGATCAAGTCTGAAAACTGACAGGATTTCACAATCTGGAGATCTTTGCCAGAACATTCTCCAAGGAATGGAGGGGAAGAAGCCTATTGTGTTTTTTTAATCTCTGGGAGGATTGTCCTTAGTTCAGGCAATTCCTGTTTTTCTCAGAGAGAATGACTTCTTGTTTATCAGTATGTGGCTGTTTATTTTATAGTCTCTCATTTTAATTCTCTCTGGGTTCCAATCCTGCCTTAGATAGTTTATTTCTGTTTGTTATAAAAACTGGGCTCAGCCATAGAGTGTCAGACCTGTCTAGTGTGTACTTGTTCTGAAAACTTTCCTTTATATCTCTTCAGATGAGGTAATCAAGATACAGAACTGAAGAGGTAAGAGCTGAGCTGAAATATCAAAGTAAGAGAAAGAAAATATGAATGGGGTATTGCCATTTTTTGCATGAAGTTTCTGTTATGTGGAGTTTTCTAAAATAATTACAAAAAATTTCAAACATACAAAATCTAGAAAGAGTAGTTCATCAGCCTTCATTTTTTACCAAATTCAAGAAGTTTTTCACTTTTGCCTTATTCATTCATATTTTATATCTTTTTCCTTTAATGAAATATTTTCAAGAAATCTCTGATGTCGTTTATTCTGTATACACATACATATACCTATGCAATATGTAAATTGTCGTACAGAGTCACATGCCATTGTCACACCTGATAGACTTGACAATTCTGTGGTATCGTCTACTGTACTGAGAATATTAATGAGGTCCCTTTTTAAAAGTTCTTTGAACATTCTGAGATTGTTTCTCCATTATTGTCTTTGCGCTTGTCATTCCCTCTGCCCAGAAGGCCATATGCTGAGACCTTCACGTGGATTTTGTGTCATTCAGATCTTTGCTTGGAATTTTCTTTTCACTCGAGGCTTTTTCTAATCGCTAGAGGTATAGTTGTGTCCTCTTTCTCCATCTCATTTACTACCTCATCATTCTGTTTCACTGCCTTGTCTGTTTACTTGTTTATTGTCTTCTCCATCCCCTAGATTATAAGTACTATGAGAGGAGAGATCTCGTCAGTCATGCATTTATTGCTCTGTGCTCAGGGCCTAACGAGGTCCCTAGGATATATTAAGTTGGTGCAAACATAATTGGGGTTTCAGACTGTGACTTTTAAATCATTGTAGCTAGGCTCAAAAACATCTTTAATAATTAAAATAAGAACTGTTGCAATCAACACATTTTTGCCAACAAGAAATAAGTGTGTTTATTCCTGTAGCATAAAAATCTGTGCTTCGGGTTTTAACAAACTCTTGGAAAGCATTTTCTGTCTCCTGCTGGTTGTGGAAGTGGTTTCCCTGCAAAAAGTTGTCGAGATGCTGGAAGAAGTGGTTGACAAGAGGTCAGGTGAATACGGCTGATGAAGCAAAACGTCGTAGGTCAATTTTCTCAACTTTTGAAGCGTTGATTGTGCGACGTGTGGTTGGGCATTGTTGTGGAGAATTGGGCCCTTCCTGTTGACCAATGCTGCCTGCAGACTTTGCAGTTTTTGGTGCATCTCATCACTTTGCTGAGCAGACATCTCAGATGTAATGGTTTTGCTGGGATTCTGAAAACTGCAGTGGATCAGACCGGCAGTGGACCACCAGTGACCATGAACCTTTTTTTGGTGCAAGTTTGGCTTTGGGAAGTGCTTTTTTCGATCCAGCCACTGAGCTGGTCATCACTGGTTGTCGTGTAAAATCCACTTTTCATTGCACGTCACAATCTGATTGAGAAGTGATTCATTGTTGTTGCATAGAATAAGGGAAGATAACACTTCAAAACAATGATTTTTTTGATTTTTGGTATTTTGATTTTTGACAGCTTCGATGATCCTCTCAATTGGGTTGTCAACCTCCAGTGGCTGGCCACTGTGCTCATCTTCAAGGCTCTTGTCTCCTTTGCAGAACTTCTTGAACCAACCACCACTGCACTGTAGGTTCGTTAGCAGTTCCTGGGTGTTGTTTTTGAGAATTGTCTCTGCTGCTTTATGGCCCATTTTGAACTCAAGAAAATCACTTGTATTTGCTTTTTGTCTAACATTTCCCTTGAAAAAGTGAAAGTGAAAGTCATTCAGTTGGGTCCAGCTCTTTGCAACCCCTCCAGACCAGAATACTGGAGTGGGTAGCTGTTCTTTTCTCCAGGGGATCTTCCCAACCCAAGGATTGAACCCAGGTCTCCTGCATTGCAGGTGGACTTTTTACCAGCTGAGCCACAAGGGAAGCCCTAGTCTAAAATACATATAAAATAAACATCAAATAATAAATCATTAGCAAAAAAAATCAAGTGAGAAATACGCATTAAATTGATACAGAACAAAATCACATTTATTTAAGGATGTGTTTCAGTATCAAATGCCAAAGTTCAACAATGGAAAATCGCAGTTACTTCTGTACCAACCTAACAGTAATAAAGTACATATTTAGCAGCAGGTCAGCTGTTAAGGAGATTCCGAAATTTTCTTAGTATTTTATAACAATTATCTCTTCCTACAACTGATTCTCATTCCAGAGCTTTTCTTTTCTCAAGAGCTTTAACTAACAGCTGTGTTTGCAAAAGTGCTGGTTTGTTGTCCCTTTCAGGACATTCAATCTTTTAAATCCTCCAAATATTTTGTAAAATGTAAGTGAGTAAAGTCACTTCTGACCTGTTGAGAGGCAGTGTTTTTATTGACATAACTCTCATTTGAGATCACTTTATTAGAGCCTGCAGCTAATAAATCTCTTGGCCCACGTGAAACAGGATGGAATGATTTTCTAGAACACATATCCTTTAACTGATTATTTGAGCTTTTATTTAATATATCATCTGTATGATGTTAGGGAGTGTTTTTCAATTGATATATGGTTAGCTGTTGGCAATGTTCTTTAGGATGATAAAATTATAACTCAATAAACAAATATGGTTTTATAATTAAAAACTTGTATTATTTTTGAAGATGTGTAATTTTAGACCAACAGAAAAGATGTGAGAATAGTACAAAATATTACTCTCTACCTTTTACCAGATTCCTCAGCATTAATATCTTACCACATTTAGTTTAATAGCCCTTCCCACTTGCCCTTTATTTGGAGCTATTTGAGAGTAACTTGCAGATAGTCAAAACATAGACTTTCTCTTTTGTGACCATTATGCGAGGATCAAAATCAAGAAATTAACATTGATATAATGCCATTAGCTAATTTATAGATCTTATTCACACGTCTTCAAATTTCCCAATCCTGGATCACAAGTTGCAATTGTCATGTGTCTTTAGTTTCCTTTAACTTGGGAATTTTTCCTTTAATGAATTTAACAGTTTTGAAGATTATAGACCAGTTATTTTGTAGCAGGTCTCCTAGTTTGGGTTTAATTGATGTTTCACAAGTGACATGTTTTTCTAGATGTGTCCTATCAGGAGGCATATGATATTGATTTGTCCCATTACAAGTGTTTACTTTGATCACTTGGTTAAAAGTGATCTTCCAGATTTCTCTACCATCGACATATGCTTTTCCTCCTTGTTTTCAATAAGTATCTTTGAGACTATTTTCAGACTATTTAATATTCTATTATTCCTGAAATTTTCACCCACTAGTTTTAACATCCATTGATGAATATTAATTAATTATGATGATTATTACCCATGGTAATTTTCCAATTCCATTATTTTTTTCTACATTTACTATTTGGGTTCTTAGGTAAGGAGAGCTTCCCCCGTTTTATTTATTTACGTATTTGTCTTTTTCAGTATGAACTCATGGATTCTCATTTTATTTAATGGGTTATATATAATCTGTTATCATGTAAAATTTTTGATACTTAAAAGTTGTCATAATTTTGGCCAGTACGAGACTTTTTAACTGCCTCCTGAGAACTTTTGACATGTCCCCTCATTTTTTGAGTCTTTCCTTTCTTTCTGGAACAAGACATTCTCGGCCAGGGCTTGGCAAACTTTTTCTGTAAGTGGCCAGATAGTAAATACTTTTGGGCCGTATGGTCTCTGTTGAAACTACTTGACTCCACCCTCACAGCAGGAAAGCAGCCATAGACAATTTATAAATGAATGAGCATGGCTGTGTTCCAATAAAACTTTATTTACAAAGACAGGTGGCTGATTGGATTTGGCCCGTGGGCTGTAGTTTGCCAACTCCTTTTCTAGGCTTTGTACTTCCCCTTCTGCAGTCTCAGAGTTGGCCCTTTTTCTAAGGAGCCTTGATTCCTTTTAACAGTGAATGATATTTAAACACTGAGACATGGACCCCAGATATGCTCATTGCTACTGGAATATCACTGATTCCTGGCCCTCTTAGAAGACAGGTAATATATGAATATATACATTCATACTTGTGTTACATTTGTGTGTGTGTATGCAATACAGACACATATATCTTTGAATATTATAAACCATTGAATTACAGTGATAGCTCCAATTACATTTCTGTACTGTGGGGTTTATTCTAGCCTTTCTACTTTCTGTTTCTTTCTCCAACTTTGAAACACCTCGCTATTATTATCTACAATAGTACCAATATGTAAACAAATATTTACTTATTTGTTCAAGCCTAGAATACACAGAAAGTAGAGTTGCTAACTCATATCTCTGTGAAAAACTAATCTATGATTAGAATTTAATTCTCATTTACCCTTCTTTTTTGTCTTTAGCTTTAGGGTTTAAATAATATGCTTAAAAGTTACTTGGGTTAGTTTTGTCCCTCCATTCTTTTATTATGTTGTATTTTTTCATTTTAAATATAGTAAGTATCACTTGTTTTTATTTGTACTGCATTTTAGCTGTTTCCCCCATTCTTATTTTATTTTATGTTGCTTTTTTTTTTGAGTATGTGAAACATGAGTATGATTTCAAGTTAGAATATGCAAGAACGCATATGCAGTAAAGTGTTATATCGATTTCTTTTAGTGAGAAAAGAAATTCCAGTTCCTTCTTTTCTCCTTTTTACCCTGTTCTCACCTATCCCCTGTAGTTATCTAGTCTCATTAGTTCTAATTAATTATTTTGTGTGTCTTTTTGCACAAACGAGCATATGTTTGTCTGTAATTTTTGTTTTTCCTTGTTTTTAATACATATAAAAGGAAGCGTACCGTGCTTATAATCTGTCCTGTAGTTAATTCACAGGCTCATAAGTTGATGAAAGTATAGAACACTTGTGTGTGGTGAAATGAGGGACTTCAGCTGAATCAGGTTACTGTAGGAGTGAGTGGGGACCTCATTAGGTTATGGTCAAGTTGACCCAAGAACAGGAAGCAGACTGGATTCACTCAGACTTTCTGCTTTAGGTTAAAAAGACAATAATGATTTTGGTAGCGGTGTCTTCATATCATTCTCTCTCTCAGGATTATTCTAATCCACTCTCTTGTCCTCCTGTCTAGCCGTTGCCCTCTAGGCCTAGTGCATTTGTGATCCTGGAGCCTCCTTTCTCTGTCATCTTGGGCTTTGTACTTCTTTTGTGCTGTGTTTCTTCCTCATTGTACCCCATATCATCCTTTTTCTTTGTTTACTTTGTCATTTTGTGGAGCATATCCTTTTTTTAGCTTCATAGGAAAAAAATATGTGAATTTTTTTAGATCTATACTTCTGAATGTCTTTTTTTTTTTGCAGTTTCAACACATTTTATTATACTTCTGTATGCATTACCTGAATGTCTTTTAATCTACTCCACCATATTTGATTTTTAGTTTGACTGCATATAGAATTCTAGGTTAGAAATAATCTTCCTTAAATTTTTTTTTAGTATTTTATTGAGATCTAATTTTTATACATTAAATATTTCTAATACTTACAATTTTTTCTGAGGATCCAATTTTTGCTCTGGAATCCCTTACCTTCAGTCTGAAGAATTTCCTTTGGTATTTCTTGTACTACGTTTATGCTGGTGATGGATTTCCTTGGTTCCCCTTTATCTGAAAATTGTTTTTATTTTGTGTTCATTCTGAAGAATATTTTTAATGGACATAGAATTCAGGTTCTATAGTTTTTTCTTTCAGCTCTTTAAAAATGTTGTCCTGTTGTCTTCTGGCTATCATGAAAGAAGATGATGTGTGCTATGTCACTTCAGTTGTGTCTGACTCTGTGCGACCATATGGACTGTAGCCTGCCAGGTTCCTCTGTCCATGGGATTGCCCAGGCAAGAAATACTGGAGTGGGTTGTCATTTCCTTCTTCAGGGGATTTTCCCAACCCAGGGATTGAACCCAAGTCTTAGGTCTCCTGCAGTGGCAGGCGGATTCTTTACCTGTAGTGTCACCTGGGAAGCCCCTAGAAGATGATAAGAAGATGTTTTAGAAGTGCTGACAGTGTTCCACTGTCTTCTGGATGGCTTGAAAGAAGACAGTAAGAAAGGATAAGAGGAAATTCCCTGGTGGTCCAGTGGTTGGGACAACAGCACTCACTGTTGAGGGCCTGGGTTCAATCCCTGGTCTCAGAAATAGGATCCCACAAACTGCGTGTCATGGCCAAAAGAAAAAAAGAAAAAAAGATAAGAAATCTGCTGCCATTTGAATGTATTCCCTTCTGTGTAGTGTACCATTTTCCTTTGGTTGTTTTAAATTTTGTCTATATCTTTGGCTTTTAGCAGTTTGGTTATGATGAGTCTATATGTAGTTTTCTTTGAAGTTTTCCTTTTGAAGCGCCTTTTCGTTGAGCTTCTGAAAGAGATGGGAATACCAGACCGTGTGATCTGCCTCTTGAGAAATCTTTATGCAGGTCAGGAAGCAACAGTTAGAACTGGACATGGAACAACAGACTGGTTCCAAATAGGAAAAGGAGTATGTCAAGGCTGTGTATTGTCACCCTGCTTATTTAACTTATATGCAGAGTACATCATGAGAAACACTGGACTGGGTGAAGCACAAGCTGGAATCAAGACTGCTGGAAGAAATCTCAATAACCTCAGATATGCAGATGACATCACCCTTATGGCAGAAAGTGAAGAAGAACTAAAGAGCCTCTTGATGAAAGTGAAAGTGGAGAGCGAAAAAGTTGGCTTAAAGCTCAACATTCAGTAAACGAAGATCATGGCATCTGGTCCCATCACTTCATGGCAAATAGATGGGGAGACTGTGGAAACAGTGTCAGACTTTATTTTTTGGGGCTCCAAAATCACTGCAGATAGTGATTGTAGCCATGAAATTAAAAGACGCATACTCTTTGGAAGGAAAGTTATGACCAACCGAGACAGCATACTAAAAAGCAGAGCCATTATTTTGCCAACAAAGGTCTGTCTAGTCAAGGCTATGGTTTTTCCAGTAGTCATATGTGGATGTGAGAGTTGGACTATAAAGAAAGCTAAGCGTGGAAGAATTGATGCTTATGAACTGTGATTTTGGAGAAGACTCTTGAGAGTCCCTTGGACTGCAAGGAGATCCAACCAGTCCTGGGTGTTCCTTGGAAGGACTGATGTTAAAGCTGAAACTCCAATACTTTGGCCACCTGATGTGAAGAGCTGACTCATTTGAAAAGACCCTGATGCTGGGAAAGATTGAGGGGAGGAGGAGAAGGGGATGACAGAGGATGAGATGGTTGGATGACATCACTGACTCAATGGATATGGGTTTGGGTGGACTCTGGGAGTTGGTGATGGACAGGGAGGCCGGGCGTGCTATGGTCCGTGGGGTTGCAGAGAGTCAGACATGACTGAGTGACTGAACTGAACTGAACTGAGTTTCTTGAATCTATATATTTATGTCTTTTACACCAAATATGGGATGTTTTGGTCAACATTTGTTTTACATTTTTGGACTCATTCTCTATCTTTTGAAACTCCAAGTACCTATATGTTTGGTCTTTTGACATTATCCCTTAAGTCCATAAGACTCTGTTCATCTCTTTGTTCAATTTTTTCCCTCTGTTTTTCATATTGTATTATATGTATTAGTAAATTTAAGCTCATTGATTTTTTAACTTTTATCTCTGTTTTGCTATTAAGATTATCCACTGAAGTTTTAGTTTCAGCTATTGTATTTTTCAGTTTTAAAATTTCCATTTTTAAAGTAAATTTTATTTCTCTGTTGAGATTTTCTATCATTTTATTCGTTCACATGTCTTTTCCTTTACCTCAGAGAGCATAGTATTCATGGCTGGCTTAAAGTCCTTGTCTTTAATTCTAGCCTCTGAGTCATTTGGTGATTGGCATGCATTACTCTTTTTCACTTTAGAACAGGTCAGATTTTTCTGTACTCCTTATATGCTTTTTGATGTGGTTACCACGGGCTTCATCTATGACGACCTATAACTGTACCTACTTGATTTAAACTGATAGTCATATTAGTCCAGACACATTCTAAAAGATCTACTATTTTTACTCCTCTCCCCCATATTTCATGTTTTTAATGTCTTATTTTACATTTTCCTGTTTATCCTTTGCTGTTTATTATAGTTATACGTGTGTGCTAAGTTGCTTCAGTGATGTCTAACTCTTTGCAACCCTATGGACTGTAGCCCTCCAGGCTCCTCTGTCCATGGGATTCTCCAGGCAAGAATCCTGGAGTGGGTTGCCATGTCTTCCTCCAGGGGATCTTCCCAGCCCAGGGATTGAACTCTTACACCTCCTCCATTGGCAGGTGAGTTCTTTACCGTTAGCATCATCTGGGAAGCTCTGTTGTAGTTATAGTTGCTTTAAAATATTTTTGTCTTTTAATCTTCATAACACTTTATTTAAATGGTTGATATCAGCCCTTACAATTAGTTTGCCTTTCCCAGTAAATTGTTACTGCTTGTTATAGCCTTTTCTTTTTTATTTAGAAAAGACCCTTTAATATTTATTTTAGGATAGGTTTAGTATTGGTGAACTCTTTTAGTTTTTGATTGTCTTGAAGTTTTTTATCTCTGCTTCAATTTTAAATGATTATCTTGCTGGGTAGAGTATCCTAGGTTCCAGGTTTTTCCCTTTCAGCACTTTGAATGTATCAGGTCATTCCCTTTTGGCCTGCAAAGTTTCTGCAGAAAAATCAGCAGATAGCCTTATAGGGATTCCCTTGTACATGACTCTTTCTCTTGCTGCCTTTAGAATTCTCTCTTTATTTTAAGTCTTGCTGTTTTAATTATGACACAGCTTGGTAGGAGTCTACTTAGGTTCNGTCTTCCTCCAGGGGATCTTCCCAGCCCAGGGATTGAACTCTTACACCTCCTCCATTGGCAGGTGAGTTCTTTACCGTTAGCATCATCTGGGAAGCTCTGTTGTAGTTATAGTTGCTTTAAAATATTTTTGTCTTTTAATCTTCATAACACTTTATTTAAATGGTTGATATCAGCCCTTACAATTAGTTTGCCTTTCCCAGTAAATTGTTACTGCTTGTTATAGCCTTTTCTTTTTTATTTAGAAAAGACCCTTTAATATTTATTTTAGGATAGGTTTAGTATTGGTGAACTCTTTTAGTTTTTGATTGTCTTGAAGTTTTTTATCTCTGCTTCAATTTTAAATGATTATCTTGCTGGGTAGAGTATCCTAGGTTCCAGGTTTTTCCCTTTCAGCACTTTGAATGTATCAGGTCATTCCCTTTTGGCCTGCAAAGTTTCTGCAGAAAAATCAGCAGATAGCCTTATAGGGATTCCCTTGTACATGACTCTTTCTCTTGCTGCCTTTAGAATTCTCTCTTTATTTTAAGTCTTGCTGTTTTAATTATGACACAGCTTGGTAGGAGTCTACTTAGGTTCATCTTGTTTGGGTCCCTCCATGCTTTCTGTACCTTATTCAGGTTTGGGAAGTTTTCAGCTGTAATTTCATCAAGTATGTTTTTGACCCTGTTCTCTCTCTCTTCTCTTTCTGGGACCTCTATAATGTGAATATTGGTATGCTTGATGTTATTTCAGAGATCTCCTAAATTGTTTTCATTTCTTAAAGGTTTTTTTTTCTGGTCTTTTTGGGTGATTTCCAGTATTCTGTCTTCCAGATCACCTATACATTCTCCTGTTTCACTCAGTCTGCTACTCATTCCTTATAGTGTGTTTTTCCTTTCAGTTATTGTATTCTTTATTTCTCACTAGTTCTTTTTTATATTTTCTAGTTCCTTAAAAAAAAAAAGTCAGTGTTTGTCTATTCTTTTCCCTAATTCAGCTAGTATTCTTATTTATTAATGCTTTGAATTCTTTATCTGGTAAACTGTTTATTTCTGTTTCATTATTTATTTATTTATTTTTAGGTGTGTTCACTTAATCTTTTAGTTGAGAACATTTCCTCTGTATTTTTATTTTGCTTAACTTTTGTGTCTCTATGCATTTAGGTGAAATGGCTACCTATCGCGATTTAAAAATGTGACAGTGTTCCTGTACAGTCTCTGTTTACTAAGTGCCTTCGGTGGGAGAGCTGGATTTGTCGTTAACAGGAGTCAATACCTTTCCGTGGGGTGTGCTGTCACCTTGGTAGGAGGAAGGGCTGGAGATGGAGGGGCTGGGTGGAGCCAGCTGTAAGGCAGGGCTTTCCTCTCTGCTCAGTGACCATTACTTCCTTCTTGGGGGTAGAGTTGGATCTCAAGTTGATGGAGCAGAAGTCCTGGAGGTTCTGATCCAAGTGGCTCTGCTCCCTTTAAGTGTGTGTATCTCCCCTCTCCCAGCACTGGTTCCCTTGCCCCAGAGGGGGTCATTGCTGGAGCAAGAGGGGCCTGGGTAGACTCTGAACCCATGACAGGGCTTAGGCTCTGGTGAGCTGGCTGCCGTCACAGATCGGAACTATCTCCGTGTGCTGCCCATGTAAATGCCAGCATGGCTGCATTTGCCATGCTGAGAGACACCACCCTGGTGTCACAGAGTCACCTCTGTTTCACACAGCCAAACTCTCCCCACTTGTGGTAGCCCTTGCTCCGGTGTAGAGCTGCAAGGTGAATACATGTGCCTCTGGTATTCACTTAGCTCAGGCTTGGGCACTTGCCAGTGCAGTTGTGGGAAACTTGGCAGCCACTGGAGCAGTCTTCAATCTGCCTTCTCCACCCTCCTTAGAATGCAAGCCAGCACTTGTGCACTCCTTGTGAGTGGAATCCAGGTGTCCTGCAGCTCTCCTGTTAGTCTGAATAGCTGTCTAACCAGCCAAGGAACCTTGTCTTCCCTGGCTTGGACCCCAGGACCAGGGGACCCAATATATGGCTTGAAACACTCACTCCCCAGGGTGAATCTCTGCCTGTGTATTCTCCCTTTTCCTCTGAACCCCCTCCCAGTGGCACAAGTCCTGACCTGATTGCTTCTCTTTCCTTCCTACTCAAATCTGTGTGGATCTTTTTTATAGCCTCAGTTGCATAGGAGTCTTTCTGCCAGTTTCCAGTTAGTTTTCTGTGAGAATTGGTCCTCATGTAGACATGTTTTTGATGTGTTTGTCAGGGGGAGGTGAGTTCATATCTTCTTCCTTTGCTATCTTGACTGATTCCCTCCCCACTGCCCCAATTTGGTTTTAAGCTTTTCCAGCTTTGATGCCAAGCATGGGCTCTTCTGACTTATTTATTTTCATCAGGAATTCACATGGTGTGATATTGAGAAAATCTTTAGTAAGGGATTGTTTTGCCAAAAGTTTAACTTTCATTTTAGATTCAAAGGATTTGTTAACAAAAGAAAGCATTTGTTGTACAAAAACATTTTCAATTTTTTTAGAAGGTTATTGACTTAATTTCAATATATGGGCATTAAAAGAAAAGAGAGAGAAGTAATAGTGTGCACATCACCAAACCGGGACAGCAGCCTACATCTAGACTGTAACAGTGCTGGGAATTCCCGTGTTAACAGCAGCCTGCAGTTTCAGGTGGGAAGGGGCCCTAGGAGGTGTGTCCACTCCATGAGCAAGACTTCATATTGCAGCTTTGAGGGCTGTTGCTTATAATTCCAGGCCACAGACTGGTATCATCATCAGTTTGCACTGCACATAAAAATACAGCTCTGCTTTTCTTTAACTTTTATAAAGCTATTTGTTTCACCTTGTGAGTTAGAAGATTTTGTTAGACCCTAGGGGGTTAGCCAGGCCCCCAGGGGCTTAAGAAATTCCAAGACCCATTCCGTTTCTTATCCTGGACTTGCTCCTTCTTGGACTAGCTGGTAACAGTTGATGTGTTCGCAAGTAGGCACATGGTCCAGGCAAGCTCAGAAGCTGGTCAGAGGCCTGCTGCCCTACTTCTGAAGTCTGAACAAGACTACCTCTATTTTAATTTTCCTAACAAAGATGAGACCTGGACGACAGATGCATTAGGGTTTTAAAGAAACAAAACTGCTAGGACATGGATATTGGAGGATATTTATTATGAGGATTGGCTCATGCAGTTATGAAGGCTGAGAAGGCCCATGTTCTGCTTTCTGCAAGCCAGAGATGTAGGAAAGTAGGTGGGGTAATTCAGCCTGAGATGAAGGACTGAGAACCAGCGGGGCTCAGGGCAAGAGAAAACCAGGATCCCAGCTCAAGTAATCAGACTGGAAGGGTCAAATTCTTCCTTTCTCTGTGTTTTCATTTCACTCAGGCACTCAACTTATTGTGTGATCCCTCCCCCTCATTAGGGAGGGTGAACTGCTTTATTGAGTCCACCAATTCGAATGCTAATTTCATCCAGAAACACTTTCACAGATGGAAATAGCGTTTAGCCAAATTTCTGGGCACCCTAGGATCCAGTGAAGTTGACAGATAAAATTAATCATTACAGTAGGTTAGATTAAAGAATTGCATTGAAGAACCCTGAAGAGTTTTGCAAATGCTGTGCATTCAATATATTCTGTGTTTTTAGGTGAAACATGGATTAAAAAAAAAGAGATTAGTGGTTGAGAGACCCGTTAAACTGTTGTCATCTTTAGGCTTAGGCTATGACCCGAATTCACACAGTGCTAATCAAGTTGAAAAGGAAGGAATCTGTTTAGGATACATTTTGAAGACTGAATACACAAAATTTGGTAATAGAATATTCTTAATGGAGAAAAAGAAATTAGATGACTACTGTTTGCTGCCTAGAGATGATAATGATGTCATTAATCTGGATGCAGTAGAAGGCTGAAAATCTGGTTTGAAGACAATAATAACTTGAATTAGAAACATGTTGCATTCAAAGTGCTTGCCAATATTCAGCAGGAAGTTGGAAAGTTCAAGAACTGTAGAGAGAGGGGTTGGAGATGTAGATTTAAAACTTTTTAACAGAGGAGTGAGATGAGACTTACTAGAATGTTGCAAATGGTAGAGACTGAAGAGGTACAAGAAAGGAGTCACCAACGAAATCTGAGAACTGCAGAGAGAGTTAGAAGAGCGAAGAGTGCTGTGCCCTGGATGTCGGTGGAGAAGAATGTGTAGTTCAAGGGGCTGATCAGTGGCATCCTGTTCTAGGCAGGTCCTGGAAGAGGAGTGAGACTGTACCATTGTTTTAGTGATGAGGATTTTCCTTCCTCAGAATACTGAAAGCCTTATTTCATCGTAGAGGTGAGGACAGAAGTCATATTCCAAGGGGGATTACAGAGTATGTCATGGGGAAGTGGAGCTTATGAGTCTTGACCATATTTTCAAACTTTGGCAGAGATAAGAGTGAGAGAAATGGAATAGTAGCTGGTAGCTTGAAGTGTGCAGAATGAGAGCAGGGCCAGTCCCTTAATTCGAATGTATTCTTTTGGGGAGGCTACTGTGAGAGAAAAATGAGTATGACAAAGTTCTAGAGTAGATAAAAATTGGGTGAAGAACACACATTAAGGAGGATGGGTTTTAAACCTGTAGGGATATTTCTTCCTCTCATACAGGATGAGAGGATAGGATAGATGAAATCATAAGACAGCTTTTGTCAGTGAGAAAGAAGAGTGAGTCCATATAGGTGTGAATTGAGAATTGAAGGTATTGGCTATGAATGAGAGAGTTAAGTGTTAGGTTGATGCTTCCACTTCCAGTTATAGCATTAAAAATAATTTGAAACTGAAATTTCTTCTGAGAACTAGAAAAGCTCACCAGCACCCTCCCTTCCTCAGCAAAGGAAAAAAAACAAACAAACACTGAAAGGTATTTGAAAGGTCATAATGAATATCTAGGAGAGAATAAAAGCTTATGTTTTGGATTGTTTGCCTCCTACAGATGTTTACTAATTTTTCTTGAGGGATCAACTGAAAGACTTAGAAGCTGAGAATCTGAGTAGTGCATATGATAATCCCTTAAGGCCAGAGTAATAAGGATTAAAATTTAGGCCCTGCTCACGTGGGAAGCATCTGTCTACAATGCGAGAGACCCAGGTTCAATCCCTGGGTCTGGAAGATCCCATGGAGAAGGAAATGGCAATCCATTCCAGTACTATTGCCTGGAAAATCCTATGGACAAAGGAGCCTTGTTGGCTACAGCCCATGGGGTCGCAAAGAGTTGGACACAACTGAGCGACTTCACTTTCACTTTCTTTCATGTGAGAATCTGCCTGCAATGCAGGGAGACCCAGGTTCAGTCCCTGGGTTGGGAAGATTCCCTGGAGAAGGGAACGGCAACCCACTCCAGTATTCTTGCCTGGAGACTCCCATGGACAGAGGAGCCTGGATGGCTACAGTCTATGGGGTTGCAAAGAGTCGGACGTGACTGAAGTGACTTAGCACAACAGAAGATTAGATAGAGCTGGAGAGAGAATTAATGAATTGGAGAATTACTGAAGTGATTGAGGGAGACATCAAGAAATTGAGAAGGTCAAAAGTGTATGATTGGAGTCCTAGATGAGGGATTGAGAGAGAATGGGACAGAAATGATACTGAAGGAGATTTATTTGCTGGAAGCTTTCTATTGGGTTGACTGAAAAGTTCGTTTGGGTTTTTCCGTAACTTCAGCCAACCCTGCATAACTGTTGAAACTTACCAAGCAGTAGAGTCTCAAAACCTTACTAACACCAAGCAGAATAAAAGTAAGTTCATACCTTGGTTTATTGTAGTAAACCTAAAAAAAAAAAAAAAAGAAAAAATTCAAAAGGCACCAGAGATGGGGAGAAGTAATAGACTATATTTTCAAAGAACCAACAAGTAGACTAATGGCTAACCTCTCAACAGACACAGTGGAAGCCAGAAGACAATGGAATGACTGACGATCTAGAATTTTTAAACCTGCAATAATGTCCTATAAAAATAAAGATGAAATACAGATAATTCAGAATTTAGTTTTTCAGTTGCACTAGCCACTCTTTAAAATGCTCAGAAGATATGTGTGGCTAGAGGCTATTGCATTGGGCAGCACAAATAATGAAAATTTCCATCATTTCAGGAAGAATAGCAGACTGCTATTAGTATTAAAAAGATCATGAGGATATTTTAACATCCATCACCACACCCACCCACCCCCCACAGAAAAAAGGAACCTTTAAGTGAAATTGACAAATGCCTAAAAAGTACAAATTAACAAAACTGATCTAAAAAGAAATTTAAAAATTGAAACTATTTAGATGTTAAATCTTTGGGATGTCTTTGTCTGCTTGTAGTATCAGGGGAATACTGTTTCCATAAAATTAATTGGGGGAATATTTCCCCTATTTTTTAGAAGAATTGGAAAAGGATTGGTATTATTTTTTCTTTCACTGTGAAGGTTCCTGGACTTTAAATTGGAAGATTCAAAATCACCAGTTTAATTTCTTTATTTTTATTTTTATTTATTTATTTATTGTCTCTTTGTTGTTGTTTTTTTTTTTTTTTAGTTTGTTTTGCTTTACAATACTGTACTCATTTTGCCATACATTGACATAAATCAGCCATAAGTGTACCTGAGTTCCCAATCCGGACCCCCTTCCCTTCCCCCTCCCTCCCCACACCATCCCTCCAGATCATCCCCACCCATCAGTCCCAAGCCTTCTGCATCGAACCTAGACCGGCAATCCGTTTCCCTTATGATATCATACATGTTACAATGCCATATTCCCAAATCCTCCCACCCTCTCCCTCTCCCACAGAGTCCAAAAGGCTGTTCTACACATCTGTGTCTCTTTTGCTGTCTCGTGTACAGGTTTAACACCACCATCTTTCTAAATTCCATATATATGTGTCAGTATACTGTATTGGTGTTTTTCTTTCTGGCTCACTTCACTCTGTATAATTGGCTCCAGTTCCATCCACCTCATTAGAACTGATTCAAATGTATTCTTTTTGATGGCTGAGTAATACTCCATTGTGTATATGTACCACAGCTTTCTTATCCATTCATCTGTTGATGGACATCTAGGTTGCTTCCATGTCCTGGCTATTATAAATAGTGCTGCGATGAACATTGGGGTACACGTGTCTCTTTCAATTCTGGTTTCCTCAGTGTGTATGCCCAGCAGTGGGATTGCTGGGTCATAAGGCAGTTCTATTTGCAATTTTTTAAGGAATCTCCACACTGTTCTCCATAGTGGCTGTACTAATTTGCATTCCCACCAACAGTGTAAGAGGGTTCCCTTTTCTCCACACCCTCTCCAGCATTTATTGCTTGTTGACTTTTGGATCGCAGCCATTCTGACTGGTGTAAAATGGTACCTCATCGTGGTTTTGATTTGCATTTCTCTGATAATGAGTGATGTTGAGCATCTTTTCATGTGTTTGTTAGCCATCCGTATGTCTTCTTTGGAGAACTGTCTATTTAGATCTTTGGCCCATTTTTTGATTGGGTCATTTATTTTTCTGGAATTGAGCTGCATAAGTTGCTTGTATATTTTTGAGATTAGTTGTTTGTCAGTTGCTTCATTTGCTATTATTTTCTCCCATTCTGAAGGCTCTCTTTTCACTGTGTTTATAGTTTCCTTTGTTGTGCAGAAGCTTTTAATTTTAATTAGATCCCACTTGTTTATTTTTGCTTTTATTTCCAGTATTCTGGTAGGTGGATCATAGAGGATCCTGCTGTGATTTATGTCAGAGAGTGTTTTGCCTATGTTCTCCTCTAGGAGTTTTATTGTTTCTTGTCTTACGTTTAGATCTTTAATCCATTTTGAGTTTATTTTTGTGTATGGTGTTAGAAAGTGGTCTAGTTTCATTCTTTTACAAGTGGCTGACCAGTTTAAAAATATGGAACGCTTCACGAATTTGCGTGTCATCCTTGCGCAGGGGCCATGCTAATCTTCTCTGTATCGTTCCAATTTTAGTACATGTGCTGCCGAAGCGAGCACTAATTTCTTTATTTTTAACATGTCTATTTAAAATTTCTGTTTCTTAAGTCAGCTTCAGTAATTTGTGTTTTTCTAGGAATATATGCATTTCACCTAAGTTGTCTCGTTGGCATAAATTTGCTCATTGAGCCCCTTATAATTGTTTTCATTTCTGTAAAGTTAGTAGACCTGTCCCTTCTTTCATTCCTGTTTTGTGGTCACCCTGTGGAGGTGGAACGGACCCCTTCCCAATTAGTAGGGTGCCTGTATTGATTGCACTCCATACATCAAGAGAGTTTGAGAGAAAATTTACTACTTGCCCAGGAGACTCCTGGGCAAAGCAGGTTGGGTATAAGCATGTCTGGCCTGGCTTGAGCCAGGTGGAAGGAGTGAGTTATGCCTTCATGTGCAGGCTGGGCATTTATGAAATTTGAATTTCCCCCTTGTGCCAAAAAAGGTGAGGATGCAATAGATTTTCTTACCAACCTGTACAGGATGGGTCAAAGGGGAAGGGGGAGATGAGGCTTAAGATGAGTTAGTGGTTATACATGAAAAAAATGGAACCATATTCATTACAAATCCTGAGTTTGAGTTAATTTTTTTTCATTTTTTTCTTCAGATTGGATAATCTTGATTGATCTGTTTTTCCATGTCTACCTATTATTTCTTCTATTAGCTCAAATCTGCTCTTGAGTTCTTCAAGTGAAATGTTCATTTCAGTATTCTATCTTTCAACTTGAAATTTACATTTAGTTCTTTTTAAAAAATAATTTGTATCTCTTTATGGATATTTTTATTTGATGAATCATTGTCATCATGCTTTCCTTTAATTCAGCTTCTTTTAGTTCTTTGAGCTTATTTATAATAGCTGCTTTGAAGTCTTTGTGACTGAATCTAAAAATGTAGACTCACTTAGAAATAATTTTTATTGAAACTATCCCTTGCCCCAGTGTATGGATCGCACTTTCCTATTTTTTTTTCTTTTTTGCGTATCTTATAATTTTTTGTTGAAATCTGGACATTTTTGATAATATATTCTGCATTCTGATTCCTTTTCCTTCGGAGTTGGAGGTGGTTGCTCTTTTTGTTTAGTGGCTTGCATGGGCTAATTCTGTAGAGTCTGTTTTCTCCTGCAGTATGTAGCCACACATGTGTCTGTTCAGTTCTTTCTTGTATTTTTTTAAGCATGACTGTCTGGTAGTTGCCTCTGAGTTAGCATGTCTTAGCAGTCAGTTTATGATTAGTTAGAAGTTATGTTTTAACTCCTTGCAACAATGAGGCCCCCAGCCTGTATCAGTGGTCCTGGCGAGACTTGGGAAATGTATTCAAAATAGAGGCATTATGTGGCTCTGCCCTGGCTTTTGCTTTCTGTATTTGCAAGGCTCACATTCATCCAGGGATGAGCTCTTTAGGGCCCACTCATTTCCCTCCTGTATGTTTACGTCTTTCCTGCACACAGGAGGAAAAAGTAGATTGTTAACAAGGCACCCATTGGTTGTCTTATTGCCTGATTCTCCCTGTTAAATTTCTGGTTAGTTTACTGGTCTGGTCCTTGCCCTAACTAGTATTGCAGTCTCAGACTAGCTGTGATATTGGCCATGGCCTTCCCTTTTTTTTTTTTTACACCTTGAGCCACTGTTGTTTTTGAAAGTGCCCGTGGACATGGAATTCTTCTTGCTCTGCTCTAAACAAATTTAGTTCCCTGTGGCCGTGGGCTTGCTTGCTGCCTTAGTAGGACTTCCACATCAGGGAAGTGGGAGTAGGTGTAGGATGGTGGGATCTCCAGCCTAAACCACTACACATTCTCACTGTTGTTACTGAGATTCAATAGGTTTTCTTGAATAAACACTTCACAATTTGTTGTAGCCTTTGGTTAGCATCTAGACCCTTAAAATGGTTGGTTTTGATGATTTTGTCAATATTTATTGTTGAGGGTATATAATATTTGTCAGACTCTTCATTCAGCCATCCTGGGAGATTCTTCTTCCTGCCTTCTCTTTGTTTCTCTGACTCACTTTTAAACATTTATATTTTATTTAAATCTTAGTTCAGAATATGTTATGAACTAGGGATTTATTGGCTATTTAAAAAAAATAATATTAAGTAGTGTTGTAGCACTACTTAACTATTTTAGTGAAAGTCTCTCAGTTGTGTCTGACTCTTTGTGAGTCACATGGACTATTGTGAGTCACATGGACTATATNAACATTTATATTTTATTTAAATCTTAGTTCAGAATATGTTATGAACTAGGGATTTATTGGCTATTTAAAAAAAATAATATTAAGTAGTGTTGTAGCACTACTTAACTATTTTAGTGAAAGTCTCTCAGTTGTGTCTGACTCTTTGTGAGTCACATGGACTATTGTGAGTCACATGGACTATATAGTCCATGGAATTCTCCAGGCCAGACTACTGGAGTGGGTAGCCTTTCCCTTCTCCAGGGGGTCTTCCCAACCCAGGGATCAAACCCAGGTCTCCTGCATTGCAGGCAGATTCTTTACCAGCTGAGCCACCAGGGAAGCCCAAGAATACTGGAGTGGGTAACCTATCCCTTCTCCAGCGGATTTTCCTGACCCAGGAATTGAACTGGGGTCTCCTGCATTGCAGGCAGATTCTTTACCAGCTAAGCTACCAGGGAATGCCTTAATTATTTTATGTGTTTCCTAATTATTTGTAATGTTAATTTTCTAGTTTTTAAATGTGATACTTATTATAATCCTATCTATATTTTTATTCCTTTAATTATATTCTCTTCGTGTGTTTTTATGATCTCTCGCTTTCCATTGGCTCCATCTTAGCTTCTGTATAGGCTCAACCTTTTCTTTCTTTAAACCTCTCATGATTTTATCTCCTTGAGTTTCTTTCCTTCACTACCCAGATTCATAAATTTCTTCCGTTCTTTCTACTTATAAGGCTGACTGAGACACAGCGCTGAAGCAGGTGAGATACCTAGGGCGCAGATATTTAAGGAGGCACTTACTCTCGGAGTCCTGCAAACATGAAGCTGGCATTTGTGTGACTTTGCCTTTATAAATATTTTATGCTACATACCTTGCTTGTCTGTCCCTAGTCCTGGTCCTGCTACTCATATTTCTCTCTAGTGTATATTCATTTTAACCTGGTTTTTGTCTTGGATAGTCTTCATTTATTCAGAATTTTGAGCACTTACTCTGTACTGAACATTGGGTCTCAAGCCATCACTTCTTTCACCCAAATGCTTTCTTCGTTTTCACCTTCTCAAGTCTAGTGTTTTTGCTTCCTCATTCCTACTATTTTGTACCACGTAGCACTCTTGCCCACTACTGCGTGTTCATCCTCATCCCAGCCCAACTTTTCAGAATGTGTAGCTATTTCTGTGGTAAACACCCTCTCTAGGAGCTGGTGAGTGGTTGGGCAGTGTAGCGGTGGCATGCATTCTGGTGAAGATTAGAGAGTAGCCTGTGCTTTGAGTGTGCTTGTGCTTTCAGGATAGGAGCATGCAGGTCTTCTCCAGGGGTAATGGGCTTCACAGTCATATCACTGGGAAGGGAAGAGTGCTTGTTTGTCCACCTGCTGCTTAGTGTCTTATATTCTCGGAATCTTTCCATCTCCTTTCAGTACTTTGAAACCCCAAAGCAGACTTTGACTCTCTGCTCTGCTCAGCTGGTCTGGCTTATTCTTGCCAATGGGGTTTCCTGGTTTTTCCCATTCTTTGCTGACTTGTTTTTCTCATGGTTTCCCTGAATGACCCTGCTTTGCTTGGTGTTCTCACTGCGTGTTCATGAAAACAAAACTCATCCAGTCATTTAAGGAATGATTATTGGGCACCTGTTCTCTTCTAGATACTATGGGAGCCAGTGGGGTTTACAGTAATGAAGCCAACCAAACATTTCATATCTTCCTGAGCTAGAGAGAAAAGTTAGGTGCATATCACACCAACCGAGATATTTGCTGTGGAAAAAAAGTTTACAAAGTTTGCAAAGGCAGCTTGCCAGTGGACTTTTGAGTTGAGATCTCTGTACCTCCGTCTCACTGGACTGATAGTACCTCCCTTGAATTTTGAGCTCTTGCCTGCATCTAGACATGATATGAAGTACCCCATTTTCAATTCTAGCTCTTGTTTTTGAATTGTCTTTCTTCTGCTTGCAGCTAGCTCCAACCCCCCGCCCCACCCTAAGGCTTCCATTATTTGTTTTCGTACCCAGTAGTTGGTGCAAACCCTGAACCTGTCTTCCTTTGAAACCATGAACCTGTCTTCCTTTCAAAGTTATTTTTCTCTTGTTTTCTTATCATCAGACTATACTGGTTTTTTCCCCACTATATCTTTACTAGCTTCTTTGTTGTGTTTTCTACTTCTTCCTCTTTGCATTTCTTAAAAGTTGCCCTAACTGAGATTTTGTCCTAGGCCCTCTTCTGTATCAGCTTACCCATTTTTGGCAGTCTCTTCCATTTATGCAAATGGCTGGCTAATTTATCTAAGTGATGCTCCAGTTTGCAAGTTTTTGAGGTAGAAGTGTGTAGTTCCATGTGTAGAGTATAAATAGAGATACGTATTGCCACGTAGAGGGATGTAATACTTCATGTCGTTTTTATCTCCCAGCCTCCTTACTTGAAATCTCACCCAACTGCCACCTCCTTGCTCTCTTTCAGATACACCTGGTTGCCAAGTAGTGCCAGGTTGGCCTGTGTAAGGCCATGTTCACAGGCTCTTTGTTTCCATGTCTGCAGCTGCAGCTCTAGTTCAGGCCTTCCTTTCCTCTTACCAGTCTGTTCTGGTTCTTTCCTAGGGTACAGATGCTGCCAGTCTCTCTCGATTCCAGAAGACTCTGAGTGCTCTGCCAGGTTAATTTTTCCTGAAACTTTGATCTGTCGTTCTTCTCTTCCGCTCATTCACGCTTCAGAAATTTCCCTACTGCCTTTGAAAATGGGGTTGGTTTTCTAGACCTTTCAACTTGTTTTGTTTTCCTTGCCACTGCCTCCCTTCATATAGGCTGGACTCTGTCCAAATGGAATTAACGTTGCAAGAACCTCCCTGTGTTTTTCTGTTTGTGTGTCTGTATTTCCCTCCCCCCACCCCCACTTTTGCAGCAGCATGCATTTCTCACATTCTCAGCTTTTCCTTAAAATCTTTGCTGAAGCTCTCTCAGATTTCTGGACCTGGAGGTACTCTTCTTCCATCATACATACACGTACTCATACTTAAAAAAAATAAAGTGCTTATCACTCCCCACCTGTATTACTTGTTATTTTAATATGATTTTTAGTCTCCTTAACTTTTGTATCCCTCCTTGTGCCTAGCATAGTGCTTTGTGGAAGCAGTTGTTGGATGAAGGAGTGGGTGAGTACATTTCTGAATAAAGCCAGTAGGACAGTCTGGACTCCGGAAGGTGCCATCCCTCTGCCTTAGTGCTTGTCTCAGACCGTCTGCCTTAGTGCTTGTCTCAGACCGTCTGTTTCTCTCCTTTCTTGAAACTTTTTGACTTTATCTCTGACTCTCGTCATGTATTACTGAGTGGTTTGTTACTCTTGGTCTCTGTTGCTTCTTTCCTGAGTTAGTATTAATTTTGACTTAAAGAAAAATGACATCATTTTGGTGAAGAATGTGTGTGGGAAATTTAGTGGAAGTGGAAGCTAGTGTTCAGAATGACATCTTGATCCATTTTATTGGAAAGCAGGCTGTGTACCCGGATTTTGGAAATTTGCAAGTATAGGCTTGAAGCCTGGGCCGGTGGCCAGCAGAGAGTAGACGGAGATGTTGTGATGACATGTTCAGTATCCAGGTGGAAGGCTAGGGTTGGGGGGTGCTGGCTGCAGGGCCCCACATTCCAGTCCGCTGAACCAGGCAGCTGCTTGTATTCCTTAGGAGCAGCCACCTGAGCTTCTGGTCAGAGGACTGTTTTGAAGTGATGGCAGATGAGAGAAGGGAAGTAGATGTCTAACGACAATACTGCATTTTTTTTTTTTTTTTTGAGAGCTAGTGAATCATTGGGGGTTCCATGCATAGTTTTGGACATCTGGTTGTGGCAGTAAGTTAGGTTATGTTGCTGAACTCTGAGAAATTGATTTATTTGATTTCACAGAAGAACATCATTTGTCTAAGGTTAAATTTAGTAAATACTGCATCTCTTGAGCCTTAGTTTAGTACTTACTTCATGATAGCCTTTAGATTCTAGATCTCTATACCATCTTCAAAACCATATTCCCTCCTGCTCTTGTGCATTTCACCAGCTGAACAGAACCTCAGAATTCCTTAATTTTCACCCCGTTGCCCTATTTGTAGAGGTTGTTAGTAGAGGTGGCTGTGCCAAGCAAGCAGGCTGTGATACCGTGAGGTTGAACGCTTTGAAAAGCAGCTCAGGACAGATGGTGTGATTGACTAACTGCCGACCAGAAACTGACACTGGGGGATCTGGGGGTACACCATGTTGCCTTTGCCGTCCAAGTCCTAAATCTCCCAGAGCACAGAGGATGCTTCAGGTTAACTGTTCTTCAGTCACCTGTCTCTTTTTGGTTTCAGCTAGTGACACCTGAGCTGCTCGAGGCGGGAAGAATTCAGAGCAGCGGAGGCCCTGCGGGATCTGGAGAGAGGAGGTGACCTTGGAACCAGTAATGAGCCATCCTGACTACCGGCTGAACCTCCGGCCCCTGGGGACCCCCAGAGGTAGCAAATGGAAAATGGAATTTGCTATAGCAACTGGAAATAAAACTGGAATGGAGGCACAGGGCAGGTCTTATGACTAAAGAGGGACTATAATTCTTTTGGTGACCTCTTAAATATTCTCCTGTAGGTTATTTACTTTAGAATTGTGTGGTTTCTTCTTATCTTAATATATTGTTATATTGAGTACAGCTGTTTAATTTCCTCTAGAAAAGTGAAGATCTTTTAGTAATTCATGATTTTAAAAGTTTGTGTCTATAAACAGCAAAGCATACTGAGCCCATCACTTGTGTTCTGTTCCATGTATATTGTGGTGCTGATTTAAAATTCAGGTCTCATCTGTGTACATTTTATTCATGTTTTCTTACCCAGTTTTCCTTTTTATGACTATTTGAAATCATTATCAGGGGATTTTATTCTTTTTTTGGTCTTTAATTTTTTTTTAAAAAAGGTAAAATATCCCCAGTTTTAAAAATACAGAGATGTTTGAGGAAAAAGTTGATTGCTGCCTCATGTTTCTAGGTGTGTCCTCTTTGCTTGGCCCATGTGGTGTTGGTGCTTCACCAGGTGACAAAAAGTCAAAGAGCAAGACCACACGAGGGAAGAAAAAGAGCATATTTGAAACCTACATGTCCAAGGAGGATGTTTCAGAAGGCCTGAAGAGAGGAACACTTATCCAGGTGCTTAAAATATACTAGAAGGCTATTCCTTGGATATATGGAATCAGAAGTAATCAATTATTCATGAAACTATTTCTGTGCTGTGTGCATGAAAGAAATGATGCCATCACAGGCTCAGGGCTTTCCATTTCTTGGACCTGCAGAGCAGCTAGAGGTGAGAAGTGTCACAAGACCATCACAGAGTGCTCTGAGATTTGAGAGGGGGGAGTCATGACTTCCTGTAAGGGTTGTCTGCTGCTGCTGCTTCTAAGTCGCTTTAGTAATGTCCAACTTTGTGCAACCCCATAGATGGCAGCCCACTGGGCTCCTCTGTCCCTGGGATTCTCTGGGCAAGAACACTGGAGTGGGTTGCCATTTCCTTCTCCAGTGCGTGAAAGTGAAAAGTGAAAGTGAAGCCGCTCAGTCATGCCTGACTCTAGGAGTGCTTTATTGGAAGGGATATATTAGAGCCAGGCCGTGGATTGGTGCAGTTAAGTGAAGAGAAAGAGCTTCTCTTGGGGACAGTGTGAGCTCCTAAGAGAGAAGTGGGATATAGGGTGTGGCTATCACTTTGCCTGGAGCATGTGGACGCTGACTACAGAGAATAAGGTCAGAAACGAAACAGTAAACAACAGCAGACAATACTTGTTGAGAGCTTTATAGTTTGCTAGATATTTTTACAAGCTAGTTTAGCAGTTTGGCTCCGCAAACGTTGGAGTATCCGTTGTGAGCCAGGAGCCGTTGTATAGAAGCATCCTACATAGATGCTTCTGAGTTGAAGGTGGGTGAGGCTGCCTTTCCGTACTTTGAGCCTGTGGCCCCGTTGTGGAACAGACATTTTTGTGGACAGATGATTTGAAGATAAAGGGTAAGTGCTCAGATAACAGTGTGACCAGGGTGTTTGGGAGAATGTTCAGGGAAACCGGGAAACTGTAGGAGGTGACCCCTGCGGTGAATAGTGAAGGATGACTGTATTAAATGAGTGATGTGTGGTGGGAGGGAGATAAGGAGAGGGCATGGCACTAATGAAGACAGGAACTGTGAAACAGTCCGGAGCGGGACAGCTCAGGTCTCTTCAAGTGTGAAATCTGAGGCAGGTAGTCGGTAAGAAGATGAACAGGGAGGCGAGGCCACATATCCTTTGAATTAAGTCTGTTTTATATAATTCTTAGGTTAGTATACAAACATTGCCATGTGTTACTTGGTTTACTTGAAGATGTTGACTGTGTTCCATTTTCTCTCATTCTGAGTGTCTGGCTTCTCTAGTTGTATTTGGGGCTGGGGATCCAGCCAATTAACAGATACTCTCATCTTCTTTTCCTTTTTTTTAAATCATCTTTTGTATTTACCTGTGGGTCCAGTACATACGCTAAATATAGACTTTGAATGAAAAATTATTTTTTAACAAATTAGTTGCTCTTTATGATTTCAGAGGTACCATTGGTGGTTTTTTTTTTTTTTTTTAAAGCATCCCTTGGTTTCTTTGACAAGGCCTCTCAGAAAAGTTAAAGCTTTAGCTGGACATTTGTTCATTCATTAATCCATTTATTTGCTGTTTATCGTTCAGCGCACACACTGCACTCCGTTCCTCTGTAAGTGTCTTGGCCCTTGTCTTGTTCCATGTACGAGGACCTGTTGTGCTTTTCCCAGTCTTATCTCCTGCTCTTCTCTTCCAGGTACGCTCTGCTCCATTCACTCTGATCTTCGAAACATCCCCAATAAAAACTCTGCTCTTTGATTGCTCTGTGGCTCTGTACACGCTGTTCCTGATGCTGGGAATGCTCTCTCCCACTATCTTGATTTAATTGTGGTTGACCTTACCTAATGTTATCCCCTTTGTGAAGCTTCACTTAATTCTCCAACCAGAACTGGTCATTATCACTTTTCCTGAAGCCAACCTTTTTGTTTACCCTTTATTCTAAACTTATCATTTCTTGGCATTTGAGTTTCCTCAAACAGATTGTTCACTTCCCTGTGGTCAGGGTCATGTCTTATTCCCACAGATTGGCCCAATGACTGGCATTTGATTGGTGCTTAATACATTTATATCAAATGAATATTTATTTACTGACTGAATAAAGGATCAAGGTACTGTCTTGGAAGAAAAGTGAGCGGACCCTCAGTTGTTATGACTTGGAGGAAAAATCGTTTATTAAATCCATAGAGATAGGCTGAGGGAAATATTCTGCAGTGGTATTATTTTTGCTCCCTCGTATTAGTTTTTGCTTTTGAAACAACTCTTTGCTAATATTAAAACAAAAAGCTGATCAATATAACAACTCTGGTTCCCAGGAGTTTGTAACTGATTCCTCCTGGCCTGTGACATCATGGGACTCTGCAGCCAGAGTATCCCCCCCACAGATGAGAGCAGTTGTTCTCTGCAGATGGGAAAGGAATGGGTTCCAGATATGAGGTCACCTTGTGAAATATACAACACTGTAAATAAGGGTTTCATAGGCAGAGAAACAGTCCATCTGTGCAGGCCCTGATTGGAAAGGTAAAACGCTAGTCAAGGAAAGATGTTTGAAAGCTGTGGCATTCAAGTCTTAATGCTGCATCTTAATTAGATGCAAGCGTTCGTTAACTTTTGTATGCAGACTTAAGTATATTGTGACATCCTTTGTCTTTTCCCCATCTAAAGAAAATTTTATTGAAAGACAGATATTTTTTAATAGGAGTGGAATAATTGTTTTATTTTCAGTGCTTTCATTGTTGTTTTGTCATATGTGGTGAAGAGAAGTCCACAGTGACCAAAGAAATCTCTTTCCTGTGTTTGAACTGACTGGCAACAACAGATGGTCATGTACATGTAGCTTTGAAATTTTTTTTTGGAAAATGAGTTTTTGTGTTGAAAAACATGTCCTTTTTCTCTCCATAGGTACAGTATTGGGAAGTTATTATGAGAGGTATTGGGGAAAAGAGAGTCTGGGATAGAGCGGCCTGGAAGGAGTTCAGGTTTGGGGTGATGACCAAAGTGACATGGGTATAAAGATGGTAAAATTGGTTTGTTTCATATTCCTAGGTGGTTCTTTGGCAAAAGATGGTTCAGGCTGAGCCCCAAGAGCTGCCTGAGGCATGAAGTCAAGTTTCTCCTAGGCTAAAATGTTGGTGTAAAGTTGTTATTGGACCCTGAAAGAAATCCTTGTCCAGGAAGACAGGACAGGATGTCCTGTCTCTAGGACATTCACCATTTACTAAGAGGGAAAATCAGCTAGAGAACATTTAGATGTGAGTTAAAGAGAAGAATAGTGGGTTATAGTGGACTGCCCAGTCATTTAGAAGGAACAGATGATATCCATGACATGAATACTGGTGGGGTGGGAGAACTTCAACTCTGCAGACATGAATTAATAAGCTTAAACAAGTGTTTCTTGACCACCTGCTAAGTGCCAGGCATATACCAGTGAGCAAGATAGGCAGTTCTCTGGGGGAGACAGGCAAAAACAACTGAAAAAATAAAGAGAAAATTACAGTCTGTGTTGTGTGCTTATAAGAAAGCAAGAATAATGAGAGAGAATAACTATGGGGTGCCACTCTACATAGGGAGGTTAGGCCTCTTTGAGGAGGTGACTTGAGGTGAGATCTGAAGGGTGAGATTGAACCCGACATTTGGAGACCTAGGAAAAGAACATTATAGGCAGTGATATAAGTTAGTAGAAGAGTGGCAAGTGGTGACTGTGAAAACTGATAAACATCTTTTACTGTTGTGATTATGTAACTGTTACTCACTTAATACCATTGTATCATGATTGGTCAACAGAAAAAATAATAGAACTCTATATCACCAAAACTACCGTTTAATAGAAAAACCTGTAATCATTTTTAAAAATCCAGATGCATATCAGAATTATCTTGGAAGTTTTTGAAAAATACAAATGTGCAGGTATCGCTTTGTTTTCACTAGAGCTCCAGATATGTTTCTTATGAGCAGCCATGTTAGAAACAAGTGGACTATATGATGATCTTTACTTTATCAGTTTGTTTCACTTTTCCTATTTCATATTCAGTGCTCCTGTTTCATTTAGTTTATGTTTTCCAATTTCTCTATCTCTTCATTTTTTTTTTTGATCTTCTTTCTCAAGACTTTATCGGGTTTAATACAAAAGCTTTTGTATAGCATATACATATAAATATGTATACTATATGTATTTTAGAAAACATAATCAGTTTTTGCCTAACTGAAAAAATTATGACATTTTGATTCTGTTTGTTTGACTTAGTATGAATAGAATGCTAGATTTCTTATTAAAACAAAAAGACATGCAACAAGCAACAAAGGTTTACCGTATAGCATAGCAAATGATAGTCAATATCTTGTAATAACCTATAAAGGAAAATAATTTCAAAAATAATATATGTGCATATGTATAACTGAATCACCTTGCTGTGCACTTGAAACATTGTAAGTCAACTATACATTGGTAAAATATATATATTAAATTAAAAAAATGAACCTATACAAGGGAACAGATTGGAAAGTAGAAAAAAACCTAATCTTGAGCTGTCATTTTATACCTCACTTGAAGCCACCTAACCTTGGATTTTTTAAACACATAAATCAATAAATGCCTTTATTCTTTAAAAAAAAAAAAGAATGGCAAGTGGAAAAAGGCCTAGTATTTTTGAGGACTTAGAAGAAGGCTTGTTGAATATACTGAGCAAAGAAGATTATGTTGGGAATGAATGGGAGAGTTAGGCAGCTGCCAGTCCATGTAGGTTCTCTAGGCTGTGTTGGAGGGTTGGATTTTGTTTAAAGAACTGATGGGGAGTCATGGAAGAGTAATAAGCAGGGGAAGGACATGGTCTATTTTATGCTTTAAAAACAACTCTCTGGCAATTGTGAGATGAATAGTGTAGAAGCTAGGAGACCACATAAAAGGCTATCACTCTGAACCAAGCAAGAAAATATGGCGATGTGAACATGGGTGGTGGCAGTGAAGTCGGAGAGAAGTGGGTGGACGTGGAGCTAGTGCTGGCATGACCTGTTGACGGATGAATTGTGAAGGGTGAGGCAAAGGGAGTCATAATGGACAACTCCGCAGTGTTTGAGTTGAGCTGCTGGATGGATGGTGATGCCATTCACCAAAATAGGGCAGACTGAGGGTTGGAACTGGTACTGGTTTTTTGGGAAAAGGGAACAGATGGCACAAATGAGTGAAGAGGGGTCTGGTGGTGGCTGTGGCAAATGGAGAGATAGTCTGCTGTAGTTAAGACCAAGGACTCTAGAACCAGACTGCTTGGGCTTGAATGTGGTGTGCAAGTGGGCACCTCTCAGTTCAGTTCAGTCACTCAGTCGTGTCCCACTCTTTGTGACTCCATGAATTGCAGCACGCTAGGCTTCCCTGTCCTTCACCAGCTCCTGGAGCTTGCTCAAACTCGTATCCATCGAGTCGGTGATGCCAGCCAACCATCTCATCCTCTGTCCCCTTCTCCTCCTGCCTTCCATTTTTTCCAACATCAGGATCTTTTCCAATGAATCAGTTCTTAACATCAGGTGGCCAAAGTATTGGAGCTTCAGCATCAGTCCTTCCAGTGTATATTCAGAGTTGATTTCCATTAGGATTGACTGGTTTGGTCTCCTTGCAGTTCGAGGGACTCTCAAGAGTCTTCTCCAACACCACAGTTCAAAAGCATTAATTCTTCAGCACTCACCTTTCTTTATGGCCCAACTCTCACATCCGTACATGACCACAGGAAAAAAACCATAGCTTTGACTAGATGGACCTTTGTTGGCAAAGTAATATCTCTGATTTTTAATATGCTGTCTAGGTTGGTCAGCTTTTCTTTTTAATTTCACAGCTGCAGTGATTTTGGAGCCCTCCCCACCTTCCCTGGTGGCTCAAAGGTTAAAGCGTCTGCCTCCAATGCGGGAGACCTAGGTTCAATCCCTGGGTTGGGAAGATCCCCTGGAGAAGGAAATGGCAAACCACTCCAGAATTCTTGCCTGGAGAATCCCATGGACGGAGGAGCCTGGTAGGCTACAGTCCACGGGGTCTCAAAGAATTGGACACGACTGAGTGACTTCACTTCACCACCTCCCCGCAAAAATAAAGTCTCTCACTCTTTCAGTTGTTTCCCCATCTATTTGCCATGAAGTGATGGGACCAGATGCCAGAATCTTAGTTTTCTGAGGCACGTTTCAGTGCCTCCATTTCCTCATTTTATAAAAAGAGGGTAATGGTACCTACCTCATAGGGTTGTTTTGAGGGTTAAATTAGTTGACAGACTTAAAGCCCTTAAAACTGTGTGACCTGTAATAAGCCAGTATAAGTGTTATTTGTGATTGTTTTCATTGCTGTAAGAGAAGCATCTGTTATTCAACTCAGGTGGTTGCTGGCATGTGGCTGATTTTTCATGAAAATCTGGAAATACATATTTATGTGTGAAATTCCTCAGTTTTAAGCATTTTCAAACATCCTGTAACCCAAATAAAACATGTTTGTGATTGCCAAGTTAGACTCATTAGCCCAGCTATATGGTATTTTTCTACAATAATGTTCAGCTCCTTGGGTGTAGGCATGGGCACTCAGACAAGTAGTTGGAGTCAGCTGAGAGTAAGGTTTCATTAGCTGACTACAAGCGAAGGAGGACCCTTGGCTCAGGGTTTGCAGGGGTGATAGATAATGACAAGCCACGGCAACTCAGTAGCTGAGGAAGGCAATAAACATAGTGGGGGGAAGAGAGTGAGCCAAGAGGCAGGGCATTAGTAAATCAGGGATCCGACCAGAAGATTTGAAGACGACAGCACCAAGGAGCTGGAGCAGGAGCCAGTGAATGAACTGCTAAGGATTCTGGGGGTCTTAAAGAGACTGGGCGGAAGAAGGATACTTTTAAAGTTGCAGTGGGGAAGCACGGGGGGGAAATTTTTCTCCTCTGGTCCTTGAGCTGTTTGGGATAGGAGAGAAAAGCGGCTCCCTCTGAGAGGACTTGAAGGGAAGTGTTTCCATGGAGGCCAGGAGGCACCAGAGCCTTCAGCAAAGAGATGGAGGACATAGGAGCCACACGTCCAGGCCTAGGAGAGGGTTCAGGGGGGAAATGAGTGAGGGTTTGGGGCAGACTAGGCGATGGTCATAAAAAGGTGGAAATGGAAATCCTAGACTTACGTAGGCAGTAAGATAAGGCATCTGCTAGACATCTCTTTCAGCTACAAGGCCCTTTCTTGACATGCTTTGCTGACAGCATCTTCTTTCAGGCTGTGGGGATGACTGAGGTCCTCTCTGGACTCTGCTAGAGAGTCTTCTTTCTTAGTGTGGTCACTCACATGGCGTTATGTTCCTGAGGTGCAGTTCCTAAAGTCTGCTCCAGTCAAATTGCAAATGCTTTTCTTGAAACAGGCTTCTCTCCCTCCTTGTACACATTTATGTATCAGGAAGTTTGGGATAGACAATCAAGAATAGAATCTTGGGACTTCCTTGGTGGTCCAGTGACTAGGACTTCGAGGTCCCAATGCAGAGGGGCCTGGGTTCGATCCCTGGTTGGGAAACTGGATCCCATATGCCGCAACTAAAGATCCTGTGTGCTGCAACTAAGACTCAGCACAACCAAATAAACAAACACTTTAAACAAATAGAATCTTTTAGGTCCTTATAATATTTGTTCTTTTAAATAGAGCTATTTTATAATAACTGTTAATGGAATATATAACCTTTAAAAATTGTAAATCACTATGTTGTACACCTGTAACTTATACAGTGTCGCACATCAACTATATCTCAATTAAAAAAAAATCACACACACAAAATCAGGCCAAGATACAGCCCTGAGCAAACCTGTTTCTTTCCCCTGAACCCAGTCATGTCATCTCTGAGTGCTCTATACTTAAAGGAACTTTCAAAGCAGAAGGTATTCTTAGCTCTATGTTTCTTCATGTACTAACCATTCACTGGGGAAAAAAAAAAAAGAAAAGAAACTTGGGTCAGAAAATGAATTTTAAAAATCAATGAGTTTACTTTTATTTATTTGGAGTGTTTGTTTCCCCTCACTAGACTGTAAGCTCTGAGGGTAGAGACTCTCTTTCCATTGTGTCCTCATCACCTAGCAAAGTGCCTGGCATACTAGCTGTCAGGAAATAAGGAAATATTTGTTGAGTGAGTGGATAAATGTCATAAGCTTTTTCCTCCCTCCCCCAACAAGAAACAGCTGGTCTAAAAGTGAAATTGTAATGACATTTGTAAGAAGGGACAGGCCTCTGGGGGCTTTCCCTGCCTCATTTCCCAGTCCCCCTGTCTCTTACCCTGATATAGCATGATGGTAGAAAAGTATTTGTTCTGTTAATCACTCTTTTTTAAAATACATATATTGGAGATTCGGAGAAGATGGCGGAGGAATAGGACGGGGAGACCACTTTCTCCCCAGCAAATTCNGCTTGGGACTGATGGGTGGGGATGATCCGGAGGGATGGTGTGGGGAAGGAGGGGGAAAGAGGGGGGCCTGGATTCGGAACTCAGGTACACTTATGGCTGATTTATGTCAATGTATGGCAAAATGAGTACAGTATTGTAAAGCAAAACAAACTAAAAAATAAAAAAAATACATATATTAAAGTTTTTTTTCATTTATTTATTTTAGGCTGCACTGGATCTTTGTTGCTGTGTGCGGGCTTTCTTTAGTTGTAGTGCGTGGGCTTCGGGTGGTGGTGGCTTCCCTTGCTGCAGAGCACAGACTCTACAGCGCTCAGTCTTCAGTAGTTGCAGCACAGGCTCAGTAGTTGCAGCTCTTGGGCTCTAGAGCACTGGCTCGGTACTTGTGGCACACAGGTTTAGTTGCCCCTGGCATGTGGGATCCTCCTGAACCAGGAATTGAACCCGTGTTCCCTGCCTTGGCAGGAGGGACTCTTAACCACTGGGCCACCAGAGAACTCCCCTCTTAATCAGTCTTGCCTATATATCTCTTCTGACTTATTTTCAAATTTTATTCCTCCATCAAGGACCAAATCGGACACCATCTCTGGAGCCTTGCTTAGTATCCCCAACCAAAAGTAAGCTGGCCCCTCACTTGCAGCTTTCTTCATGTTTTACTTTATAAATAAGGACTGAGCTTGGTTCTCATTCTCTCTTCTACATTGTTTGTCTGAGGAATTTTGCATGTAATCAGAATTCAATAAATAATTATTGAATTAAGGACTGAATGAGGGTTTGTAGTAGTCTATGTGGGATTTAATAGTAGTATAAACTGTTACATGGAAATTTGTAATTTAAACATGGTGTACCAGTGAAAGAAAGAAATACTTTCTGCTTTATTTTATGCCCTCACCTATTTTTTAATTGTGTATCTTTGAGTCTTTCAATATATTAGGGGAGAAATGTTATTTAAAACAGTTTCTCAAGACTCCCTTTGAGTCTAACTCTTAGGAAAATAACTGCCTCCATCCATGTGTTCCAGTGGCCTTCCAGTGCAGCTGTAAGTGGGAAGGGTTACAGCTTCCTGCAAGGGCCTAAAATACTGAACTGCTATTGAAGACAGCCCCCACCTGCACCTCTGAGTATAAACAGAAGCAGACCCTGATTTGGTGCTGGAATAACATGAAGTTGAAGGCAGACTGGGTGGCCTGGCTGTTGGAGCCAGGATTCCCATTTACATTAAGAGCTGGTTCTGGACCAATTTGAATTATTGACTCATTCAGCTCTGTAGAGGGGCCCAGAGTAAAAAATATACATCCAGTATCTTGAGACTCACTATTCAACTTGGAAGTCAACCTGTATCACTTTGAAAATTGTCACAGAAACAAGCAGTTGTGGGAAGGTCCTGTAGAATTAAAAAAAGGGTGTTGTATAGTGATGCCTAATCCCCAGGTAACCTTATTCTTTACACTTGAAGACTAGCGTATAGGGGCACAGAAAACCCCAGTAGGTGCCACTTTCCCATTCCACACCAAGCTCTGTTGCTTCTCACCTCTATCCGTTCACTGCAAGGTGCCAGTATGAGCTTTCAGTGTTTGATGGAACTCTAGTATAGACATCAATATAAATCATTTTATGCATTTAATGAATAGTTCTCATACATCTAACTTGTTTCCTAGATCGAACTGTTTAATTAATTTTAACTTTTTTATTGAATAATAACATATGTATGGAAAAATCTTAAGCATGTAACTAGTTAAATTTTCACAGATTTTATTTTATTTTTTTATTTTAAAGGGTGTTTTGAGAATTAATCCGAAGAAGTTTCATGAAGCCTTCATTCCTTCCCCGGTAAGTTCAATAACTTTATAATAAACCTAATGTCACGTTTAATTTTTTAGATGTGCTATGAAACTGAAATCATATATGTAACTAAAAAAACCAGAGTAGTGAAACAGAATTGAAGATGGGCAAGGATTTGTTCCAAATTTAAATAAACAAATTTGCCTTGGGTTGACAGCCCCTTCTGCCAGTCTTAAAAATCACACTTCAAATGAAAGGGATGGCATTTATTACTGGCTGCAAGGCTCAGCTGAACCCTCACAGACAGCCACCACTTCTTAAAGGATTTATGGGTGTTTCCACTAGTTTAAGTTTAATCTTTCTTAAACAAATATGCTATCTACTTTCAATCTACTGCATGAGCTAATCTTCAGATATGTCCAAAAATAATGTATAATGCTTTTTTTTTTTGGTTAGAGTTTTTCACTTCACTTTTCCACAGGTGATAGGACTTGGTACAAGGCTCTTTACTGCTGAGTCTTTATATGCTTTCTTAGTTCATGACTCATTTGAACACGCTCTCTCTGGTTAAGGGAAGTTCACGCTGACATTTAATTAGCAGCAGGTCTCTGGATAAGGCTTGATTGTGCAAAGCTGGGAGAGCAGTATTCTTAAATTCTTGACTTCTCTTTTCCAGGATGCCATAAATAGTGTAGCCATAGAAGTAGATTTTTCACAGTGGAAGAGATTATAGGAAGAAACTTTGGCTTCTACATGAAGAAATGGAATACATATATTTTGGTTACTGCATTTCATTATGAAAAATGATACGTTTAACGAGCATACAAGTTCAGTGGTGTACTCCATAGGTATTATTGTTGTTGTTTTCAGTAACGGAAGACCTATTCCAAANTAGGAAGAAACTTTGGCTTCTACATGAAGAAATGGAATACATATATTTTGGTTACTGCATTTCATTATGAAAAATGATACGTTTAACGAGCATACAAGTTCAGTGGTGTACTCCATAGGTATTATTGTTGTTGTTTTCAGTAACGGAAGACCTATTCCAAAGCTCAGTTTAGTCCTTTTTTCCCTTGCCTGTGTCCAGAAGCTAAGGATTCAGGTTTGTATCTGAAGTTTAGGTCTTACCCCTGGGTCAGATAAGCAGTATCCCATGTCACTTGTGCTCTCGTGGTCATCTTCTGTTCCCAGGACAGAACATGGTATGTGTGTACTGACCATGGTACTTAGACGAGAGAATTGAGTGTCAGCTTTGAGGTAGTAGCTTAGATGTGGGAGCTGTTCCATCATGCAGTGGAAGCCGAGTTACATGAGTGTTAGATTTCAGAGTTTGCTCATAAGGTAAATTCACAGTCAAGAGTGATAAAAATTACCCATGAAAACTTCTTAGGAATATGCAGTGTTGGAGACGGATTAACCGTCTTTCAGAAATCTAGCATAACCAGCATTTTCTCTACATTTGAAAGGATTGTTTCTTCATTGGGACACCAGTTGGAGGAGCTCAGTTGTATGAGGGGCCCCAGTGTGTGAAAAACATGAATTTTTAAGCATGAGAATCACACCCATGCAGTAAGGAGTTGGCCCTGAGACGTACCTGGTTTCAAATCACCCATCTCCCCGCATACTGACATTTGCTCTCTTGAATGATAAGTGAAACTACATACAGCATTTTGAAAACCTCACTGCCTGCTTTCTCTCTCTCCTGAGTATACAGTATTGAATTTCTGTAAGTTAGTCCCCTGTGAGGCCGGTGAGGCCTGATGAATGTATGGCCTAAGACCAAAGTACAAGTGCAGGCATGAATACCTTATATTCAATACTTAAAAATTATACACCAGACAGACAAACTGTTAAGTGAAATATGTTCCTTGTCAAATATACCTCCCTGTACTTGAACTTGGGTTCAAACATAGAGTTCTCAGACTGCTTGGAGCTCCATGCTGAAAGGTGGGTGCATGGAGAGGCTCCATCTTCTGGCCTGCCCCTCTTCCCTTCCCAATCCTGGCTCCGTGTCCCCTCTTTGGTGCCTTCCTGCCTCCTCCCCCAATTCAGTGAGAGCCCTTGCCCTCTAGGTGAGCATCTCACCCCACATGTCCAAGCTTTCCCCACACCCCTTAAGAGATACCCACCCGTTAGCTGCCTGTGGTGTGTGTTTGGGAAGATAGACCTGGGGAAGATGCTCATATATACCCTGGAAGTGGGCTTGGATCTGATTACAGTTCATTTGGCCTTGAGAACTCCTTACTTGATGAGGAGGGATGTGGTCAGAAGAGGGCCAGGGCAGGGGTTCTCTGAAGTGTGGGCCTACTTAGGTTCCCTTAAGTTAAATTTATGTGATTTAAATTTGCAAGTGATATGCTGCCACTGTTTAATCTGTCTTGTTAAAGAAAGTTAAGAAGCAAAAGTCATTGATGTTTCAAGAGCTCAAGTTGTTCTACTTGAAATTGTGCTCCTGGCATGTCCTACTTAGAATTTTTTACAAAGTTATGGTATTGATTGGCTTATTTCTATACCTCTTTTATTCTCTTATCTGGCTATTGATAGAGTAATAAAATTGTCTCAGAGGGAGGGAAAAAGTGCTAAATGACTCACCTCTAAGTAATTAAGAACCTAGCATAGGGAGCTTAGCTTGGTGCTCTGTGATGACCTGGGGTGGGGGTTAGGAAAGAGTGGCCCATGAGGGAGGGGATATATGTATACCTATGGCTGGAGAAGGCAATGGCACCCAACTCCAGTACCGGAAAATCACATGGACGGAGGAGCCTGGTGGGCTGCAGTCCATGGGGTCACTGAGAGTTGGACACGACTGAGTGACTTCACTTTCACTTTTTACTTTCATGCATTGGAGAAGGAAATGGCAACCCAATCCAGTGTTCTATATGTATACCTATGGCTGGAGAAGGCAATGGCACCCCACTCCAGTACTGGAAAATCCCATGGACAGTGGAGCCTGGTGGGCTGCCGTCTATGGGGTCACACAGAGTCGGACACTGAAGCGACTTAGCAGCAGTTAGCAGCGTGGCTGGTTCACTTTGTTGTACAGCAGAAACTAATACAACGTTGTAAAGCAGTTATACTTAAAAAAAAAAAAGCCCAGTTGTAACTGATTGTAGATAGTCTGGTTTTGGACACTGAAACAATCCTGCATTCCAGTTTTGTGGGTTTTCTGGTCAGTTTCAGGTTTTAGAAGCATTATAGAAAGCAGTTGAAGGAGGAGATAATAGAGGCAGTGAATTACATGCCTCTGTAAATCCCATCACTGGTCTAGATTTCTGAGTGTACATAGCTCATGTCCATGTCAATTGTGAACTTGTATGAACTGAAAACATGCTCACAGGTAGGCTAGGAGGTGGGCTGAGAGGTCAGGGCCTGAATATTACCTGCTCCCTGCTTTACCAGGGAGAATAGAGATAGGAATTGATAGGAGATGTGGCTTCTGCTCTGACAATAAGAAACAGAAAGTTTGCTTAATTGTAAAATGAAGGGGTAGACTAAATATTGTCTAATGTTCCTCATAACTTTAAAATTCTGAAACTTTTTGAGAAACAAAATTAGACTAGATTTGATGAAATTTACTCTTGTTGACTCTGGAAACAGCTGAGAACTTACACAGTGTCACTTTTTGTGTTAAAATTGCTACATATGTCAACAGGAACAGTGAATTGATCGTCAGGTATAAAAAAAGTACTTTGTTTTGAGAGAATATGTTTTAGGTTTCTTATAATTTCTACTGATAGAAAGTCGATATTCATTTTCTTATGACAAATTCAAGATACATACAGAAGTCACGTCTATGTGTGCCTGCTGGTGTCCCGTTGTTCTCAGTGAAAGTAAGATGCAGAATTAGAATAAAATCATGCGTCTTTTTCCAAAAGACCAAGATAAACTGATGTTATTGAGATGCTTTTTTATCCTCTTTGGGGATAAGATAAAGAGAAGAAATAGACCAGATGTCAAAACCTGGCTTTTTAAAAAAAAAAAAAAAAAAGCAAAATTTCAGCTCAGAACTATATTGCAGAAAGTTTTGTACAGCTTTTTTTGTGCGTCATCACCAAGAGGCACTCTCAGTGTATTTGTAGAATTTATGTTTGGCCCAAAGGAAGCTGTTCTATCCATGGCGGATGTTCTGACCATTATGGCATACTTGGGTTGCTTCCCAACTCCAGCCTCCTAAATACTTAGTTAGAATACCCCCAGATCCCTTTGTATTTCCAACAGGTTGATTATTAACCACTTCCTCCCTGCCCATTCTTTCTGATGGGTAGGGCAAGTCTTATGGCATCAAAATAAAGGACTGAACTCTTCGGCTTTAAAAGGTAGTTAGAAGAAGTTGACTCAAACTTTAAGTTTTGAGCTGCTTGTGAGTATCTTTAAAATAAGAGATTCTGTAATAGATGCAAACTTCTGAATGAATCAAGTGTGAGCTATGATGCAATCTACTCATAGATCTGGCTTGTTTGAGATTCAGCTCAGCTCTTCAAATTGCCGTAGATAAAATAGGTAAGCAACAAGGATTTACTATATAGCACAGGGAATTATTAGAGAAGGAAATGGCAACGCACTCCAGTATTCTTGCCTAGAGAATTCCATGGACAGAGGAGCCTGGCAGGCTACAGTCTATGGGGTCGCAGAGTCAGACACAACTGAGTGACTAACATTACGCTACACTACAGGGAATTATTATATAATCAATATCTTATAATAACCTCTAATGGAATATAATCTGAAAAAATTACTCAATCACTATGCTGGATACCTGAAGCTAACACTACAACTCTGCTTCAGTTAAAAAACAAACAAACCACGATTTGCTTTCTCTGCTGCTTTCCTGGGGGGCGGGGGTGGGGGGAGGGCAGGGAATATGCTGGCTTCCTATTAGAGAGCCCAAATCCTGGAGCTGGTTGTTTCCCCTGCCAGTGGTTGATTTACTTAGGGTATTATATGTTGATTTTCTTCTATCTTCTTTCAAACTGTCTGCTTTTTACCTTTCCCTTTGCTTAAAAAAGTTCAGTATAGAAGGGGTACCATCATGCTTTATTTTATTCAAAACAAAAAAGGACAACTTACTCCTTTCGCATTTTGGTTATGAAAGCGTGCAGTCCTAGTTTTTTGCTTTATATATTTTTGGTTTTGACCTGCCTATAGTAGATCTTCTCTTATTTGGTGATTTTTTTTAGAATCATGTTAACCTGCTGTTATGTGTTTATCACCAATTCTATTAGTTCCAAAGAGACGGAACTTCCTCTAGGTCTGTTTGTGGCTAAATAGCAATACCAGTGTTCCTGTTAAGTCAATGGACAGATTGTAGAGTCTACAGTTTGTAAACCTAGGGAGTTATTTTTGATTTCAAGCCTTGGTAAGCTGACTCTTACATTCCTTTCTCCCACCTAGGATGGTGATCGAGACATTTTTATTGATGGCGTTGTTGCTCGTAATAGAGCCTTGAATGGGGATCTGGTGGTAGTGAAGCTTCTTCCAGAGGAGCAGTGGAAGGTGAGTTAAGTTTTCCTCTTAAAACTAGAGACTTCTCAGGGCCTTTTGCGTTCCATAGTGCATCAGCGAGACAGCATAAACTGATGCAGTCCCAGACCCCTCAGGCCCTTCGTTGCCTCAGAAGCAGGCCACAGAGCACTTGGGATGTATTTGGGCAGAAACGCTTGGGATGTATCATTGGATGGGCACACACCTAATGATTTAAGTTCCCCTTGTTCCCTCCCCTGTGATCTGTCTTCCCTCTCACATGCTTTGCCTTGATTTCTGGTAATTTTTCAGGTAGAAGAAAAGCTTGTAGGGGACATTCAAACCTGATAACATGTTATCCAACATTTAATGCTGGGAGAACTGGAAAGACAAAGCCATAGGGATGGTGGCAGTCTTCAGATGTTCCTGTTGCCTTTCCTGTAAACCCAGGCAGTACATGTCTAGTTCTGTGAAGTCCAGTTTGGTGGTTGGGCTTCCTTTGGCAGGCAAAAATAGACTGTGTATTTTTATAAAACAGAGATTTGATAGCAGATGAAAATGTTTTTAATATGAGAATATTCTGGGTTTTAGTTTCTGTCTATGTCTGTCAATTGAAAAGGAAGATTTGCTTTTGTTTTGACTATTGTTTTAAATAAGGGTCAGGCACTAGAATGATTCATAGCAGTTTCTTTTTAATTGTATAAAACTGATAACATATCTAAATATTAATTTTTCTTCCTAGTATGCTTTATATCACATCTTTTATTTTATTTGGCTCAGTTTCTTGCCACTTGAGATTTTGGTGTCTTCTTCAGTGAGAGGTATTAAAGCAGAGTGATTAATAGAGTGGGCTTTTAGGTGAGGATACTTGGATTTGCAGCTCATCTTTGCCACTTGCCTATATAACTTTGGGTGAGTTATATAACCTCTCTGTGCTTCAAATGCCTCATTTATAGATTGGGAATAATCATAGTACCTACTTCATACCTACTTCCTAGGTTTGTCATAGGATTAAATGTGAATATATGTAAAAATCTTAGAATAATTCTTGACCCATGGTAGCAGCTCAAGTTTTTATTATTAATTTTTCCAGGAATATGGGAAGTACTACCTTTTCTCAGAGCTTTGTTGAGGCATAAATTAAATTCTTTTTTGTTATCTAATAGGGCTATAGTAATTGGGTAAGACCTGTGTGTCAGGGATTTGTAGGGTGCATGGACATTAGTAATGATCAAGATAGACATAGTTGTTGCTCTCATGGAGTTTTTAGTCTGGTGGAGATTGCAGCTAGAAAGAGACAGATGCTACTCACACTTACCTGAATTTAAGGATAATTCTGATTGATTGAAGTTAAGTGCAGAGGGTGAATTATGCTAGTCCAGATCTACCTCCCCACCCTGCCCCAGCTCTCATCCCTCTGCTGTGATGTGCTTAGTCGCTCAGTTGTGTCCGACGCTTTGCGACCCCCTGGACTGTAGTCCGCCAGGCTTCTCTTTCCATGGGGGTTCTGCAGACGAGGATGCTGGAGTGAGTTGCCCTGCCCTCCTCCAGGGGAACTCCCATCCCTAGTTGCTGCCAGTTGTGCAGTCTCCTTCCTTGATTCCTTGAAAGCGCCAACTAAGGGTTGGCTCCAGGTCCTAGGAGTATAGATTGATTTAGGTCATTTCCTCTTTTCTTGAAAGCATCATCTAGCAGTGTTGGCCAGGTTTAAGATGACAGGAAAAGTACATTACAGTCTGGTCCAACCAGGGGAAGTATTTCTAGAGGTCATCAGAGAGCTCTGTAGGCAGCTTTGTAGCAAACAGGCAGCTGCATAGTAAAGGTAAACCAGAGAAGGAGCAAGAAAGAGGAAGTCTCCCAGCTGTTCTGTTCCTGGATATTTGCTTTAGAGGAATAAAGATATTTGTTCATATAAAGGTTTATATATGAAAGTTCATACCAGCTTTTTTAGTGATAGCCCCAGACAGATTGGAAACCACCCACATGTCCATAAGCACGTCAACCAATTTTGTTATATCCATTCAATGGAATGCAACTTAGCTGGTGAAAAAAAAAAAAATATGGTGTTGATTGATATATGTAATGTTTAACATGGGTGAATCTCAAAATAGTTGTGATGAGTGAAAGAAGCTAGACAGTACACGCTCTATGATTCCTTTATATGACTAGAAAATGCAGACTAATTTATAGTGACAAAAGGCAAATCATTGGTTGTCTGAAGTGGGAGCAGGAGAGATGGATTACCTTGGGGCCCCAAAGAGACTTTTGGGGGATATAGGCATGTTCATTTTCATGATGGGATAGTTTCATAATTGTGTATGTTAAGACCAATCAATTTGTGTACTTTAAATATATGTAGCTTATGGAATGTCAGTTATACCTCAATAAAGCTGTAAAAAATCCTGAAAATGAGGAAACCAACGAATGAAATAAGATATTTGGACAAATGAGTCTGGAGCTTCAAGAAGAGCTTGAAGCTCGAGATGTCGATTTGGGAGTCACCAGCCATATAGTGAATGAGGTCACCTAGAGAGTATAGCCAGAGAAGGCAGCTAAATACTGCGTTTTGGGGAAAGCCAACATTTAGAGGTCAAGGTCAGCAGGAGGATCTTTAGAGGTCAGCTAAAGAGCCTGGAGAGAGGACTCTGTTCATGATAAAGTAGAGTGTGAACCATGATGGTTAAATTCCACCTCTGCCTGGTTTAGAGAAAAGGCTGCTGCATTCTGAGGGTGCAAGGGGCACAGGTCTAAGTGAAATGGTATCAACACACTCAGGCGCTCATAGTCCATATAACCTGCTTGAATCTGGGGAGGCATTGAATCTGGAGGCTCCTCTGTCCATGGGATTCTTCAGGCAAAAATACTGGAGTGGGTTGCCATTTCTTTCTCCAGGGGAATCTTCCTGACCCAGGGATCGAACCTGCATCTCCTGCCTTGCAGGCAGACTCTTTACCACTGAGCCACCAGGGAAGCCTGCACTTCTTAAAATGCTAGTGCTCCTTGTTTATCCTTTATGTTGTCCACTCTTAATCTCTTTAATAACAGTCTTGTAGTGAGAAATATTGCAGAGACTAGAGTGGACCATGGCATCTTTCAAGTCAAAAGAAAAGTAGGCTGAGTCCCTAAATCTTGGGTGCTAGGTATTGGCTGAGACCCCAGAAATTGTGCTAAAGCTTAATTGTAGAAAAGCCTCTGATGATTTTCTTACCAATGCCTAAGACTTGTGAATCAGCACAGAAAGAGGAACTTTGGAGCTCTCTTGGTCCTGGAGGCTGCCTTCAGAGTTACTGGAAGGTAGGCCAGGCAGCTCATCAAGAATTATGGCAGTCACTGCCCCGTGTGGGAATGCTTTCTAGGTGGATGGATAGAAGGGAATCTGGAGAGGAGTGGTATTCATGAAGGAGGTTTGCAGAGCAAAGCTAAGAGTAGCTGTTTGAGAAAGATGGATGCAAGACTGTCTCATTAGAATTGAGGCCAATCCTATAGGCCAGTTCTTGTCTCTAAGCTGCAAATGATTCAGCCCAGGGATTTTGTTAAAATGCAGATTCTAATTCAGTAGATCTGAAGTGGTGCCCCAAATTGTGCAAGGCTCCAGTCAACATTGATGCTACTGGTTCTGGAACCACACTGAGTAACAACGTTATACTATGTGACTCAAGAGGGAAAAAGAAAGAAGTTAGGGAGCTGGGGCTGAACTCTCTGGACCTAGGATCTGAGACTTGATTGGCAGAAAGATAGCTGAGGGAAGAAATGTGAACCTTAACACTTTGTGGCTAGGCCATGACCTCCCCCTGGGATGCTGGATCCTTTATTAATGATATCCTTTTGAGCAGAGATTGGCATGGATACAGAGAAAGGTCTAGACTGGCAAGGGGGACCCTATCCTTGGAGTTGCTGCTTGAAATAGAGTCGGGGCAATGACAGGGGGTCTGTCTCCATGGGTATGTGTGTAGGCCCTCTTGGGTTTCAGAAGATTTGAAGAGTAGAGGATGGCTCAGGGTTCCTTACTTGTTCCATTTCTTTGGAGTTCCTAAGGGTCTTCACAGTGGCTGCTTGACAACTGCTTTTTATATTAAAGTCAGCCCTGTCTGCCTACCAGTGTAGGAGATACAAGAGATGCAGGTTTGCCTCCTGGGTTAGGAAGATCCCCTGGAGTAGGAAATGGCAATCTGCTCCAGTATTCTTGCTTGGAAAATTCCAGGGACAGAGAAGCCTGGCTCCAGTCCTTGGGGGTGCAAAAGGGTGAGACACAACTGAACGACTGAGCACCACACACTAAGTGCAAGTATTTTACTGTATTTTTGCTGACGAGGGGAGCTCTGTTGGCTGTAGCCCACCTGTGACAGTTGTTGGTGACAGGGTCAAATGAGAGAGAAGAGAATATTCAGACTGTCATCAAGAATCCCTGACATGTAGAATATAAACATCTCACAGCATACTGGCCAATTGTATTACAGGTTTGTTAGTACAAAAGCATATTGTTATCAAAGGGATCTGTAGTCAATGGTGTGAGCAAATGCGAATTAATTGGATTATTCATCTTTGCTTCTTTATGCTTGTGTGCAAACCCCTCTTGGGTATGTAAACAACAGTTCTTTTCCCTGTAGTAGTAAATAGTCAATTTATTTCACAGCATGTTTTTTGGCAAAATAGATAGCTGTGAAAGTATCAAGCTGTGGAGCAGTAATAAGAAATACTTTGCTCTTATATAACAATTTTAATTTCAGAATTCCTCTGTGCTTTTGGTATGTATCTGTATTTTTTATTACAGAAATCTGATGAAGGGTAGTTGAGGCAAATGATAGTTTCTTCACTTTGCCAACTGGGAAGTTTAGTGACTTGTTTGAGAACTTGGAGTTTTGGGAACCAAAGGTAGACTACATATCTTTTGACTTAGCTTATTGCTTGTTCCTTTCCTTATGTTTGCTTTTGTTGTTTTTTTGCCTTTTTTTTTTTAAGTGTGAGTGTGTGTATGGATTTTTATAGGCTGAGGGTCTGTAGCTTTCCTCAGGTTTTTAAGGTGGATGGTCATATCCCCAAATGGTTAGAACCATTGATCTTGGTGATTCTGCCTGGAACAATGCAGAGTACCTGATGGCTTCTCACCCTCCACCCATCCTGCCCTGTGCTAGACGCTGGAAGTACATGCTCGAACAGGTCACGTGCTTTGCTCTTAAGATGCTCATAGGCTGGTTGGAAAAGGGATGGGAACAACTGTAGTATAGTTTGTACAATGGAGAAATACATGTTGGTGTAGGAGCACTAAACTTTTGAGATAAACGGGGAAGATTTCATAGAGGAGGTTTCATTTGAACTATGGTTTGAAAGATGGGAATGGAGAAGGAGAGAGGTTTGGCTTTTTTTCTCTGGGGGAGGGGGCGTGGAATGAGAATGACTTGGGCTGAGAATTAATTTGGTAGCAGAGGGCTGAGAAAATTTCCACTTCCAGGGAGGAACACATGACATAAGGCTCTGTCTTCCTGCCATGCAGTTGGCTAAGTGCTGCAGCCCCTCAACCAGCGCTCTTAGACACTGGGAAGAGCAGGGAATTCCTAACTGTTATCAAGATTTCCCCCTCCAGGAAGACTAATGTCCTTGACCCCCCATTTACTGAAGCCCACAGAATCTTGCTCTTTGCTCTGTAAACTCTTCTGATTGCCATTTATTTGATCTTTGCCTCTTCCATTTCCTTTCCTTTTCCCCATCAAGTTCATCTTCCATAATCATAAACAACCTTGCCCTTCATCCTTTTTAAACTCTAATAAATTAATCCTCTTATTTTACTTCTCTTAATAATCTAATACAGTGCATTGCAAATAAGTTTATATAAACTCTGTGGCTGCTGCTGCTTGCTAACTTTTTAGTATTTACTGTGTATCAGAAATGTGTTTAGTGCCTCACACCATTCTTGAGTCTGCCCATTTGTCTATCTCAGTTTTATAAATGGGAAACCTGAGGTTTAGCTTAAACATCTTACTAATTTAGGTAACGTATAACCAGGGAGTGACAGAGTTGGAATTGAGTCACATCTCTTCATTTCATGATTCCATTGCTATTTGTTATTCTGTAGATACAAAGGAGAGAGTTGTTTGATCTGTAGATATGATACTGTCAGGTGTCATAAAAATCAACATAAATCCAGAAAACAATAATACATACTTTAGCATAAGGCAATATCCTGAGTTACCATCATGGGTAAAGAATTGACTTTATCATTTGAGATGCCCAAAGGCCTAGTATTATTCTTATATGGTAAAGAATTTAGAAGCAGTTAATTAGAATTTGAGTGAGTTGAGTGTTTGTATCCTGAAACTAGAGAGATACGATAGCTGCCCAGGGTATTATGGAGGCAGGTGTTAGGAACATATCTTACCAGACATCTGCCCTACATAGTAGATAAGAAACTGAGAACGCTCACCTAATTATAAAGTCAAATCAAGAGATACAACCCACTGGACAAGAATAGAATCAAACAGGTTACAGACACCGATGCCATTCTGGCTGTTGGCACCAAGTCTCAAATTCATGGGGCATGTGACACAGGTATTCCGAAGGCAGGTAGGCGTCTGTCATGTAGGGAGTACGTCCTTCTGGGACTTTGGGACAGGGTTCTAATTCAGAAGGTGTGGGACCATCTTATTACAAGAAGACTGGTAGATGCAGCCACTAGGCTGGGAGTCAAGGATAGTGTATAATCCCCAAGCTAGGACAGTTGGTTAGAGCAACACTGGGAACGAGAACCAACGCAGAAGACCAACCTTGAAAACCAGAATTCTGGGCCTTTTTTGACTGTATTAAAGGAGATTTGGGAGCCCAGAATTCAGCTGTGGTATCTTGGATCTGGGAGTTGGGTTCAAGCTAAGTCCTCTATTGGAGGAGCCAGGGCTGTTTAAATATTAACTTCTTTGCTTGATTGGGAACTAGGGTGAGCAGATTAGTTGATGCAGCCATAGTGAGTAGCCCAGAGAAAATCAGAGTAAAGGAGGCTGATAAGAGCGTATTACAATTAAATCAGGTGAAACTGAAACAGAAGTTGACTGGCTGATGAGTCAGGGGTGGATTTCAAGTGAAATTTCTTCTCATTGGAACTTAACTTCTTTATTCTTTTGTCTGAATATTTAAAATATAGTAAGATAGACTGGAATAGATTTGGTATATTGATGCCCCCTGGAAAACTATAATGTTATTCATTTATCACCTAAGTATTTGTTGAGTACCTGTATTGTACTGAGAAGGTAGAGTGAGAATAAATCAACCAAGCACTTTGTCAGCCAAGTCTAAATTTCTCTTGGGACAGGATTATTTTATTTAGTTTACAACAGAGCAAAGTTTATACATGAATTAAGAAGGACGGAAAAACAGGGACAATTATTCGATGTTTTCTAACATGTTTTTTGTACAGTTGAAATAAGAAAAAAACTTATTTTTATTCAGAATGCTCATACTTCAACAAGGAAATAATAGAAGTATGGATGAGTATTTTGGAAAAGATTGGCACAGAAAGAACTTGAGCTTGAAAGAATAAAGGAAGTGCTGATAGGAATAACTACTCTTGTTCTACATTAAACAAACAAACAAAAACTCAAAGTGCACATTTAATCCCTAATTTTCAATGGCTGTTCCAAATCTTCTTATGGTCACATGAAATTGGTCTAGTACAGTAAATTGTTTCCTTTGACAACTAATTTTTCCTTCAAGTGATTGTTTTAAAGTTTTGTCTTCCAAGTTCTTCTTTAAATATGCACCCATCATACTAGATTATATTTAATCCAGTCTCTTATATAACCACTATCATTTTGGATTGTTCTCAATTCCAATGGAATTAGAATTTCTTAGAACTGTTTGGTTTCTTGGCTGGTGTGGCAGGCCCAAAAAAGACTTGGAAGGTACTTCATCTTGAAGGGCAAGGTCTCCGGAGCCTCCACCCATAACAGTATGGTAGGTAAGGTATATCTACTACCATGATCAGATTTTCCCCAAATTGTTATATACACAAAACTATTTTTAATAATCTTCTTTTCTTCTTCTTTATTGCCAGCTCTCGGATCAAATACTTCAGGTTCTTGCCTGCTTTAAACATGCCTTCACATCTCTATAATTCAAATTGAAATGTCTAAAATAAGGAATGTATCATTTAAGGATAGAGTCGCTTATTTGTACTGGGAAACTCCCAATTAATATTTTAGGATTACTTTCTAGAAAACTAGTTCATTCCTCTTTGGATCCATAGAGATGGTTTGGTGAATTCACATTCATTGTAAGTAATGAGTTAATATAGATAAAGTACTTAAAGCAATATCGGCACATTATAAATGCTCAAGGAATGTCAGATATTATTATTACTCTTTGAAATGAGGACTGAGGGTTATAGTTTGGCAAAGATCATGTAATGACTCAAGTTTACTATTCCTAGTTCTTGAATTTACCAGTGATAACATTTACTCATAGCAGACATAAAATGCTCCTACAAAGTGTTGACATAAAATGTTAGTATTTCAATATACATTCCTTTGAGGAAATTGCTGGATAATTGGATGGTAGGCAAGATTATGCAATGACGTGGATTATTTCTTACTCATGCCCTTTGCCCATCATTGTCATCTAGGGTTGTGTTTTCCCTGATCATCACTCCAGAGTCCAGGCTGAATGAAACAACTGCTGTCAGGAGTCCTCTTTTCTGTGGCAGAAGGAAACAGAGCCTCGGAGGGGCCATATTTAAAATGCCTTTGTCCTGAAGCAGCTTGTCAGTTCTGTTCACAGCTCATTGGCCAGAATGAGTCACCTGACCCTGCTCAACCACAAGAGGGCCAAAAAGTACAGTTCTCCAAAGTGTTTGCAATTTGGGGTGGCAGGATATATCTGGTGAACTGCACTGGTAACTGTCATGCTGGATTAATTAGATTCATTATACATGGCATTCCTGGCTAACCATCTGAAAAATGTATGCCACTGGTCATTAGGGAGATCGGGCAAAAATTTCTACATCACTTACTATAAATTCATCCCCACTAATGAAAAAAGAATTCAGAAATACCTGAAAATGATCTAGATGGGCTTTAAGATCACCCTTAATTATGTAATTCTTGCCTTAAAGTACAATGTGTAGTACAAAGTAAATCTTTGAATTAATATAATTAATTAATAAATTAATATATCAATATATATTAATATTAATATATTAATTAATAAATTAATATAATTTTTGTAACGAAAAGGAAGGAAATTTTAAGGCATTTATTTGGTAATATTTATAAACCTTAAAGGGCTTCCTGCTGGCTCAGATGGTAAAGAATCTGCCCACAATATGGGAGACCCTGTTTCAATCCCTGGGTTGGGAAGATCTCCGGGAGAAGGGAATGACAACCCACTCCAGAATTCTTGCCTGGAGAATTCCGTGGACAGAGGAGCCTGGTGGACTACAGTTCATGGGATCGCAAAGAGTTGGACACGACTGAGTGACTGACACACACACACACACACACACAGGAAGAGTTTATCATTATTAGTAGTATTTTGATATTATTGCTTGCTACTGCTACTGTTAAAAATTTACATTTTTCATTTAAATTTTTTTAAAATTTTCATTTTTAAACAATTTTTCAATAGGCATATATTACTCTACCTTTTATAGAAACTGGTGATGATTTAGGGCATAGATATAATTGTTTTATGAATTTAGGCAACTAGGGAGAGGAATGTGGTAGATTTGGAAACACCTACTATTTTAGTATTTTAGAGCTTAAAATGCAAGATAGAGATATAAAGTGGCAGGAGATGAGGCTGGGCTGGTAAATGGCAGGTCAGGAGAGCCACATCATGAAATGTCTACATACTGTGTAAACGAGTTCTGCTGTTACCCTGTAGGTATTGGGGAGCCATTCAAGGATTTTGAGGAGAGGTGATAAAGTCAGATTTGAATAGTAGAATATCATTTTGGTGGTAGGGTGGAGGATTTAAAGGAAAGGAGTAAAATTGGTGGGAGATTGATAACAAAGTTATTAATATTTAAGAGTCTCAGTGAAAGATGGTAAGAGTCACAGTGGCCATGAGGGTTGTAAGGAGATGAATTTAAGCCTGTTTAGTAAGATAGAACATGGCAATTGGATGTAGTAGGCAAGAGAGAAGGAAGAAGCTAGGATGACTCCTATTTTTCAGGGTTGGATAATTCAGAGGATGATGGTACCATGTGCTGAGTTAGGAAGCGGAGCAGGGACAGATGATGGGTTTGTTTGGATATGGTGAGTTTGTGAGGCTTGGGGACGTATAGGTATGTAGAGCTAGGAGACAGTTGGATATTAGAATTTGGAGTTCACAGGTGAGACCTTGGCTAGAGGTAGAGATTTGGGTAACCTCAATGACACTTGAATAAATTTCCTGGGGTTGATTTATGGAGAGATAAGGCCACCGAAAATGGAGTCTGAGGAACACCAAAACTTCATGGCCATGGAGAGGAAGAAAGATCCAGTATAGGAGACTGAGAAATGGTGTCCAGAGAGGAAGGAGGAAAGCCAGGAGAGAGTGTTAGGCTGGGAGCTGAAACAAGGGGCATTTGAATGAGGAGAAGTAGTCCACAGTGCCCTGTTGCTGATAGACCCAGTGAGAAATTTTAATGAGAAGTTAGATTTGGCTAATATGGAGCCATCTGTGGCACAGATCAGAGCAGTTTCAGTAGGGAAGAAAAGAAAAGGCAGAAACCAAATCACAAAGAGTGAAGCACAGCACAAAGAAGGATGAGAAAGTGTAGTAATTCAAGGAAAGAGACACAAAGATGATGGTTACCTTTGTTTTCATATGAGAAAGAAAAATGACTTAAATGTAGTATCTTAAGTCAGATTTCCTAGAGGCAGAGCTTGAGACAGAAAATCTTGCCCAAGTTGTCTATTTTTAATGAAAGATTTCTGAAATATACCAAATTACTTAAAATTTAATCAGTCAAATCATGACAGAATAAAAGTTCAGATTTGAGAACAGTGTACAGCGAATGAACTAGATTTAATGCTAAAAGAAGTTGGGACTGGCTGGTAAGAGAATGAATTGATAATGCAGAGCACAGAGCCAAGGATAGGACAGGGACATGCTCTGAAGAAAACCAGATCAGGTTTAGAAGCAAATGCCCTGTGAAGAGTTGATGTTTCTGTGGTAGTTTGGGGGACATAGGCACCTTTTAGGGTAGGAATTGGCAAACTTCTAAAGAAGACAAGATAGTAAAATGTTTGAGGCATTGTGGGCCACATGGTTCTGCTACAGTTTCTCAACTCTGCCGTTGTAGCACAAAAGCAGTTATGTTCCAGAAAAACTTCATTTTCAAAGCAGCTGGATGTGGCCGGTCAGCGGTGGTTTGCTGATCCTCGTTCTAGGGGTGCATTAGACCTCATGAAGTACCTTGCTCCTGCACAACTGACCAAGAAACTGTAGGAGCCTTCACAAACTCCTGCTTCTCCTCTTAAATAGCATGACAGCTGTGCTGGGAAGAGTTTTCCTGTTTTGAGTCCATCTCAGTATTTCAAGCTTTTAGTTCTTGAATCTTTTGATTTTGAATCGGAAAATGTTAGTCTCTGGGGAAAAATGGATTTGTGTGTGTGTGTGTGTATATATATATATATATATATATATATATATATGGCTGAGTCCCTTCACTGTTCACCCGAAACTATCACAATATTGTTCATCGACTGTACCCCAATAAAAAATAAAAAGTTTTTTAAAAAAGAAAATGTTAAGAGTCTCTATCTCTGTGAGTTCTTGGAGATTAGCTTGCTTGGATTCTGTGTTTTGTTTTGATTTGTTTTCCTTGTAGTTTTCTCTTGAACAATAGATGTGAACATTATAATGGCAAAATTAACCTTAACTTTGTTTCCTTATTGCTGCTTATTCCAGCTATGTTCAGTTTCTCATCCAGTGTCCCTGGGCTCTACTCTTATGCTTCAGGCCTTTTTGCCATTTACTTGAGCAATAGGTAGTATGCATCTGTGCTTGAAGTGATCAGAGAGAAGATAAGCAACTTTCCACTTAGTCCATGTAAAGTACCAAACGAGGCTTATTTGTATTGCAGGAAAAATTGTCAGTGGCACGGTTGCTGCTGCTGCTAAGTCACTTCAGTCATGTCCGACTCTGTGTGACCCCATAGACAGCAGCCCACCAGGCTCCCCCGTCCCTGGGATTCTCCAGGCAAGAACACTGAAGTGGGTTGCCATTTACCTTCTCCAATGCATGAAAGTGAAAAATGAAAGGGAAGTTGCTCAGTCGTGTCCGACTCTTTGCAACCCTGTGGACCACAGCCTACCAGGCTCCTCTGTCCATGGGATTTTAAGGTCAGTGCTTGAAGCAGTTGACAAAGATCAGTTAAGGGGTGAGTATAAGGCTTCAAATGGGAAGTGAGCTCATGGTCAGGGACCAAGATTTCTAGCAGGTTGGAATATAGAATGAATGGTGGAGATAAACAGTTTAGAATACAGACTGTCAGCAGGGTCAGGGTAGGGCTTGTCCACTCATGCAACTCCTCTATTACCTCTTTGCTGTGTGCTTACTATGAGTCAGGCATCACGCTGTGCCTTAGAAATGCAATATAGAATGAGATCGATGGGATCTGCTTCTGCATCTAAACCACAGACCATGGAAAATAACTTGAATTTTCTCAGTTCTCCCAAAGATGATACTTAAATAGTGCCATTCTAAATTCAAAGTAGAGAAGGTAACTCATTATGTGTAACGGATGCCTCAGTGTACATGGGCTTAATTTTCTTGAGAAACTTGGGTTGAGAAGGTCAGCCTAGTAGAGCAGCATTGAGTGTTGAGGGCAGTATATAGTAAATCCTGGAGTGCAGTGGGCCTACACAATAGGGATATCCTGTTAGGCTGCAGAGGGTCTGCGAATGCTTTCTGGGGGACATGAGGTCTGAATGAAAAGTAAGTTTTAACTCCATGAAGAATAAGGAAGAGAGATTGGATGGAAAGGAGAGCCTGCTGCTGCTGCTAAGTCGCTTCAGTCATGTACAACCCTGTGCGACCCCATAGACGGCAGCCCACCAGGCTCCCGCATCCCTGGGATTCTGCAGGCAAGAGTACTGGAGTGGGTTGCCATTGCCTTCTCCAGTGCATGAAAGTGAGAAGTGAAAAGGAAGCCGCTCAGTTGTGCCAACTCTTAGCGACCCCATGGACTGCAGCCTACCAGGTTCCCCCATCCATGGGATTTTCTAGGCAAGAGCACTGGAGTGGGTTGCCATTGCCTTCTTCTAAAGGAGAGCCTAGCCTGCTCAAAATCGTAAAAGTTGTTTATTAGCTGGAATGGAGGCCGGAAGGAGAAAAGTAGTGCCTGGAGATAAGCGCTCGTCACCCTTGTTGTGGGCTCCTCCTCACTGGGCACTGGCCAAGGCTGGTTGTAGACTCTAAGACCCTGATCTGTGAGTGTTAAGATGAGCTGGGTACTGTGGCAATTCTTGGTGCATGGTTATTTCTTTTCCTGGAACTGCTGGTGGAATGAGTTTTGTAATACACTATGATGGAGTTGTCAGCCCATAAACATTGTAGTCTCAGATACTTTGAGATAAGGTCAGGTTGTCTTTTGACAGTAAAGAGTTTGGTTCTTGGCAGCCTGGGTGTATTGTTTTGGGGCCTTCTGTCTCTCCTCTTCAGTATACACTCAGTGTGGGGTGTGGTATTCCTTTTGGGGTGATCTGGATCTTTGCAACTCAGAGTGTGGGATGTGTACCAGCAACATTACAGACTCTTGGGCTCTACCCCAAGACCCACTTGGGAGAAGATTCCCAAGTGATTTGTGTGAACATTTAATTTTTTGAAGCAGTGATGTGGATGATTAAAGAATTAACTCTTCGGTTTTTGTTTTTAAATTACTTTGGCACTATAGAGGAGGGAGGAAGAGATATATGACACTATTATAGGAGAGCCACAAATTCAGTGTCACTTGTTGGGGCTTCAGAAATTTGAAGTAATGTTTGCCATGTTTTAGCAGAATTAGACTTTGAACTTCCTCTTACTCCCTGCTGTTTCTTCAGTTAGCTCTAGCAAATGAAGGATAGAGAGATTATTCTTGTAGCTGTAGTTAGAAAAAGTCCACTAATTAGTTTATTGAAAAAAGATTTCAGTCTGTATCTTGAGTTGTTTTTATGCCAGTGAGTTTTCTGTAGTGCCCTTTCTCCCTCATTTTTGGAGTTTGGAGGAGAGGAGGGTACAGTTCTGCCTAAGGAAATTGGCTAAAATGTCTTAGAACAAATGACATTTGAATTTTAGTTTAAAAGGAGAGTTTGCCAAAAGAAAATTCAGGCAAGAAGAGACTCTTTTAGGCAAAGGAACTATATGTTTGAAATAATATAAGCATATAATTCCTCCTGGGTCTAATCTGGTAGGGGCAAGCATGGTGTCCTATTTATGTTTATATTCATGGCATCTTGGGAAGAACACGAGCGTTTTGAGTTAGACTGAGACCTGCATTCTAGTGCATATGTGCTCAGTCGTGTCTGACTCTTTGCGACCCCATGGATTGTAGCCTGCCAAGCTCCTCTGTCCATGGGATTTTCTAGGCAAGAATACTGGAGTGGGTTGCCATTGCTTCCTCCAGGGGAATTGAGCCCTAGTCTCCTTTGTCTCCTGCGTTGCAGGCAGATTCTTCACCCCTGAGCTACCCGGGAATACTAGAGTGGGTTGCTGTTTCCTCCTCCAGGGGATCTTCTGACCCAGGGATTGAACCCGAATCTCCTGCGTCTTCTGCATTGGCAGGTGGATCTTTACCACTGTGCCACCTGGGAAGCCCCTGCATTCTAGGCCCTTTGCTTATTGACCCTGAGGTTCAGAGACCTCATTTATAAATATGATTTATACTTAAGTTTTTTGGTAAGGATTAATGAGCAACAGTCACCTAAAGTAGTGTCTTGGGAAATAAGTGCTTTAAAAAGTTTTTCATTTCTTTCCCTTGTATCTAGTTTCCCAGTAACAGACGTACAGTAGGTACGGTATAAATACTTGAACGATTTTAGTGTTTCCAAACAACATGAGAAAAAATGACTGATTTTGTTTCTTTTGATGTAAAATTTTGTAACTAAAAAGCACAGGGTGAATTCACTAAATTTAGTACTCTTACAAAGCAAAAATTTGTTTTCTTAAGAGTGAAGTTGAATTGTAGGAGAAAACAGCCCAGGATCAAGTCAGGTTTGCTGGGAGTTTGAATATGGGAGCTGGATGTGATTTATACCCTCTGAATATCCAAGATGGACTGTGTTGATTGTATATGTTTTCTATAATGTTTCTTCACTACGGTTGATTTTTTTATTTTCATCTTACCTTCCTTTGGTTTGAAGAGTTAAATAAGTATGGTTGTAGAATAAATTGTTCCAGGATAGTCTTTTTCTCCCCAAGGCCCAGATGCTGCAGCTCACCTACTTCTCAGTTAATATTAGCTCAGACTGGAGTCATCCAGCCCTTTGTTCCAATTTTATTCTTACTCCTTTGAGTGACATGAAAGCTGTTCATGACCTGCCCTCTGCCCTCATGGGCAGCCTTAAGTGTACCCTTAGACTGTAGACATGGAAGACTGGAGGTCTTTAAATAAGTGTCACGCAGCTGCATGCCTACACTTTGTTTCCACACATACTGTTTGCTTTGCTTGCAGTTCTCTGCTCTGTCTCTCCTCTCCCCAACTCATCTTTCAAGGCTGGGTTCACAGGTTTTTGCTCCTGAGTATGTTTCCTTTCCACAGTTGTTACCCAAGGTTGCTGTTTTATTGAATTGAAAAATCTTCAGATTTTTTATCCTTATTATGGAGCCTTTGTATTATATTAGTTCACATTCCAATGGTATTTGATGTTTTCTTTTGGTTTTTATTATGTTGCTTATTATGAATGATTCCAATTATATGGTGATGTTAAAGTTCGCACCTACCATTTATTGAGTCCTATTCTGTAACAAGCACTCCAATAGGGCCTTGGTAAACATTGTATATTGCAAATATAAACTACTTTGTAAGGTGGGCTGAACTGTAGTATTTATTTTTCATTATTCATGTACTCATTTCTAAACAGGCCAAAGCATATTGATTTAATTCATGAGGGGACAATGTGTGGCAACAGATGAAAAGTCAGTCCCTAAATCAGAAAATTCTTGAATTTAGGTTTTTGTTCATACTTCCATCTTCAAGGTATTTCTGTTAAGGCTGAAAAAACTTAGAAAATAGGTTGCTATCAGTTTTATTATTAAATTATTTTAAAAGTAGTTTAAAGATGTGTTTTTTATAATAAGCAGACAGATACTTATATATGTGTTAGTGTCTCCTTTATTCTTAATTCATTGGTGTGATGATTCATTGAGCAAATATTATTCTGGATGTCTGTGGTGCACCAGATAAAGGAATAAACATTGAATATAACAGACAATGTGCTGCCCTCATGGAACATGCAGAAAGTTGATATCATCTGTTAGGCCTGAATGGATCCAGGGAAGCTTTTTTTCTAACCTCTTTTTGTTTCTTTGTTTATGAACCCTAAGGAGATTTAACTAGATTTCCTAACATTTAGAAACTACTTTAACAAATGCAAAAATGAGAGGTGCTTTTTAACTGTTTCTAATTCAAAGGGAAATTCTGTTCTTTCATCAGAAAATAAGTTCTCTTTAGCTGAGTTCATTTGGGGAAAGAAAAACCAGTACTGGTATTATATAGTTATAGTATGATTTTTGTCTTAGAATTAATAAATGACTTTCCTAAACTCATTCATTTTCGAGTTATTTGGCACATTTTATGAGGTATAAAACTGATTAAAAATGAATCATCTTTCATTTTATTTTCCTTTCTTCCATTTTGCCTTGCAGCCTTCCACTGATAGCTTTTGTTTCTGAGAAGCTGCATTGGGAAAAGGAATAGCTCCCTTCCTACTTCCTTGTTCTTTAGGCCATCATCTTGAATCCCTAATGTGAGTTGAGAAGCAGAATGTGCACTTATGTCTGTATGCATTTGTTTTGCCTAAAGTTTTACTTTTAAGTTCAAAAGAAACCACTCCTTACATACAAATAAACAGTTTCAATTTTTATGGATTATTTGACTTAATTGCAATATGCAGTCATTAAGAGAAAAGAAGTAAAAATAATAGGGAGATGTAAAAGCATATATATCACCAAATTGGGGTGACAGCTGTATCTAGACTTGAACAGTGCTGGGAAGTCTCACGTTAACAGCAGTCTGGAGTCCCAATTGGGAAAGGGTCCTGGGCAGTGCATCCACCCCACTGGTGAGACTTCAAATTGCAGTTTTGGGGGCTTCCACTTACAATCCCAGGCTGCAGACTGATATCATCATCATCAGTTTGTGTGCAGAAATACATCTCTGGTTTTTTACTTTAACTTTTACAATGCTGTTGTTTCACCTTGTGAGTCATAAGACTTCTTAGACCCTGGGGGCTTAGCGAGACCTCCTGGGGCTTAAGAAATTCTAAGACCCACTCCTTGTCTCATCTGAAGTACTCCTTGACTTGCTGGTAACAATTGGTATGCTCACGGGCAGGCACATAATCCAACCAGTGCCAGGCAGGTCAGAGGCCTGCTGTCCTGTTTCTGAAGCCTGAACAAGGAGNCTGGATGTCTGTGGTGCACCAGATAAAGGAATAAACATTGAATATAACAGACAATGTGCTGCCCTCATGGAACATGCAGAAAGTTGATATCATCTGTTAGGCCTGAATGGATCCAGGGAAGCTTTTTTTCTAACCTCTTTTTGTTTCTTTGTTTATGAACCCTAAGGAGATTTAACTAGATTTCCTAACATTTAGAAACTACTTTAACAAATGCAAAAATGAGAGGTGCTTTTTAACTGTTTCTAATTCAAAGGGAAATTCTGTTCTTTCATCAGAAAATAAGTTCTCTTTAGCTGAGTTCATTTGGGGAAAGAAAAACCAGTACTGGTATTATATAGTTATAGTATGATTTTTGTCTTAGAATTAATAAATGACTTTCCTAAACTCATTCATTTTCGAGTTATTTGGCACATTTTATGAGGTATAAAACTGATTAAAAATGAATCATCTTTCATTTTATTTTCCTTTCTTCCATTTTGCCTTGCAGCCTTCCACTGATAGCTTTTGTTTCTGAGAAGCTGCATTGGGAAAAGGAATAGCTCCCTTCCTACTTCCTTGTTCTTTAGGCCATCATCTTGAATCCCTAATGTGAGTTGAGAAGCAGAATGTGCACTTATGTCTGTATGCATTTGTTTTGCCTAAAGTTTTACTTTTAAGTTCAAAAGAAACCACTCCTTACATACAAATAAACAGTTTCAATTTTTATGGATTATTTGACTTAATTGCAATATGCAGTCATTAAGAGAAAAGAAGTAAAAATAATAGGGAGATGTAAAAGCATATATATCACCAAATTGGGGTGACAGCTGTATCTAGACTTGAACAGTGCTGGGAAGTCTCACGTTAACAGCAGTCTGGAGTCCCAATTGGGAAAGGGTCCTGGGCAGTGCATCCACCCCACTGGTGAGACTTCAAATTGCAGTTTTGGGGGCTTCCACTTACAATCCCAGGCTGCAGACTGATATCATCATCATCAGTTTGTGTGCAGAAATACATCTCTGGTTTTTTACTTTAACTTTTACAATGCTGTTGTTTCACCTTGTGAGTCATAAGACTTCTTAGACCCTGGGGGCTTAGCGAGACCTCCTGGGGCTTAAGAAATTCTAAGACCCACTCCTTGTCTCATCTGAAGTACTCCTTGACTTGCTGGTAACAATTGGTATGCTCACGGGCAGGCACATAATCCAACCAGTGCCAGGCAGGTCAGAGGCCTGCTGTCCTGTTTCTGAAGCCTGAACAAGGAGGGCTCAGTCGTGTCCGACTCTTTGCGACCCCATGAATCGCAGCACACCAGGCCTCCCTGTCCATCACCAACTCCTGGAGTTCACTCAGACTCACGCCCATCGAGTCAGTGATGCCATCCAGCCATCTCATCCTCTGTCGTCCCCTTCTCCTCCTGCCCCCAATCCCTCCCAGCATCAGAGTCTTTTCCAATGAGTCAAGTCTTTGCATGAGGTGGCCACAGTATTGGAGTTTCAGCTTTAGCATCAGTCCTTCCAAAGAATACCCAGGACTGATCTCCTTTAGAATGGACTGGTTGGATCTCCTTGCAGTCCAAGGGACTCTCAAGAGTCTTCTCCAACACCACAGTTCAAAAGCATCAATTCTTCGGCTCTACTATGCCAAAAAAAAATCTTGTGAGATCTTAGTTCTTGAGATCTTGTGGGATCTCAGTTCCCCAGCCAGGGACTGAACCTGGACCATGGCACTGAAAGCCTAGAATCCTAACCATTAGGCCACCAGGGAACTCCCAGTACTCATTTTTTTTTTTATAGAAGTTCATAGCAAACTAGTAATAGAAGAAACTCCTTTAACGTGATAAAAACTTTTAACCATAAACAGCTATAAAACATCATAATTAATAATGAAACTCTGAAAGGTTTCCTTCTGATAGTCTAGGGTATAAAACAAAAATGCTCATTATCACAACTTCTGTTCCACATTGTACCAGAAGTCATAGTCAATGCTATAAAGCATAGGAAAAAGGTATAAGGAATGGGAAAGGAAACCAGTGGTTGTTACTTTTAGAATGCTTGATTTGATACATGAAAAAATCCAAGACAGTTAAGGCTGCTACATGCAAAGTCAGCCTGCAAAAATTATTTGTATCCCTGAATACCTATAACAAACCAATAATCATTTAAAAAAATGATACCCTTTATAGCATATAAAAAGGAATGCCTTAGGGTAGATATAATGAAAGATTTATAAGACTGACTTCAACATGAAAAATGACATGATGTTATCAAGAGAAGTTAAAGATGCCTTAGCTAAATGTTCATGAACTGAAAGGTTTGATGTAGCAAAAATACTCTTTCCAAACTGATGTACAGATTCCATACGATCCCAGCCAGCTCCCTGTATACTCACTCTGTTGAGATGTGTCTTCTTCTTTTTCTTAAATAATAAATGGATGTTGAATTTTGTCAAATGCTTTTTTCTCCATCTGTTGAGATGGTCAAATGATTTGTTATTTTCATTTTGTTAGTATAACTTGATTATTTTAAAGGTGAGGAAGCTAGGATATGTTTCCAGTTAGAAGTAATGTGACATGCTTCAAGTTGAGCAAATCTAGGACCTTAGCTCTTGAGGGCTCTACTTCTGTGGCTGTTTCTTTAATATCACAGACATTCTGGAATCCAGAAGGTATTGGTGCACGCTGTTTGGTTGCCAGGTCATGCATCAGGTTGGGTCAGGATAGAGGATGCTGAGAGTGGGTAGATTTCTCCGGTTCTAATTAGAAATATAAGCTGATATTGAAGACTGTAGGGAGGTGCAGCCAAGAAATTCATTTAGCCATAAATGTCTGCTATGCCTGTGTTTATGCTATGCCCTGGGATGTCCTTGTCATTGATTTTCATTGTTTTGGGTACTCACTTCCCAGAAATTGCTTCCTGCTATTCCAGGTTTTTAAGACTCATGCTGGTTTATAGCCTTCCTTTTCCTTGAATCAGGATGAAATTAGATAATACCCTTACTTTTCTTAAGTGTGGAAAACAGGAACCAGACTCTATATAGCTGAATGAGTAGAAAGCCAGGTTGAAGTCAGTCATTGCTTACAAAGGATCTTTGGGGTAAAATGCCCACAGATTGAAATACTGCCTAAATTGGTTGAAGAAAGCTCTTGAAAATTAATGTAACAGGTGTTGCAGGTAAATGCATGTAAACATGTTTGATCCATAAAACATTTTTATTTGTGCCTGTTTTTAAAAAGACAACTTTATCACTTAGGGTTTCTTCTTTTTTACATTTCTGATCCTGAGTTCATAGTACTGTATTTTGGAAAAGCTAGAAATATTAAATAGTGCTTTGAGGGTAAAGCATCTCTCAATATTTCCATTATAAAATGCAATTTTAAAGGGTTTAGAGGTCAACTATAAAAATTTGTTCTTGGCTGATACTTTGTATACAAAAATCTCTGCCCAGGGTAATTTTCAGAAGAATTTTTGCAGTGGCATAAACTGTGAGGTTATATGGCAGTACCTGCTTAAATTAAACTCATTTTTTATGCTTCTATCAAAGTGGAGGAAAAATGACAGCCTTTAAAACGATTCAAATAAAACAATATGAAAATTATATTTCTAGCTCTGTGCCTTTAGAAAGTTTTGGTTAAAAAATGTTATTCTACCAACAGAAGACTCACCATTGGCCTAAGTATCCAAATAATAGCACCACCAAACCCAATGTAAGCCACCAATCAAGATGATTTTAGAGTAATTCTTCTAAAACCAGATCTTAACAGCTGATTTTGAAAGTAGCATTTGGCCCATCAGTGACTGTGTAACCCCAAAGAGATCCTTTTGGGCCCCACTTGTTGAAAAACAAACACAAACCATAGGGCTTCCTTGGTGGCTCAGATGGTAATAGAATCTGCCTGCAAAGCAGGAGAAACGGTTTTGATCCCTGGGTTGGGAAGATCCCCTGGAGAAGGAAATGGCTACCCACTCCAGCATTCTTCCCTGGAGAATCCCATGGACAGAGGAGCCTGGCAGGCTACCATCATGGAATCGTAGAGTCGGACACAACTGAGCAACAAATACCTCACTTCACTGTTGAAAAATGGCTTTTTGTTTGGTACCTGAGCTTACTTGTCTGCAAATTAAGGAAAAAAGTACTAGTGGGAAAGCAAAGATATGTTTCTTACATGGTTGGAGACTTACCCAGTGAAGCTGGAAAGCCTCTTGTTCTTGTGACGTTCTCAAAGCTTTGGACAGGTCTTAGCTTGAAAAGGTCGACCACAATGTAGATAAGCTCCTTGCTCTTATGTTACTGTGAATACATGTACACTTTACAGCCTGTGGCCAAGTTTCCTTTTTGGTGTTTTTTTTCCTACTTCTTCTTCAAAGTTAAATCACATAAGCAGATTTCCTCAAGGGATAATTCTATATGTGGTGGCCAGACTGGTCCCAGAGTTCATAATAGCTTTCTCTGGTATGTCAACTTGTGAATGTCGGAAGTACAGTTCTTGTGCATAGAGCCCATAGGGGACATTAGAGGTCGTGTCAGTTTGAAATGAAACATGACTTTGTGTGAAATATGAATAAAAAATTATATTGGGTTATATATAATTGTTCAGAGATATAGTTTGCATGGTAGAGAAGGGATTACCTCATTAGTGAAAGTCTTCCCTACTCTATTGTCTAAAGTAATGATGCTATACCATACTTTGGTCCAAGCAAGATAAAAACAACAACAGGACCAATAGCAAAACCTTTTAGTTTTTGCTCTGAAAGCAAGCAACTTTCTTGAACAAAAATATTTATCAACATTTATTCAAAGATCTTGGGAGGTTTGCTTTAGATTTATAAGGTCCTCTTGTGTACCTGCTGGGACTTATAGGTCTGGGTGTGCTGAGGTAGAAGAAAGCTTGCCTTGGCTTCAAAGGTTGAGGCATATTGCTTTCTTTACATAGAGTAAAATTTAGCCTTTTTAACATTCAGTTCTATGAATTTTAAAGCATGTGTAGATTTGTGTGACCTCTACCACAGTCAAGATAGAAAACAGTTTCATCCTACCCACAAATTCCCTCTTGTCTCTTTTTACAGAGCACTTCCACTTACCCCACAGCCCTTGCCAACCATTAATCTGTTTTGTGTCCCTGTGGATTTGCCTTTTGCAGAATGTCATATAAATGGAATTGTTTTGAGTCTGGCCTTTTCCTATTAGCATAATGCATTTGAGATTCAGCCACGTTGTTTAGAGTTGCTGAATAGTATTCCATTGTATTGATGTTCCAGAGTTTGTTTACCCATACATCAGTTGAAGAACATTTGGATTATTTTCAGCTTTTGACCATTAAGAAGAAAATTGCTGTGAATGTTGCTGTACGTGTCTCTGTATGAACATACGTTTTTTTTTTTTTTCCCCTCTTGGTCAAATGCCTAGAAGTGGAATTGCTGGGTCATATGGTAAGCGTATGTTTGTCTTTATAAAAAACCATGCAGCTGTGTTCCAAAGTAGTTGTACCACTTTTCACTCTCATTAAAAATATGTGAGAGGTTCTGTTTTTCCACATCCTCACCAGGATATAGTAGTAGTATTTTAGCCGTTCTCATGGGTGGATAGTGATATTTACTTTTCGTTGTTGTAGTTGTTGATTATTTTTTGTTTTTGTGTTTTCCTGATGAAAGAATGATTCTAAACAATTCATGGGTATGCTCACTGGCCATTCATATAAATTTAGTTTTTTCTGGGATGTCTGTGCTGGTTTTTTACACAGTTTGCAGTTGGTTTGTTTTTGTGTTAATGAACTGTAAAACTTTGTGTCCTATGAATAAAGACTTCTGAGAGGTGTGTGTGTGTATATACATTTATTTATTTCAGGTCTTCTGTAACTGTTTTTTTTTTTTTTTTTTTGTCTAGTTGTTTTATTACCTGATAAATATCTGTGATTGAGGATCTTTTTTATTAGGTACCTGTAACTTACAATCATTATAACTTGGTAATGCATTGACTCTTTAAAAATTTTAAAAAAAAATTTATCTTTAAGATTTATTTGGCTGTGCCAGGTCTTGTTTGCAGTGCATGTGACCTCTTAGTTGCCACATGTAGAATCTAGGTCCCCGACCTGGGATCAAACCCAGGCCCCGTGCATTGGGAGCGTGGAGTCTTAGCCCTGGACATCGGGGTTGTTCCGTGCATGGGCTCTTTCATTAGCATGAAATGATCCTTCTTGACCCTTGTAATGCATTTTTTTAATGCCTTTTTTTCTTGACTTCCACTCTGTGTGATTATTTAGCTACTTCAGTTTTATAAGAATGTTTTCCCAGGTGGGAAATAATAGAGAACATCTGACATGACATAAGAAAGTTAATCATGGAGGAGGAGGGGGCAGTGACATGGTAGGGGAGAAGGTCCTATCCAGTGAGCAAAGCACTCAAGGGAAGAAAACAGGATTCCAAGCTGGATCACTCTGTCGGTGGTTTGAGGTGGGAGGAAAGGATGGTTGCAGATACAAGTAGATTTTTTTAGAGTTGGCCATACCTTAAATCTATTTTAAAAATCTAGCAGTAAGCACACAGCTTATAGTGTGCCAGCAACCACTAATCAAACGTGGTTTCATTTTTTATTATCAGTACATGAGTGTGGTAGTTAAGTGTTGGCTGACTTTTCAGATAATTGTGGTTAATCTGTTAGTAGTAAATTGGCTATATGGAACATCTTAGGTTCTGGGATTGTGGTCCTGTTTATGTTAACGTCCTGAATATCCCTTGCTCTGAAAATTTTTTTATTGTATACTGCCTGGTTTTTTGAAATGGTGTCTACAAATTGAGCTTATTTTTCAGTGAGGGCCAGCATAGTGAAGTATGTCTCAAGGATGTGAAATTCATTTTGCTACAGATGGTGTGAAATGAAGGAATCTGAGGGCAGGCACTGCAGCTACATCTCTGTACATGTAAAAACTTCAAATACAGATAATCTTTATTTGACATGTGCTCTACATCCATGAGCATGTTGTGGAAATTTTCTAGGTTTTTTCCTTTCCTGAATGATGTTATGTTCTTGCTTTGATTCCATATCAAAAATGATCATGATTCTAAAAAGGGAATGATCTTTGGTTCATGGAAACAGTTGAAAATTATTATTGCTAGTAGGCTTCTACTGTGAATACAAATGCAAAGAAATTACCTTTAAAAAGAACCCCACTTTGATCATTTCTGAGGAGAACTTCAACTTTGTTCTTTATTAGGATTGAGAACTGGCCACAATCCTCAGACAGAGGAGGGTATCCGTCCAGTCTACCTCCTTGCTGCAGGATTGGGCATGTGATTGATTCAGGAATGGACATATGACCCAAATCAGTCGCAGCAACGTAGTCCTAAGACCTCTGTGCAGAGCACCTGGGCATGAATTGCTCTCTCTTTTTTTTTTTTCCCCACTCTGGTCTCTAAAAGAATGGGATATATTCTAGAGCTATTGGAGTCCTTCTTGACACATGAAGAGAGAGGCTGCCCTGGTTTTGAAACTAATATTGAGGAAATCTGAAATCTGTCTCCCTCTACTTCTTTTCCCCACCCTCCCCGACTTCCATTCCTCCCTCCCTCTGCAAATATCAGATGAGCCTTTCAGTCTGATCAGAATGACTCAATTATGTAAGCTAATCAGTTACTTTAAAAAAGCCAATTCAAGTTTTTCTGTCTCTTGCAGCTAAAACAGTCATTATTAATATACTGAGTGTATTTTAGAGACTTAAGTCAACATACAATAAAGAGTAAGGTTAAGAGAAAAGAAACCACTTTGTACAGAGTTACCAGTAAATGTGTGTATTCCTTCACTAAATCTCAATATTTGTCTATTCCTTTCATGGACTCTGCTCTTGGAAGTTCTTCTATCCAGTTCTTCTCTCTCTTAGGAACTCTTCCCTACGGTTTGCTTTCCCACTTTTGCATCTATCTACCTTCTTGCCTGAATGTATTTGTTCCTGAGTTTCAGAACTTGGTGTGATATTCTGCCAAATTCTCTTCCCTACCTCTGTACTCTTTCCTGGCATCCAAATATTTGATACCTTGCTATGGAGAGTATTCTCGGTGGAAATCTGCTGAGTTCTGTGAATTGTCCTCACTCTAAGGGGAAGTGTGCCTGCTTCCTACTCTCCTTGGTGACTAGACACAGAGGTTTGGTTGCATCAGGGTGAGGTTGTGGGTAGTTAGTTTCTTGTGGTGGCCATGAAGAAAAGAGGGCATGTGTTACAAGACATCCAGAATTCTGTTTCAAGCCCTGTGATCTCTTAGGAACCATGTGCAGAAACCTTAAAGCCAGCCTCATCAGACCTCTGTGCTCTGAGAGAAAATCTTCTCCTGAGCCCAGGCCTGCCACTGTATAGGCTCCTTGATGAACACAGATCGTTTCTCTAAGAGCCCTTTTTCCTTTTTTTCTTAAAATATTAAAAAAAAAAAAAAGCTGAACAATTTAAAAAGGGAGTTAATAGTTCTCCTAACTGTGCTCACAGAGAAATAGAAAGGAGGGATGGATCCTCCTGTTCTGAGTTGTTAGAAACCTGTGTTTGAGTTGGTGTGATCTAAGCCAGGAAGCAGTTTGAAGTCTGAGTGGTGTCTAGTGGAACGAATTGGCAGATAACATTAAAATAGTTAAAAAATGTCAGTGGACACTGAGAAGGTAAGGTCTTTGAATGCTAAGTCAAAGAACAGAGAATTGGTTTCTTTAGGGAAGAAAAAACCATGAAAAATTTTGAGTAAGAAGGTAATTTAATCAGATTTTTTTTTTTTTTAATTTCTGGAAATCTGTAAGATGGTGGCACTGAGAATACCAGGCAATTTGTGGAAATATAAGAGCTCTCGTAAAAAAGACAAGTGAAGGATTGGCAAAGCAGTATGCTTGGCAGTAGAAAGAGTCAAATTNACCATGAAAAATTTTGAGTAAGAAGGTAATTTAATCAGATTTTTTTTTTTTTTAATTTCTGGAAATCTGTAAGATGGTGGCACTGAGAATACCAGGCAATTTGTGGAAATATAAGAGCTCTCGTAAAAAAGACAAGTGAAGGATTGGCAAAGCAGTATGCTTGGCAGTAGAAAGAGTCAAATTTGGATGTGAGGTTTTGAGTTTGAAAGGCCTGGAAGAAAATGCTTGTGGTATTAATAAAAAAAAAAAAGAGAGAAGAGGAAGGGGAAATGCTTTGAGGGAAGGACTAGAGTGGCTTTTGATGGTCTGTGTTTAGGTGATAGTAGCGCATTAGGGTGGCATTGTGTTGGAGACGTTGTGCTAGGTACTCTATTAAGTGCTGGGAATACGATGTTGAACAAACGGGCGTGAAAAAGTCCCTGCTCTCATGGAGCTTGTATTTCACTAGGAAAGACATAATAGTGTACATACAATGCCATGTTCAATAGTGATAAGGCCTGAAGAGGAAAAATAAAATAAGGAAGAGAGATGTGAATTTGGGGGTGGAGTTGAGGTTTTAAATAGGGTAACCAAAGAAAGCTTCATGGAGAAAGTGATGATGAGTAAGCACCGAAGGAAGTGAGGGTCCTTGTGAGGATCTTGGGGAATAGTGACTACGTACCTAACTTGCTCAAGGAGTAGCAGAGATGCTGAGGAGGGGAGTAGTTGAAGTTGAGGTCCGAAGGATCACCGGGTAGGGGTAGAGCTCCGGTACGGCCTCCGCGTCACTCAGGATCTGTGATTTAGCTCTGAGGGAGTCAGAAAGCCTTGCAGGATACAGAGCGGAGAATTGACCTGATTTGACCACCTTTCATAGGCTCACTCTGACTGCTGTGTTGAGAGAAGGCGAAAAGAGGACAAGAGTAGGAGCAGCCCCCTTACGAGGCTCTTGCCTGTGTCCAGGTGAGACATGATGGACCTGAAACAGGATGGAGGGCGTAGTGGCCACGAAGCTAGAGCTGGTGGCTGTGATGCAGGTGGGGGGAGAAGAGGAAGGAACTGATTCATTGATAAGGCTGACAAGAGTTTTGGCCTGAGTAACTGGAAGAAATGGGAATAGTTTTTTCTACTTTTGTTAACTGAATAAAAGGTACTTTTGGATTAACTACTATAGGCAAACAGAATTCCCAATTAACATATATACCTTTAAGAACATCTGTAATATGTCTTTAAATTGATAGGCTCCATGGTCCTGTTTTAAAATGAAAGAAGCGTATTGGCAAGCCTTGTCAAGAACTCCCTGTGGAAATATCAATTGCTTTTCTTGGCTCCAAGGTATTTCCTGAACAGTGTATTATACTTTGTCCCAAGTGTGCCATTAAGGGATTTGAAAGTTTGTTAAAACATGTGTGGCAAGTGAGTGCCGTCACTTAAGCCCAGCCAGAGAAGCCAGGAAACGAAAAGCAGCTCCTACGTGGACTTTGTGACATGCATTACCTGTGAATCAGAGGCTCAGGTGGTGGGTTAGGCAGGGCACTATCTCCAGCGCACAAAGCCAGCAGACTCTGTTGTAAACAGCCCTTTCAGTAGAAAGTGCCCGAAGACATCGGCATATGTAAATCTTCTCGGAGAAGCTCCATCCTACCAAGTTGATAACAACTCCTTGCCCCCCCTCACCCCCCTGGAATGTCATAGAATTTATTTGCTTGGAACAGAATTTTCTTGTGCTAATATAGACTTGCTGTTTTATGCAATTTAAAATAGTACTCTTCAGTGATGGCTTTTGTGTTCAGGAAACGGTTTTTCTGTATTGGTACACTGGGAGGCTATGAAATGTTTCATGCGTGGAGCTTGGGTAAGCCATCAAGATGAAATGTTACTTGGCATTTTTCTTTAGGATTCTATTTAAATTGGTTACAGGTACTCTGTCTGTTGCTCCCCAGTTTTGAAATACATTATATTAATTATAAAAAGATGGGGAGGAAAACAACTAATATGAGTTTTGAAGTCACAGATTTCTTGATTCTGGTGAATCTGAGTTGCTCTCTGCAGATGATCACGTATACCACTCAGTGCAGACATCACCCACCCCTCTTCTAAAAAACAGAGACATCACTTTGCTGACAAAGGTCTATCTAGTCAAAGCTATGGTTTTTCCAGTGGTCATGTATGGATGTGAGAGTTGGACCATAAAGAAAGCTGAGCACCAAAGAATTGATGGTTTTGAACTGTGGTGTTGGAGAGGACTCTAGAGAGTCTCTTGTACAGCAAGGAGATCCAACCAGTCCATCCTAAAGGAAATCTGTCCTGAATATTCACTGAAAAAACTGATGCTGAAGCTGAAACGCCAATACTTTTGCCACCTGATGTGAAGAACTGACTCATAGGAAAAGACCCTGATGCTGGAAAAGGTTGAAGGCAGGAGGAAAAGGGGACCACGGAGGATGAGGTGGTTGGATGGCATCACTGACTTGATAGACATGAGTTTGAGCAAGCTGTGGGAGTTGGTGATGGACAGGGAAGCCTGGCGTGCTGCAGTCTATGGGGTCACAAAGAGTCAGACACGACTGAGCAACTGAACTGACTGACCCCCTCCTTCTAAGAGATGGATTGGTACTTCACACTGTGGGAAGTGGTGCTTGCATCTTGGCTTTCTCTTCATCTAGGCATTCATGGTTTTTCTAGCTAAAACTGTTGTTTTCAAATTGGTGACAGTGTACTTTATGGTTACATTTGGGTTTATATTGAAACTGGGGTTATAATTTAGATATGAAGGTTTAAAATTATTTTAGAAAAATGCACTTATGTAAACATCTTCTGGTTTTATTCATTTGCATGTATACTTATGTTTGTGTCTTGTGAGAAGTTTCATCTCTGGTAAAATAACCAGGTTTCCACATAGGGCAGTCATGGAGAGCAGTGCAGTATGGTGTAGATAAGCATACTTGCTTTTCCTGAAGGAAAACGTGTATTTTCTTGTCTCCCTGTTTTGCATGTGTGTCCTTCCCCAGCTTAGTCCCCTTTTCGTGTGTTCATCTGTCCAAATCCTGAGGGAGGCAGGGCGTGTAGTGAATAAACCAGGTTGGGAGTTGAGTGAATCTGTTTTTTACTTTCCTTCATCTGTTTCACAAAGGACTGGACCAGTTTACATTCATTTTGCTGTACATTCTAGCTGATATTTGGTGTTATCAGAATATTTAGTTTTTGCCCATCTGTGAGTCTGTAGGGATATCTCATGATGATTTTAATTTGTATTTCTGTGATGACTTAATGAGGCTGAGCTTCTTTCCATCTTTATTGCTGTTTGGCAATAAAGGTTCAATATTTCGTTAAGTGCCTTTAAGCTTTTTCCCCATTTGTCTATTGGATTGTCTTTCATTGATCTATAGGAGTTCTCTATGTATTCTGGATATGAGCACTACCATGGCTTATCTTTTTAAATTTCTTTTACATTACTGTAGGATAAAAGGAAAATTTAATGGAGTTGAATTTATCATTATTTTGTTTCATGTCAGTGCTTTTTGGTTATGTTTGAAATGTATTTCCCTATATATTTTCTCAAATATTATTTTCTAAAATTCTGCCAGCCTTTTAGATTAGCGTCTTCCTTAGCCAGTCACATGGTTGCACAGGGTCTCTGATTTAGCAAGTGTTCTTGTCTTCAAATTAGGGATGTTTCTTAAGGCCTTTTGCCATTCCATTGTTAACACAGGGCTTGTGTTCCCCTTAAATTACAGAAGTCATGCTGTACTCACTGTCCTTTTCCAAAACGTGTATCTTTTCTTCTCTGTCTCTGGTCTCAAGATTCTGGGGTTTGGCCTATTCCTTTCAGAGGTAAGCTTCCTGTAACCTCCTCTCAATTTCATCCCTGATGGGTTCTCAGGGTCCCGTCTAGGTCCTACTGAAGAGGCCACATTAATGCTTTCCAGCCTCCAGAGATTGCAGCCTGTTGGGAAAAGGGGATCACCTTTTCCTTTCATTACACTGCCATACCACCCTGTCTCCAGAAGGAGACAATAGGGAGTTTAGAGATGTATCCACGGTAAAGCTAACTACAGCGTTTATTTGACGAACATTTCTCTGTGTGTGCATGTGCATCCTTCTGTGTTTTTACTGCTCACGTTAATAGCAGAGTTTTGTCATCTCATCCTGCCCCGTTTATGGAATGAGACTGAGAATGAGAAAGTTTTGTGTGACCCAGTGATTTTGTTCCCGCAGAAACCTGTTTCCGTCCTGTCCTCCAGAGACTAGACTAAACCTTCAAGGGGGAAATAGCCCCAGTTGCAGTGTGCACTCTCAGAAGAGTAAGTGCAGGCAGTTGCCTTGTTCCCTCAGGTCTGTGGAGGAAACCTGAGGAAGTTTTAAAGTCTTCAGTTAACCAAGTCAGTAATGTATCCCTTTTCCTAAGGCCTCCCTCCTTTTACCCTGAGCTCAGAGCTTTCCAAAATACTGATCAATCTAAACTAGTAGCCTCCAGCACTAGATATTTCGTATTGTACAAATATAAATTGTCTTGTACATCCACACAGAGCATTTACTGTCTACTTGTGTGTTTTTCTGTGGAGGAAGCGTTTATAGCTTTCATGTGATTATCAGAGGGAATGAAAATTATCAGAGGGAATTCTCAGTATGTCATCTCTGTGAAACTTCAAAATTGAGAACCACTGAACTAGACTTTCCAACTTTTTCAAGATCAGTCCCACAGAAGGCCTGTAACTTTACAGATCCAGGAAAAATTGGGCTACGACTTTCTAACCCTCATACTCTTGTGTCTGGAAACTGTTCTGAAAATGCTCTTGCATCCTGATCATCTTTTATATTCCTTTTTTCAATTTTCTACTCTTTTATCCATCTGTTTATTCCTCAAATATTGAACACCTAGATTGATTATGCAAGTTGCTGTAGAATAATCAGATACATAATTGGTGAACATATAAACTTTAACAGATGAGAAAAATCACATGCGTGGGTAATGCTTGTGCTCAGTCACTAAGTTGTGTCCACTCTGTGTGACCCCATAGACTGTAGCTTGCCAGGCTCCTCTGTCCATGGGATTTCCCAGGCAAGAATCTTAGAGTGGGTTGCCATTTCCTTCTCCAGGGAATCTCCTAACTCAGGGATTGAACCCTTATCTCCTGCATTGGCAGGCAGATTCTTTATCACTGAGCCACCTGGGAAGTCCATAGATATACTGTAGTGAAAAAAAAGGGAAGTCCAATAGAGGAGGTACGTGTAAATTGCTTTGGGACTTTAGAAAAGGATACCTGCCTCTGTTCTGGGGCAAGCAGCAAGGTGTGAGGAGGAAGTGAAAGACTATGTGATGTATTCTAGGGTTATAGAATCCAAACGATTTGAGTCTTTAGAGATGGGTAGATTTTAGATTTGTGTAGATATTAAAGAAACCTGAGCACTGAAGAACTGATGCTTTTTAACTATGGTGTTGGAGAAGACTCTTGAGAGTCCTTTGGACAGCAAGGATATCAAACCAGTCAATCCTAAAGGAAATGAGTCCTGAATATTCATTGAAAGGACTGATGCTGAAGCTGAAGCACCAATACTTTGGCTACCTGATGTGAAGAACTGACTCACTGGGAAAGACTTTGATGCTGGGAATGATTGAAGGCAGGAGGGGAAGGGGGTGACAGGGAATGAGATGGTTGGATGGCATCACTGACACGATGGACATGAGTTTAAGGAAGCTTGGGGAGTTGGTGATGGATAGGGAAGCCTGGTATGCCGCTGCAGTTCATGGGGTTGCAAAGAGTCAGACATGACTGAGTGACTGAGCTGAACTGAGATGTTAAATGCAGTCATCTCTGGTTCTTTATTCATTCAAATGCAACTTGAGTATATATGTGACCTAGCCTTGGTCACTTTATGGAGTTTATATTTATCAGGGCAGGTGGGTTCTGAACAGGTCATTTCCTAATTAATTGCTATTTATTCATTGATTCAACAAATACTTGAGTGGCTACTAAATGTTTTACCCAACTCTTAGAATATAGCGATAAAGAAAATAACCTCTGTGCTCATGAAACCCGCATCCTAGTTGAGAGACAGAAAGTAGGTAAGTATATAATAAATTGCCAGGTAGTAATAAGTGCAGTGCAGAAATAACAGTGATGTGGGGCTGTTTCAGTTAATGTGATCAAGGGAGGCCTCTCTGAGAGGAGGATATTTGAGCAGAGACTTAAACAGAACGAAGATAACAATTCCTGTGAGTAGCTGGACAGTTTGCTGATAGAGGGAATAGCAAATGTTAAAATCTCAAGATGAAGATTTTAATGTCCTAGGAATAACAAGGAGATCTCTGGGATTGGAGTGTAATTTGCAAAGGAAGAAACTATAGAAGATGAGAGTGGAAAAGTAGATATGGGCCAGATTGGTTAAGACACCGTGGCCTGGTGATGGATGGATGCTGGGAAGCTATTGGGAAAATGGCATGGTGTGATTTGTTTTAAAGAGACAACTCTATCTCCTTTGGTCCAAAATAGAAGTCGAGAGACTGGTTATCATAGTAGTTCCACAAGGATATAAAGGTTGCTTGGATTTGTACAGTGACAGTCGAAACATCACGAAGCTGTATTTTCAGGGAAGGGCCAGTGGGCTGCCTTGATGGACTGGATGTGGGTGTGTGAGGGAGACAGTCAAGAGTGATGTCCCAGTTTGGTGCCATCTGCTGAGAGAGGCAGCGCTAGGAGAGGGGTCGGATCTGGTGGGGACCAAGGGTTCCGTTGTTTGAGGTGCCAGCTGACATTCAGATGAGGTCAAGTAGGCAAATGGATATGGATCTGGAATTCAGGGAATGGTTGAGCCTAGGGTTTTAATTTTTTGGAGTTAATAGCATATAGAGAGACTTAAAGCCACGAGACTGGGTGAAATCATCTAGGGAGGGAGTGTAAATGATCCCCTCTCTAGTGGTGTTTAATATCTTCCTCTGTTCCTTAATCACGTCAGATTCAAGTTCAATGTAGGGTAAAAATACTTCATAGGTAGTGGTATGTACTTCCTAATTATAGTACATCAGGAAGCAATTTGGTTCCTTCTCTTTTTTATGATATTTGTATTAATCAGTGGGCTCAGGTATTACTGTTCTGGTCTATCTGTTATAAAACTCCATCCCCGTCAGCATTTAGCAACCATTGATGATCATTTTTGGAATCCATCATGTCAATAGGGATAGCAGAAAGGTGTTAATGGATGTCTTTCCTTTCTTCTTAATTAGCTGAAATTCTCCTGTAAAGAAGCGCTTTGCCTCATCAGCTGTTTGGTTAGCCTGAGGTACAGTTTGTACAGGAAAGGTAGGGTGAATGTTTAGAATTTCCTAAGGTTGACCAGAGACACCTCTTTCATGATGATTTCTGAGTCCTTTTGATGAGACACCAGTAGCCTGTAAGTGCTTCCTTGTTTTTCCCATACGACAAGATCTTCCAGGTTCATCTTGCTGATTTCTTTTTCTAGACTTGAATTAGCCATTTCTCTAAGGAGCTGCACAGCCCTCACTCTTAACTGATATGTGGTATGGAAGGGTTTTAGAGTGCCTTTTGTATCCTATGACCTTAAGGTGATCTTTTCCCTCGATAACATTTATTCTAATGTGTACTGTGATAATAAAAATAAAATGAAAATACTTTTAAAATGCAGTGTATTGATTTATATTTTAACTACACAGTTTTGAATGGCTTGATTTATACATTAAACCCTACTACCTTAACAGCATTTTCTGCTTTAGTAACTCAAAATTGAAATTAGTGCCTAAAACACTAATTCTTGAGTATAGCTAATCTAAACCATGGAGATTATCACAAAATCAGAACTGGATTGATTTTGAAATGTGCTCTTCAGTTAAGCCTGTTGTACTCTGGTTATTGTTTCCCACTGCGCTCTTCTTCCCATTGATTCTTGCTTGAACTTAGCATGTATAAGCCAAAGCATAATTCTTCATATGTAGGTAGGCAGAATCATGGTAATTACAGAATTCTTTTTATAGATTACTCACACACGTATACACCCATACAAAGACTACCTTTCAGTGTGGGATAGTTAAGCCTTCACACTGTATAAAGTCCATATTCTGGTTACCCCTCTAATATTTTCTCCATGGTCTATAGGAACCAAATCCTTTGTGGAAGCCATTAGCAGCAGAAATAAAAACATAATAGAATGTAATTCAGGTACGACCTAAATCAAATCCCTTATGATTATACAGTGGAAGTGACAAATAGATTTAAGGGACTAGATCTGATAGACAGAGTGCCTTGAAGAACTATGGATAGAGGTTCATGATATTGTACAGGAGACAGGTATCAAGACCATCCCCAGGAAAAAGAAATGCAAAAAGGCAAAATGGCTGTCTGAGGAGGCCTTACCATTAGCTGTGAAGAGAAGAGAAGCGAAAAGCAAAGGAGAAAAGGAAAGATTTACCCATCTGAAGGCAGAGTTCCAAAGAATAGCAAGCAGAGATAAGAAAGCCTCTCTCAGCGATCAATGCAAAGNATGCTAAAGCTGAAACTCCAGTACTTTGGCCACCTCATGCAAAGAGTTAACTCATTGGAAAAGACTCTTATGCTGGGAGGGATTGGGGGCAGGAGGAGAAGGGGACGACCGAGGATGAGATGGCTGGATGGCATCACTGACTCGATGGACGTGAGTCTGAGTGAACTCTGGGAGTTGGTGATGGACAGGGAGGCCTGACATGCAGAGTTGGATACGACTGAGCAACTGAACTGAACTGACCTGAACTGAACTGAATACATCTTGGAGTTTTCACTATATGGATAGATAAATAGGTAGATATTGATAGAGATATGAGTGCTGTACACTGAGTGTTTGTTCTCCCTTCCAAATTCAAAAGTTAACATTATAATCGCTAATGTGATGGTATTAGGAGTTGAGGCTTTTGGGAGGTGATGAGGTCAGGAGGCTGGGCCCTTATGAATGTGTTTAGTGCCCTTATAAGAAAGGTCCCAGAGAGCCCCAGAGCCCTCTTCAGTCATGTGGGATTACGGTGAAAAGACATGTATCAATGAATAAGGAAACAGATACTAAATCTGCTAGCACTTTGATCTTATATATTCCAGCCTCCAGAAGAGTGAGAAATAAATTTTTAATGTTCATAAGCCACCAAGTCCATAGCACTTTGTTATTGCAGCTCAAACAGACTAAGAAAATAATTATTTGTGATAACATGTAATTGAATATTTTTTACAAGCCCTCATTGATGGACTTTCTGAGATCAAAATCCTGAAAGTGTATGTAAGTAAGCCTAAAGATTGCATATCCAGAAGTAGAATCAATGAGTCAAAGGGTACGTACATGTTTTATTTTTAAGTAAATGGCGAAATTGCTCTCCATAACTTCTCATTTGTTAACACTCCCACCAGCAATTCATGAGATTCTCTAATTCTTCATACCCTTGCTAACTGAGGTGTTCTCAGAGCTTCTGTCTGCTAAATCACTTTGGTCATGTCTGACTCTTTGCAACTTCATGGACCGTAGCTCATAAGGCTCCTCTGTCAATGGGATTCTCCAGGAAAGAATATTGGAATGGGTTGCCATGGATCTTCCTAACCCAGAGGTCGAACCCATGTCTCATGTCTCCTGCATTGGCAGTCATGTTCTTTACCACTAGCATCACCTTATTGACCAAATAGATGAGAAATATTACCTTGTATTTCTAATAACACAGGTCAAATTAAGCATTTTTTCATTTATTTAAAATATATTTACACTGGCTATTAAATTTTATATTTGAATGTTATTCTAAAGTGTTCATTTCTCTTGGTTAGAGTGTGCTTGAAATGCATTAAATAAACCTTTTTTTCTGTAATATTTAATAAAAATTTTCATTTCTAGATTTTCTTTACTTTTGTCTTTGATAACAGTGTTTTATGTAATGAAGAATTATTTATTTAATTTTTAAATATTCACTAATACTGATCTTTTCTGAGCATTGACTTCTATCTCTTACCTAAATAAACCTTGCCAGTTAAAGGATATTAAAAACAATTTCCCATGTTTTTGTCTAGTATTTTTGTATTCTTTTATATTTAAGTCTTTGATCCATTTGGTAGTTCGTTTATACAGAAGGTGAGAGATAGGAATCTAATTATATTTTGTTTAAGATGACAATTATTAAAGACTCTATTTATTATTTCACTGTTGTAAAATGTACTAAATTCCCATATGTATTTTGGCATATTTATGAATTTTAAAAAGTTACTCCCCTGATCGGTCTGTTTATTTTTATACTAATAAAGCATTTTTAATTTTTGTGTCTTTATAATATGATTTAACATCTGAAATGTTAGTTTTCCCTAATTATTATTTTTTTTCTAAAGTTTCTCTGTCTATTCTACTGAATGAACTTTAGAATTCTCATACTTAGTTCAAGGAAATAAATCATGGTGGCATTTAAATGGAATTATATTAAATGTAAAGATTTATAACTGACTATTCATATGACTTTAATTAAAATTTGAAATTATTTTGGGAGAATAAACAGTTTTACAATATTGAGACTTTCCATCATCCAAAATATGTCTCTCTGCCAAATCATGTATGCTCTTAAGTTTTTCAATTCAATTTGACCTACACAGAACTTCGAAGGTACTTTCCAGTTGTCTTATATATTGCTTATTACTTAATAATGAGAATTTTTCTATTATTCTAAAATGATTATTGCCAAATATATTTTACATAATTATTTGATATCTCACTTGTTTTGAACTCATTATTTCTAATAGATTTTGTTAATCACGTTTTGTTTTCAAAAAGGCTTTTGTACTACACATAAGTGTAAATATTTGTTTATTTTCCCTTTCAATAATTTTATCTTTTAATTTCTGCTTCATAACCCAATGCATTAACTGTGACCTTTTGAGCAATAGTAAAATAACAGAGATAAAAGAGAAATTCTTGTCTATTTTAAGTTTCAGAATGCTGTCTCTAATGACTTAAAGAACAGAAGCATATAAGTATAAGCAATATTATATTGTAGAAATGGCCTTCTACACTAGAATGTTAACTTTAATTGAAAAAAAGGCATTCACAGTTTTTTTTTGCTTTGTTTTCAGACATTTAGTAAGAGGAGTTGTTTCTATCTTTCCTTGTACTGTTGATGCTATAAATAAAAAAACAAGGCAACTGAAAGTAAAAGAGGATTTATAAACATTTTATGTTCATTTCTCTTGTCACAATTAAGCAACCATTCTGTCTACAATATTTATTGCATGCATGCCAGGTGTGTCTGTGTTTAATAAACAACCAATGACATTTGTCAAAAAGAGTTAGAAATGTTTTCAAACATTCCATATTACCCCCACTCTCTCACTTTTTCAGTTCAGTTCAGTTCATTTGCTCAGTCGTGTCCAGCTCTCTGTGACCCCATGGACCACAGCATGCCAGGCCTCCCTGTCCATCACCAACTCCTGGAATTCACCCAAACTCATATCCATCAAGTCGGTGATGCCATCCAACCATCTCATCTTCTGTCCTCCCCTTCTCCTCCTGCCTTCAATATTTCCCAGCATCAGGTTCTTTTCCAGTGAGACAGCTCTTTGTATCAGGTGGCCAAAGTATTGGAGTTTCAGCTTCAACATCAGTCCTTCCAATGAACACCCAGAACTGATCTCCTTTAGGATGGACTGGTTGGATCTCCTTGCAGTCCAAGGGACTCTCAAGAGTCTTCTCCAGCACCACAGTTAAAAAGCATCAGTTCTTCTGTGCTCAGCTTTCTTTTTTTATATAAATTTATTTATTTTAATTGGAGGTTAATTACTTTACAATATTTTATTGGTTTTGCCATACATCAACATGAATCCGCCACAGGTATACACATGTTCCCCATCCCGAACTCCCTCTCTCCTCCCTCCCCATTGAGTTTTAAGCCAACTTTTTTACTCTCCTCTTTAATCAAGAGGCTCTTTAGTTCTTCTTCACTTTCTGCTATAATGGTGGTGTCATCTGCATATCTGAGGTTACTGATATTTCTCACAGCAATCTCAATTCCAGCTTGGGCTTCAGCCAGCTCACTTTCTTAAATGCTCCTTAATAGCTAGGTGAAAACTGTCCAAAAAACAGAGTGACTGACATATTGGTGGCCTTGTGCCACCAATTATAAATTATAATTATATATACAATTATAAAACAATACATCTGTATCCGTTGAAACTCTACTCTGTGTACGAAAGTATAGTGCAAGAAAAATCAGGAAATCTCCGGGAAAAGACGGATTCTAAGTCTTAGTTTTCACATTTTCTAGATGCCATATTATTTCATCAATTAAAGAGTGCACATTTTTTCATATTCTAACATCTCTGAAATTGGTTTGTATCAAAATAGATGGTATAAGTCATAATTAACTGCAGTGTTTTTTTTTTCTTGTAGTTTTAACATAAAATAATGATGCATCATATAAAGAATGGCACAATACAATCAATCAATAAAAATATGTTGTCCTTGGATATGTTAAGTACCACTGCCTGTAAAATATAAAGTTGCTTATAAACTTATGATGGAGAAGGCAATGGCATCCCACTCCAGTACTCTTAGCGACCC